>OZ001661.1:12449169-12972746 GCA_963924145.1 Pyrausta purpuralis | reverse complement strand
GTTTATAGGCTTAACTGTAGTGCATGTAACGCCATTTATGTAGGTCAGACCGGCCGTAGCTTCAACACACGTTATAAAGAACATATTTCCGCTTACCGAAACAACCATCCTGAGAGGTCTCATTTCGCCAAACATCTTTTAGATTCAGGACATAGTATTCCTGATAATCATACATTTTCTGTCCTTCATACTTGTGAAAAAGGCTTGAAACTATCCGTTTTGGAACAATTAGAAATAATAAAACATAATAAAGATAATACGCTTACATTGTTGAACGAACAGGTCAGTTATACCGCCTCTCCACTTCTAAATATATTTTCAAATCAACAATCTATTAATAATAACCGTCAACTACCAACGGATTAACTTCATTTTCAAATTTCCGTGACAACGATTACGTCACCTCATTAGTGGACGGAAAGTATAAAAGGCCTGTTCGCCAGTCGACACAGTTCAGTCGTCCGTGCTCCGCCGAGGCGACAACATCTCCTGAGGATGCCACGTGTAGTGGCGAAACGCGTCGAGGTTTTTTGCACGTTGGTGTTGGGTACTATTAATTGCATCAGCTGTGCCGCATGCGTATTGAGGGAGGGCGGGTGGTGCATCCTGCATTTGCCTGAACTAATACTAAACGCGGTGACGGTTCGTGTAGTTAGTTGCCTGCGCCGGCGTAGCTTCGCGGAAATTTAAAGCAAAATAATTTTATAAATTTCAACTTAATAATGGATTTCCGCAAAGTAACGCCTGATTCCATTAATTATCTAAAATCAGCAAGCGTAGCTGTACAGGCACGTCTATATATCAAGCTAACGAAACTTCATCGTTTAGCTGTTCAAAATGTCTGGTTCAACCAACAATGTAAGCGTGAACATGTCATTCCAAATTATATAAATATACGTTCCAACACGAATAGTCGACAAGCAAATATAGCTATTAAAAAAGCACAACTGTTTTGGCTTAATGAGGAGTCTCGGCATTGGTTTTCGGTTAGAGATAATTTAAAACTACACCTCAAAATTCTTCATTCCCAATTATCATATTGTTTACATAACGTTGAATTCGATTTATTAGATCATAAAGCTAGGCTTCTTGCTTCACAAGAAGCACACAAAAAATACATAATTCAATGTAGAAAAATACGTGTGTTGAAGCGCGAGTCTCTTGATAACATGCAGCGGGGTTTCCACGAACAGCCGCAATCACATACATTCTACCCTCGCGTTAAAAATTTATCTAATGTTGAATTGTCCAGTGACGAAGTTTCATTATTAAGTAAAGGTTTAAAATATAATTTAAGACCGTCAATTAATCAAAAAACTTTAGAAAGATTGGCGGTTGACGTGGAAATTGCTGTTGTATGTAGTAAACAAGAACAGCATGTTAAATCCTTAGCCACTAATGTAACAGCTGATCAGATTAGAACGGCTTTGAGACAATCAAATCGTAGGTCACCTAATCAGGATTTTCATATTTATAAATCACTGTCTGTTAAAATTACTGAAAACGATTTGATTGTCTCCAAAGCTGATAAGGGTAACACGGTGGTGGTTATGGAACGTAACAATTATATTCATAAAGTAGAAGATATAATTCAGAGTGACGATTTCTTACTATTACAATCAGATCCCACCAAAACATTCGCGTCCGATATAAAGGAAGCAATTAATTCAACTCAATTTTTGTTTCGGGATGGCCCGTATAAACATAATAACAAATTATTAGAAATGAATCCACGTAGTCCATGTTTATACGGGTTACCAAAAATTCACAAAGAAAATATGCCGATGCGTCCTGTAGTTTCATACATCGGCGCACCGGCATATAAATTAGCTAAACAACTAAATACAATATTAAGGGAGAAATCGTCATTCAAACCAAAATATTCTTTATTAAATAGCTTAGATTTAATTAAGAAAATACAATCTGTCTCTCTCCCTCGGAATGCAAAGTTGATATCATTAGACGTAGAAAGTTTATTTACCAACGTACCTTATCAAGAATGCCTTAATATTTTAAAGAATCACTTAGAAAAACAGCGATTGCATCCGGGGGAGATAGAAGATCTCATATCATTAACATTATTATGCATGAAACAAAATTATTTCCGGTTCAACAATCTATATTACAGACAAAAGGAGGGCTTAGCAATGGGTTCTCCTTTAAGTCCATTAATGGCAGATATTTTTATGGATTATTTTGAAAATAAATACTTAATTCAAGAAAGAAAAATACTTTATTATTATAGATACGTTGACGATATTTTGATTTGTTGGACCGGAACTAATAGACAGTTAGATATTTTTCTTTCTAAAATTAACAACATTCATCCTAAAATTAAATTTAAATTAGAAATAGAACAAAACGATAGTATTAACTTTTTAGATTTAACTATAACAAGGGTGCAGGGTAAACATGAATTTCAAATATATCGAAAACCAACACATACTGACACTGTCATTCATGCATCATCTTGTCATCCGTGGCAACATAAGATGGCCGCGTTCAATTCATATATTCATCGTCTCTTCACTGTACCACTTAGTAAAGACAATTACCATAAAGAACTTAATATTTTGTATCATATCGCCATATCAAACGGATACAAGAGATGCATTATTGACAACTTAATAAAAAACAAGACTAACAAAATCATAACTAGTTTATTATACTCTGTTCCTGAAGAAAGGGTAGACAGGTATAATTCTAGTTTGATTTACTTAGGAGAGGTGTCGGAGCGTATTTCTAAAACATTAAAACGTCAAAATATCCGCGTAGCTTTTAAAACTAATAATTCTTTAAGATTAGTTTGTAACGGAAAAGATAAGCTTGATAAACACCAAAAATCTGGTGTTTATAGGCTTAACTGTAGTGCATGTAACGCCATTTATGTAGGTCAGACCGGCCGTAGCTTCAACACACGTTATAAAGAACATATTTCCGCTTACCGAAACAACCATCCTGAGAGGTCTCATTTCGCCAAACATCTTTTAGATTCAGGACATAGTATTCCTGATAATCATACATTTTCTGTCCTTCATACTTGTGAAAAAGGCTTGAAACTATCCGTTTTGGAACAATTAGAAATAATAAAACATAATAAAGATAATACGCTTACATTGTTGAACGAACAGGTCAGTTATACCGCCTCTCCACTTCTAAATATATTTTCAAATCAACAATCTATTAATAATAACCGTCAACTACCAACGGATTAACTTCATTTTCAAATTTCCGTGACAACGATTACGTCACCTCATTAGTGGACGGAAAGTATAAAAGGCCTGTTCGCCAGTCGACACAGTTCAGTCGTCCGTGCTCCGCCGAGGCGACAACATCTCCTGAGGATGCCACGTGTAGTGGCGAAACGCGTCGAGGTTTTTTGCACGTTGGTGTTGGGTACTATTAATTGCATCAGCTGTGCCGCATGCGTATTGAGGGAGGGCGGGTGGTGCATCCTGCATTTGCCTGAACTAATACTAAACGCGGTGACGGTTCGTGTAGTTAGTTGCCTGCGCCGGCGTAGCTTCGCGGAAATTTAAAGCAAAATAATTTTATAAATTTCAACTTAATAATGGATTTCCGCAAAGTAACGCCTGATTCCATTAATTATCTAAAATCAGCAAGCGTAGCTGTACAGGCACGTCTATATATCAAGCTAACGAAACTTCATCGTTTAGCTGTTCAAAATGTCTGGTTCAACCAACAATGTAAGCGTGAACATGTCATTCCAAATTATATAAATATACGTTCCAACACGAATAGTCGACAAGCAAATATAGCTATTAAAAAAGCACAACTGTTTTGGCTTAATGAGGAGTCTCGGCATTGGTTTTCGGTTAGAGATAATTTAAAACTACACCTCAAAATTCTTCATTCCCAATTATCATATTGTTTACATAACGTTGAATTCGATTTATTAGATCATAAAGCTAGGCTTCTTGCTTCACAAGAAGCACACAAAAAATACATAATTCAATGTAGAAAAATACGTGTGTTGAAGCGCGAGTCTCTTGATAACATGCAGCGGGGTTTCCACGAACAGCCGCAATCACATACATTCTACCCTCGCGTTAAAAATTTATCTAATGTTGAATTGTCCAGTGACGAAGTTTCATTATTAAGTAAAGGTTTAAAATATAATTTAAGACCGTCAATTAATCAAAAAACTTTAGAAAGATTGGCGGTTGACGTGGAAATTGCTGTTGTATGTAGTAAACAAGAACAGCATGTTAAATCCTTAGCCACTAATGTAACAGCTGATCAGATTAGAACGGCTTTGAGACAATCAAATCGTAGGTCACCTAATCAGGATTTTCATATTTATAAATCACTGTCTGTTAAAATTACTGAAAACGATTTGATTGTCTCCAAAGCTGATAAGGGTAACACGGTGGTGGTTATGGAACGTAACAATTATATTCATAAAGTAGAAGATATAATTCAGAGTGACGATTTCTTACTATTACAATCAGATCCCACCAAAACATTCGCGTCCGATATAAAGGAAGCAATTAATTCAACTCAATTTTTGTTTCGGGATGGCCCGTATAAACATAATAACAAATTATTAGAAATGAATCCACGTAGTCCATGTTTATACGGGTTACCAAAAATTCACAAAGAAAATATGCCGATGCGTCCTGTAGTTTCATACATCGGCGCACCGGCATATAAATTAGCTAAACAACTAAATACAATATTAAGGGAGAAATCGTCATTCAAACCAAAATATTCTTTATTAAATAGCTTAGATTTAATTAAGAAAATACAATCTGTCTCTCTCCCTCGGAATGCAAAGTTGATATCATTAGACGTAGAAAGTTTATTTACCAACGTACCTTATCAAGAATGCCTTAATATTTTAAAGAATCACTTAGAAAAACAGCGATTGCATCCGGGGGAGATAGAAGATCTCATATCATTAACATTATTATGCATGAAACAAAATTATTTCCGGTTCAACAATCTATATTACAGACAAAAGGAGGGCTTAGCAATGGGTTCTCCTTTAAGTCCATTAATGGCAGATATTTTTATGGATTATTTTGAAAATAAATACTTAATTCAAGAAAGAAAAATACTTTATTATTATAGATACGTTGACGATATTTTGATTTGTTGGACCGGAACTAATAGACAGTTAGATATTTTTCTTTCTAAAATTAACAACATTCATCCTAAAATTAAATTTAAATTAGAAATAGAACAAAACGATAGTATTAACTTTTTAGATTTAACTATAACAAGGGTGCAGGGTAAACATGAATTTCAAATATATCGAAAACCAACACATACTGACACTGTCATTCATGCATCATCTTGTCATCCGTGGCAACATAAGATGGCCGCGTTCAATTCATATATTCATCGTCTCTTCACTGTACCACTTAGTAAAGACAATTACCATAAAGAACTTAATATTTTGTATCATATCGCCATATCAAACGGATACAAGAGATGCATTATTGACAACTTAATAAAAAACAAGACTAACAAAATCATAACTAGTTTATTATACTCTGTTCCTGAAGAAAGGGTAGACAGGTATAATTCTAGTTTGATTTACTTAGGAGAGGTGTCGGAGCGTATTTCTAAAACATTAAAACGTCAAAATATCCGCGTAGCTTTTAAAACTAATAATTCTTTAAGATTAGTTTGTAACGGAAAAGATAAGCTTGATAAACACCAAAAATCTGGTGTTTATAGGCTTAACTGTAGTGCATGTAACGCCATTTATGTAGGTCAGACCGGCCGTAGCTTCAACACACGTTATAAAGAACATATTTCCGCTTACCGAAACAACCATCCTGAGAGGTCTCATTTCGCCAAACATCTTTTAGATTCAGGACATAGTATTCCTGATAATCATACATTTTCTGTCCTTCATACTTGTGAAAAAGGCTTGAAACTATCCGTTTTGGAACAATTAGAAATAATAAAACATAATAAAGATAATACGCTTACATTGTTGAACGAACAGGTCAGTTATACCGCCTCTCCACTTCTAAATATATTTTCAAATCAACAATCTATTAATAATAACCGTCAACTACCAACGGATTAACTTCATTTTCAAATTTCCGTGACAACGATTACGTCACCTCATTAGTGGACGGAAAGTATAAAAGGCCTGTTCGCCAGTCGACACAGTTCAGTCGTCCGTGCTCCGCCGAGGCGACAACATCTCCTGAGGATGCCACGTGTAGTGGCGAAACGCGTCGAGGTTTTTTGCACGTTGGTGTTGGGTACTATTAATTGCATCAGCTGTGCCGCATGCGTATTGAGGGAGGGCGGGTGGTGCATCCTGCATTTGCCTGAACTAATACTAAACGCGGTGACGGTTCGTGTAGTTAGTTGCCTGCGCCGGCGTAGCTTCGCGGAAATTTAAAGCAAAATAATTTTATAAATTTCAACTTAATAATGGATTTCCGCAAAGTAACGCCTGATTCCATTAATTATCTAAAATCAGCAAGCGTAGCTGTACAGGCACGTCTATATATCAAGCTAACGAAACTTCATCGTTTAGCTGTTCAAAATGTCTGGTTCAACCAACAATGTAAGCGTGAACATGTCATTCCAAATTATATAAATATACGTTCCAACACGAATAGTCGACAAGCAAATATAGCTATTAAAAAAGCACAACTGTTTTGGCTTAATGAGGAGTCTCGGCATTGGTTTTCGGTTAGAGATAATTTAAAACTACACCTCAAAATTCTTCATTCCCAATTATCATATTGTTTACATAACGTTGAATTCGATTTATTAGATCATAAAGCTAGGCTTCTTGCTTCACAAGAAGCACACAAAAAATACATAATTCAATGTAGAAAAATACGTGTGTTGAAGCGCGAGTCTCTTGATAACATGCAGCGGGGTTTCCACGAACAGCCGCAATCACATACATTCTACCCTCGCGTTAAAAATTTATCTAATGTTGAATTGTCCAGTGACGAAGTTTCATTATTAAGTAAAGGTTTAAAATATAATTTAAGACCGTCAATTAATCAAAAAACTTTAGAAAGATTGGCGGTTGACGTGGAAATTGCTGTTGTATGTAGTAAACAAGAACAGCATGTTAAATCCTTAGCCACTAATGTAACAGCTGATCAGATTAGAACGGCTTTGAGACAATCAAATCGTAGGTCACCTAATCAGGATTTTCATATTTATAAATCACTGTCTGTTAAAATTACTGAAAACGATTTGATTGTCTCCAAAGCTGATAAGGGTAACACGGTGGTGGTTATGGAACGTAACAATTATATTCATAAAGTAGAAGATATAATTCAGAGTGACGATTTCTTACTATTACAATCAGATCCCACCAAAACATTCGCGTCCGATATAAAGGAAGCAATTAATTCAACTCAATTTTTGTTTCGGGATGGCCCGTATAAACATAATAACAAATTATTAGAAATGAATCCACGTAGTCCATGTTTATACGGGTTACCAAAAATTCACAAAGAAAATATGCCGATGCGTCCTGTAGTTTCATACATCGGCGCACCGGCATATAAATTAGCTAAACAACTAAATACAATATTAAGGGAGAAATCGTCATTCAAACCAAAATATTCTTTATTAAATAGCTTAGATTTAATTAAGAAAATACAATCTGTCTCTCTCCCTCGGAATGCAAAGTTGATATCATTAGACGTAGAAAGTTTATTTACCAACGTACCTTATCAAGAATGCCTTAATATTTTAAAGAATCACTTAGAAAAACAGCGATTGCATCCGGGGGAGATAGAAGATCTCATATCATTAACATTATTATGCATGAAACAAAATTATTTCCGGTTCAACAATCTATATTACAGACAAAAGGAGGGCTTAGCAATGGGTTCTCCTTTAAGTCCATTAATGGCAGATATTTTTATGGATTATTTTGAAAATAAATACTTAATTCAAGAAAGAAAAATACTTTATTATTATAGATACGTTGACGATATTTTGATTTGTTGGACCGGAACTAATAGACAGTTAGATATTTTTCTTTCTAAAATTAACAACATTCATCCTAAAATTAAATTTAAATTAGAAATAGAACAAAACGATAGTATTAACTTTTTAGATTTAACTATAACAAGGGTGCAGGGTAAACATGAATTTCAAATATATCGAAAACCAACACATACTGACACTGTCATTCATGCATCATCTTGTCATCCGTGGCAACATAAGATGGCCGCGTTCAATTCATATATTCATCGTCTCTTCACTGTACCACTTAGTAAAGACAATTACCATAAAGAACTTAATATTTTGTATCATATCGCCATATCAAACGGATACAAGAGATGCATTATTGACAACTTAATAAAAAACAAGACTAACAAAATCATAACTAGTTTATTATACTCTGTTCCTGAAGAAAGGGTAGACAGGTATAATTCTAGTTTGATTTACTTAGGAGAGGTGTCGGAGCGTATTTCTAAAACATTAAAACGTCAAAATATCCGCGTAGCTTTTAAAACTAATAATTCTTTAAGATTAGTTTGTAACGGAAAAGATAAGCTTGATAAACACCAAAAATCTGGTGTTTATAGGCTTAACTGTAGTGCATGTAACGCCATTTATGTAGGTCAGACCGGCCGTAGCTTCAACACACGTTATAAAGAACATATTTCCGCTTACCGAAACAACCATCCTGAGAGGTCTCATTTCGCCAAACATCTTTTAGATTCAGGACATAGTATTCCTGATAATCATACATTTTCTGTCCTTCATACTTGTGAAAAAGGCTTGAAACTATCCGTTTTGGAACAATTAGAAATAATAAAACATAATAAAGATAATACGCTTACATTGTTGAACGAACAGGTCAGTTATACCGCCTCTCCACTTCTAAATATATTTTCAAATCAACAATCTATTAATAATAACCGTCAACTACCAACGGATTAACTTCATTTTCAAATTTCCGTGACAACGATTACGTCACCTCATTAGTGGACGGAAAGTATAAAAGGCCTGTTCGCCAGTCGACACAGTTCAGTCGTCCGTGCTCCGCCGAGGCGACAACATCTCCTGAGGATGCCACGTGTAGTGGCGAAACGCGTCGAGGTTTTTTGCACGTTGGTGTTGGGTACTATTAATTGCATCAGCTGTGCCGCATGCGTATTGAGGGAGGGCGGGTGGTGCATCCTGCATTTGCCTGAACTAATACTAAACGCGGTGACGGTTCGTGTAGTTAGTTGCCTGCGCCGGCGTAGCTTCGCGGAAATTTAAAGCAAAATAATTTTATAAATTTCAACTTAATAATGGATTTCCGCAAAGTAACGCCTGATTCCATTAATTATACTTGATCATATCCTTCTGAATTTGTATTATTCAGGGAGTTTATTACTTTACTTATGTAGTGTTCGTCAACAGGGGTAAGATAAATTAAATTCATTATTATGTCCTTTGGTAAGTCATTAATTAAATTGATATCATTGAAATTAGTCAAATTAATAAAATGATCATTAAATGCATTAGCAATTTTGTTTGGGCTACTAATAGATTGGCCATTGTATATGATTGATTCAATGGTATTGTTAGTTGTTGATAAAGAATTTGTTTCTTCTTTTATTACTTTCCAACTTGCTTTACATATATTTTTGTTTTTTAAAATGTAATTATTATTTCATTTGCTTTTTTGCTTGTAAAATACATTTCTTTAGTGGCTTTGAATAGGTTTGATATTTTTTTTTGTTTATAAGTGTTTTCTTTATGTAGTGGTTTAGACGGAGTAATCTATTTGTAGCACAGCTTTCCCTAATTCCTTTCGAGATCCAATGCTGGTTTTTTTTTGTGTTTATCGTTACTCTACAGAGTGGAAAGCATAGTTTGTATAGTAAACTGAACCAGTCATGAAAGTTATTATAAGCTACGCTTGTATCACTTTCGTTATATATCTCAATAAAAGAGAGGCTCGAGAGATAATTTCTAAACTTTTGGATATTTTCGTAAGAGTAACATCTTTTAAATATATGTATTTGTTTTGGCATTGTGGGTTTTATTTTCAATGGAAAGCTCAGCATTTGTGCTGTGTTGTGGTCGGACAGCCATAAGGATTGAATGGTGCCCACAGCACCTAGGTAGGTGACAGCTAGTTATGGGGCACCTTATTCTGTTGTCAAGCTCAGCAATATTTCAGAAGAGGCATTTTCCATTTTGCCACTTTTGCGAAGCGACCCTCGGAATTACCCGGTTTATATCATTATTCATGGGGTGAAATAGATGAACAGCTGTAGGATACAAAAGTTTTTTTTTCTCTTGATGAATGTTGCCTGCTCGTGGCACGAATACGTGGGGCTTGTCGTTAACGAAGACCAATCGTGTCGCCGTGACCGATGTGCAGGTGCTGAAAAAATTACGTTTGCCACTACCCAATGCTCAAATTGAATGAATTAGTTTCCGCGCCATTATTGTACCTACTTTAACCGCATTTACATGAATCAACTACGCGCGTTTAAACTAAACGCTCTAAGCCCCTATTTTTCAATCACTTGCTTGAATACGGCATGTGATTTTTGTTCGAAAACGAATCCAATATAAATAGAAATCACGCGAAAAATAGACGTAAGTATTCACAAAATTTAGTTCTTCGAATCTATTTTTTTAATTTCTCCTGCGTGCAATTATACTCATTTTCATTGGAAAATCGGATATTAATCAAGATTATCTTTCAAGAAAACTTGTGAAGCTCATGTAAATCATTATTATCTAAATTTTTCTGTCTGGTTTCAGTTTGTTGCCTAAGCTAGAGGAAGTACAAATTAATGAACCTTTTCTTCAATGGATCTTTCTTTTCTCGGGCCGTTAGTGACGATTTCCGGAATTGATTTTTACGCTCATAAAGGTTTCGAACAAAATGAACAGAGGGTTTCTAAATCTTACAACAAAGCACACAATGCTAGTATCAACAAAAAAGTTTCATATGCGATAGCGTGTAGGTACGGTTTACAATGGCAAATTTGTATTTCAGTCACGTTTTTGTTGAGGCCGTATGTAGTTGGGTTTCGGGATCGGATATGACAGGGATAAACCAATTGTTGAGGATCCCTGCTAAATTGACACATCTACACAGTTGCTTAATATTGCGCTGCTTGTTTAGCCAATTAATTATATTCCAGGCGGGGGATGATTTTGATTTCGATTAGCGAATTAGCATCCTCCGTAAGATTTTATTTTCAAATAATTCGAATTGTAACATTGCAAATTGCTTTCACAGCCATTTGCAATATTACAATACGGATTCTAATGTAATTTGGAAACGCTTGGTTGCATGACTGTATTTATGAATACAAGAAGATTTGAAAATCTATACTTAATAAAGCTGAAGAGTTGGTTTGTTTGAACGCGTTTATGTCAAAAACTACTAAAAGAAATACATACTATGTTCAAGAAATAAATAATAATTTTAGGAATATAAAAAAAATATATAATATTATAAACCATATGTTAGGAAGAGTTAACTTATCGATTGATAAAGCAATACTCAAAGCTTTTGAGGCCCAAGGTCTCACTTCTAAAATTATAGCGGATAATTTTGCGACTAGCTTTGATCAAGCGGTAAATAGTATAATTCCAGATTGTTCAATAAAATTGGTTAGTAACAGCACACCGAAAACCCTAGACTCAAGCATTCTATTTAAAAAAGCTACCTACTCCTAAAAATGTTTTTAAAATAATAAACAAATTAAAATCAAATAAAGCATCAGGTCCCGATATGGTTGCTGTTTCGGACATAAAATTAATAGGTGAAAAGATATCTAAAACTATAGCTGATTTAATCAACTGCAGCATTAAAACTGGTGTGTACCCGGAGAAACTAAAAGAAGGCTGCGTACGGCCTGTTCACAAAAAAGGTAAGCGTAACGTGTATACAAACTATCGCCCAATCACACTACTTTCATCAATCGACAAAATTGTAGAAAAATTTGTATGTGAACAAATTCACAATTTTTATAAGGAGCATAATGTAATATATCCTTACCAATTTGGTTTTCAATCGGGTAAGAGTCTTTTATCGAAATTTACAGACGAAGTAAATACTCACCTAAATGAGCAAAGGCAAGTACTAGCCCTTTTTATAGATTTTTCGCTAGCGTTTGACACATTGAAGCATGACCAGCTAGTGCACAGATTAGACAGGTGTGGTATTCGTGGCCCATTGCTGAAATGGTGTCAGGACTACTTAAAGAATCGAAAGTTTTTCGTTAAGGTTGATAACACATTAAGCACGCCCATGTGTGTGATGGAGGGCACTGCGCAGGGTTCCGTACTAGGGCCCTTGCACTTCTTATCTTACGTCAATGACATGAGTGACTGCATTGTCAACAGCACGTGCTACCAATTTGCCGATGACACGTGCCTAGTAATAGGGCATAAAAACCCACAAATTGCCAGTACCCTCATGCAAACGGATCTGGATGCCTTGGCCAGATGGTGCCACGACGCTGGACTAGTCCTAAACGCTATCAAAACCAAATTGTTATTAATAAAATCGCTATACCTTAAACAACCGCCACCCATACAACTGGTGGTGCACGATCATAGTTGCCTGCATACAAACAACTATGCTGGTTGCCTGCCCTCAGATAGACGTAGTTGATAACCAAACGTATCTTGGACTTAATATTGACCGTAATTTCCATTGGAGTCTCCACATCGAAAAGGTCTGTACTAGGCTTAGACAATTCTTGGCTAACATCACCATTCTGAATCGCCGCATTCCATTTAAGGTCTAATTGATGCTATACAACGCACTCGCTGAGTCTCATGTCCAATATGGTCTAAGCAGCTATGGGAGAAGTTATAAGTCATATCTCGACCAAATTTATAATCTACAAATTAAAATACTGAGAACAATTGTCCCTGGCAAAATCAAAAATAGATATCGAGATAATGCACTTGGTATTTTCAAACATTGCAAAACACTTCCAATCCATCTGCAGATACAATGTACTTTATTAAAGGAACTATTTTTTGTAGATTCTTTTAAAACCCCTGTTTGCCACCCTATATTCACACGAGCTATATCTAAGAACCGGCTTTGCCAACCGAGTACAAACAACGCGTACGGCGCACGCACGGCGAAGTACCTACTGCCTCGGCTTATAAATAGTTTACCACCTAAGTTAGTTAATAGTATCACAGCCAAATACATAAAACATAAGCTTAAAGATTACTTTTTAAGCACTATCGACAGTTAATTAAATAAGTAACTTAATAGTTATTGTCAATAATTAGAATTTAATTGTATTGTGCAAACTTCTTAGCTTTAGTTCAAAAAAAGTGTTTTTTTAAAGCTATGTTTGTTAAATTTGTGCATTGGTATTTTTTTTTTGGTAAATAAAAAAAAAACTTGTTCGATTGGTAAAACTATTTTTGTGGTAATAGCTCATTTGTTGAGGAATACTTAAAACCATAAAACATCGCGATACAACTAATAGGAGCAAAGCAGTAGTGAAAAATGTTGAAAACGGTTTATCACCGTCATCTTTTTGAGAGTTTTTTTTGCGTTCGCAGCGTAAACCGTTAAGATACTCAAAAATCAGGTATCACGGGATTGTTCCGCTTCACAGTTTCTACGTTTATTTCAATCAAAAGAAACATATTTGCCATCACGAACACTTCATTTTAAACACAATTTTCTTTTAGGTACACACGGCAGCACGTCAGACTACTACACTTTGACCTTGAGCGCCTTGAAAGTTGAACGGAGAGAATCGTGCGAAAGAGACAAATAGCAGTCAGTTCAGTCCTACTTCAAATGAGTTGTGCAGTCGTGCTGCATTGAGCCACGGGCTCGCGTCTCATGTGATTTTGGCGGGAAGGATGGTGTGATTTATTGAAATGCAAACAAGCGGTTGCGTATTTCTTTACTTTTCGTTTTTTATAATATATGAGCAGTTTTGCGGATTATATATTTATTACCTTTAGTGCCTGTAAAGCCAGTTCCTTTTAAAGCTGTATAGCCAGTTCCTTATAAAATATCTATCTGGAACCCTTGAAATAAGCCTTAGAATACTTTTTGAGTTTTATCTAATTTAAACTCTTTACTCTCTCGTTACATTTTCAAAGAATGCTTTGGCCACCCTTTTATTAATTACTGTTAGTTACGTCGCCCGTTTTTTAAATAAATGTTTATAAAAATATTGTGAGAAGTAATAATAGCGCTTATGCACTCAAAATGCATATTGCTTTTTAACTGTCTTTTGATATATTGTTTGAACCGTTTAGCCGTAGGTAAAGCATTTCAAGCATAATGTAGATAATACCCGCTTGGTATGCGAAGTGTGGGTTCAGTTCCAGTCTTGGGACAGAAGCATTTTATTCCAAACGTTTGCAATAAGTGCAATGAACTAAAGAATGACCGACTTATTATTACGCTTTAACATTACCTTAGGAGGTGAAGTTAGTCTTAGCTTAGGCTCAGATCGCACATTTGAGACGCGACGAAGAGAACGAAAAGATATCAATTGAAACTAAACCCTAACTTAATTACATACAGTTGAAATAGCAAACGGCTCGCTCGCAAGGACATCCCGATGCAACAAGCGTCGCCGCGCGACTCGCACGACTCCTCCTACTAGCTTCAACCGTAAGTCATTACGTTAAGGTTTACTTTAAATTGTTATCTTCTCGATCTTTTCGCCGCGCCTCGCCAACTGCGCGCAAGGCTAAGTTATTGTTTGCGACTGCTTCACGTTCGCACGAGCCGAAAACTAGTGAGCCAAGGGTTGAACCCAACAAGTGATAAGTATAAAAATCCTAGTCTGAGAATTGAGTCCAATTGAGCTCACGGGCTCCAATTTGGTAAGTCCGATCGCATGAGCTAATATTGCATATTTCGAACACGGGATATTGTATTGTAAAAACTAGCATTGAAGGTCACAGAACGAACGATCGATGGGGTGAGGATTTGACGAGTTTTGAAAAGCAATGGGAGAATCCGAGGCTAGATAGGGGTCGGTGGAGAAACTTGGCAAAGCATTTGCGCAGAAGTAGCATGATAATGGCTCATCAAAAGGTTACTTTTAATCTTCTGATATAAATAAATAACATAGTATAAACTAGCTATTGATAAGAAAAAAATAATTACATCATCATAAGTGGAAAATATTTATTTATAAGTTAATAACTAATAACAGCATAATAAATTATTTATACTAAGATAGTTAGAAAAACGGCAGTTAAAAAATGAAAGAGAATTACACCTCCATCATAAAATTTGCAAAATTGTCGCTAAAAACTTTTAACAAACCTATAGAAACAGAAGAACAAGCTAACTTAAGACTAACAATATTTATTTTATAATAAAAACTCTCGATGATATCTATATTCATGATTTATTGATGATTATTTAACACTAAAATTTGCAAAAACAATATCTTAAAAACTTTTTTTAAATTGAAGTAATTTTAATAACAATATAACATTTTATGAAAAAAAGCTCTTCTTAATAACATTATTAACAATAAAATTGGTAAGAATCAAAAACAAATATAACTTCTCTACGCTCGTTCATTGTGGTTATGCCATCATGAAAAAAGAGGCAAGAATTATTGTTTCCTCCCAATTATAAATTTCTAAGCAAAAACTAACTCTTGCCTCTTTGTGATGAGCATTTAATTCTATTTTCTTGGCTGGCTGGCAGCACTTCTTCCCCGGTTCCTTCAGACTCCTCCTGACTGTATCCAAGGAAATCTAAAACAAAAAAACAGGTATTGGTTCCTTTTACATAGAACATGATAGTGTGAACAAACGCTATACCGCTGCAACTGTAAAAGCTTGTATGGCCGCAGCTGTACAGGCCTTGATCACACTATACCTTAGCAAACCAAATGAACACTATATGATTTTTTGAGACTTATTTTTACTTTATTGTTATGATAATGAATTATATTATAATATAAGTTTATTCCTTACAACCACTGAGATATCGGGCGGATATTTAAAATAAATAAAAACTTCATTACTATAAATTGCACTTGCACAGCCAAATTTGCTTTTTATAAGTGCAAATTTATTATTAAGTTTGTATAGTGACAAAACACTATAAAAACAAAAAAAAAAATTATAACTTTATTACTCTTTTTTTCCTATTAAGGAGGGACCTAACTAATAAATATAACTTGTGACTCAATTAAATTAAAAGCAAAATATTTTTTTTGAAGTAACTCTAGCAGGGGTAGTCAATAAATTATTATAGAGTATGCATTGGGCGAAGGGTTGCCTTTGCAAATTTTACATCAATTTTTATCATAGGCCGTCTACTTCCTGAGAGTTTCAAACAATCAAATAAGTAAATATTTAAGCAAACTTAATGCCAGTGAATTATAATCTGCTATATATTTTTTAATTCTATTTCTATAGATAAATCTAGGATTGATGCAATAAACTCACATTGTTAGTAAGTAGAAGAAGTAGCTCTCGTTCTGAGGAAGGGATCAGCGGAGTGTGCCGCGACTATGGCCGCGTCCTGCTCTGCCGTGGTGGCTCTCTCATAGCGCTGGCGGTGGTGGGTTTCGATGGTCCCTGACTCTTCCCACCGCCGCAACCAGAAATAAACAGTTTTTCGCTAGAACAAAACGTCAAAATTAGTTTATTTGCTCTTTTAAAAGTAATTAACAACCAAATAATAACAACAGACTGTTAGTTACCACATCCGTAAATTTTGTAATGTGATATTAAATTGAATTGTTAGCTAACAGTCACAGACTCTTATTAGCTATGAGTGCTTCGAAACAGTGAAACTGTTTGTTTGTGTATAAATTTGAATGAAAATAATCCAATGTCTTTTTAATAATCTTCAAAACAAATTAAAACCTCACTTTAGTATCTGATGTGAGGTTTTTATTTGTTTGTCGGTCAGAGCTTGCAAAACCTAAAATCATAGCTAAGTTAACCCGCTGTTTTTGTTTACACTTTCAAACATAACAAAGAAGTAAATAAAAAAGAAACTTACCGTTACTCCGGTCTGATCACAAATGTCTTTCACACGTAACCACGTAACCCACTTTGTCGTAATGCTATTATTCGCTTCCTCTCTACTCGGGAAAGCGAAGATTAATAAAAAGTCACTCGCTATTTGGTAATTCACACACAACACACGGACAACTGCAGTAATGCCGAAAAAATGACTGAGGGAGTTCGGTCGGGATCGGGTCGGTCGGGTCCGGTGGCGGCCGCGCAGGGAGGCGTGGCCAACCCCCAGTATTTTTCTCTATTGGCCGTTAGCTTTGAGTCGAATCGCACATTGGCAAATTTTGATAAAATAGATAACTTCACCAATAATGTCAAGGAGACTTTCTTTCTAACACTCCATACTCCGTCGTAGTTATAGATATGTATAATGGATAGCATGACGTGCTGCCGTGTGAACATCATTTAAATTCAATAAAAAAAAATAGGCGTTAAAATAACTCCGCACCAAAATAATGCTCTCAACTTAGTACAAATATAAAAAAATGCAATCATTTTGAAACAAAAAAGTATTTCGTTAAACATGATATTATATCAATAATAACATATTGTTGTTATTCTGATATTATTACAGGGTTTTTATATTTCAACAAAAAAAAACTTCTTACAGTTACATTTAAACATAAAGGCCTGATTTTTCCAACGTCAGATAAGGAATATTCATCGAATAAAATACAATACGCCCAATTTGATATCTTCACCTATTTGTCAGTTATCATTTATGTAAATGATATTTTAAAATCTGTCGTTTTATATATGTACTTACTCAGTCTATTATGTATTGTCTGACATTAGAAAAAACGGCCCTAAATCAGCTTAGGCTCGTGATCACAAACTTTTGGACGCGTGTACAACGCGCGCTTGCGCTATCCGCTGTACCGTGCCGTATATGGTTGATGGTTTTTGGCTTCTTACTTACAATATGTGTTTTGGATAAATATGTGCTTTGCGTCGAAATATTTTACGAGAAATGCGAAATTTACGCAGGGGACCGCTAGTGGAATATAAAATTTAATTCAAAATGAAATAAAATTCTACTCAGTTCAATTTTCGATCAAATTGCGGTTGAATTAAATATTTATTTCATGCAAGTCCCGATTTCGGATTCAGGTGCTCCGCATTATGGAGCGCGAATTCATATTTAAATAGAGCACATTCACCACAAATTGATCTCGAGACTCTCGCGACGCTTGGCGATAATTCTCGAGGTCGAGGAATGGAGAAGATTGCAGGGTCCCAATTCAGTTAACATTCGCAAAAATATCACCGATTGATTTTTCTTTGATTTGTGGTTTCTGAAAAGTTATTGATATCTCTGGGGCTCAATTCGTTTTTTTTCTTAAAATTGTAGATATATTACTTGACTTTTTCGACGAAACGGAGAAACTTGTAATCTAATTACTACACGAAAAAAGTTCGGTAGACGCAGACTGGGCCCTGGGCCCCAATGAAAGGCAAAACCCTGACAAAGTCGAAACTGTTTCATTTCTTTTCTAAGAAATTCGATTGGTAAACTTTTAGGAATGTGAACTGCACCAGATTTGTGTGTGTGATGTTGTGGCCCAGGTCCTTGTTTCGAAGATTGCTATTGAATGATCCAGCGTTGTAAAATGGCAGTGAGCTGGACTAACCAGCTCGGAGAACTAAGAACGCATTTGGAAGAATTCTATTGACCTTGGAATTGATCTAAGATAATCGACTTATTCCAATTTTAACCGCGCTGCTAGGCGTTCAAACCACTAATAAAAATTGAAAGGGATACCTACGCTGGTATTAATGAGATATAGGCTTATTGGCTATCCTGACATTTGTACGTATTTGCACTTAATTTAAGTGACAATGCAGCCTTAGATGAACCATGTATCTCAAGTAACAGCTTATTCACTCTTTTCTTGCAAACATCCAAATAATAGTTGCTAGGGAACACCTCTGCCGGCAGTGACTTTAAATGAATAAGTGAAAAAAAGGCGTATTCAAAACATATTCTCTCAATAAATACATATGCCAATTATTATGAACGGGTCTTCTATTGTATAGGTGCTTTATTTTCAATTATATATTTTACTTTGATCTTTTGAGCTCTTCAAGGCCTCCTGTAATGCGACATATATTTTTAAAAAATGATCTTGAAATAATAAACTTGTTAATCCATATATTAACTTTATCATTGTCAAAGTGTTTGACTCTTTCTTGATGAGTTTTCAACGATTTACAATACATTCCTACCTGTAAATTGGTTTAGACTAAGTCTTAATAAAATGAACGTGAAATGCAATATGGGTATTTGCCCCGCAGCTTGGTTTTAATTAACTTGGACTAAATCTAGGTATCCCACTCTGCATATAAATCATTTACCTCTATATCCGTATGTCAAATAGTGAAGCGAAACTGTAAATGTACTAATTTGTTAATAAGGTGCAAAATTCTGTAGTAGCTACAGTAACATACAGCTTTGTTGGTTCAAACAACACCATTGGCGTGTCAAAGTTAAGTCCTGTTATTGTCAGGTCAAATATTACAAGGTGCTTACGTCAATGTCAAGGTAAGCCTCAGTCATGTTTCAGGTCGCAGGTGACGGATAGCATAAAGTATTTTATGTATGCAGGACAGCTGCGAATAAGAGTGTTCTCAAATACACAGTCCCAGCCCGAGGCGGAAGGTGGATCAGGGTGCGGTGAGAAATTGAGTGGTGCAGACCTCTCTATAAAATATTGGTAATACCTGTAAATACCCCTACGACATGAAGAGTCAATGCCGCCATCAAATAAGCTTTATCCTAGCCGGTACGCTGACAGCGAAAGCAGCGCGGTCAGTACCCACAGCGAGTAAGTCACCAGGAGGAAGACACTAGGCCCTGTGTTAATGCCAGAGCGTGACGGCACCTGCCATACCGGCTTCGGAGCTGCGATTACCAACCCGTCGAGGCTGGCGTGGTGATAATATGGCTAACCTCCCTCCAAACATAAACACGGTTTAACAAAATCATAACCGACCCCGAGTTCCCAGTGCTCGGCCACTTCCTGATTCCAGCAGTAATCAGGTGATATAGGGCAGGGGTGCGACTAGTAACCCCTGTTACCAGAATTCCTAAATATTTTGATACACAATATCCAGTCAAATACAAAATTAAATGGGACGTTTTTGTACAAGTACGACGGCCACATAAAAAACTTGTCATCCTTAAGTCTGGACATCTAATGCATAAAAAAGAAGGTTTACAATCTGGCTTAGAAAAAATCAGCTTTTTCATACTTAGAGTTATGAAGGAAATGGTAGTAGAGGTGAAAAGCGTCTCAGATAGAGTTGCATATCAAGTCTTCAAAATTAAAAAGATGGTTAAAGTAATCCTATCTTACACACCTACAAGCACTGATCACCCAGATGAGAAAGTTAAAAAACTTTATGAAGACATAGCCAGCGTTATAAATAGTGTTAAAGGCAAATATACACAGTTTATCGGCGACTTTAACGCCCCGTTAAGACGCAAAGAAGACCATGAACTGAACGGCATCCGAAATGACAGAGGTCAAACACTTCTTAGCCTCCTAAGTCAGAAAAAAAAACAATTTGTCATGAATACATTTTTTGCAAAGAAACCACATCGGAAATGGATCTGGAAATAATTGGTACTAACGCAAATAGCGAGTACGACTACCTTCTGTGTAACCAGAAATCGATCAACCAACGTTTATGTGCTTAACAAATTTACAGGCCTGTGATCGTTTTCACAGGCTTGTAAAAGTAACCATCTATATAACTCTAAAACTAAATGCCAATCATGGCTGAGAACGAAGATCATGATGATGATGATGATGATGATTACGAAACATTAAAACCGGTCCATAAATATCTTGGAAACAATGCACAACTTTACACTTCTCAAACACTACTAGGTTTAAATCACTTCAAGTCTGTTGCTCTGTCATACTTACTATGAAAAAACAAAAGGAAATATTTTGGCTCTTTTTAATGCAAATCCTAATGTTTAAATTCTGCTTTACTTTCCTTACCATACAATTTCCTGCTTAATTCCCATGTCCATCTGTCATAAAATTGGATGACTGTCGCCTTCTCAACCCCATTCATTTACATTTTTTTGTTGCCATCACCACAATGTCGAGTTAAATAGGTTCGTTATACCTGAGATAACCGCGTCATCACTTTGAAAGGTATTAACATGAATTGTGCAGATTTGAGTGGATATCCTAAAGCTCGCGAAACGTCGCAGCTTCAAATTCAGCGTTCTCATTTTGTTTTCAGTAATGCATGTAATGGGAAGAGTGACTTGACAAAATGAAAGTATTTCCATTTTTAGGTAAGCGAAATTGCGATTTCTTTTCTGTTTTAGCTAAAAGCATCTCGCTGCCGTCACAATTATGCATAAACATCCAGAGCTATCTATGTTAGAATGACTTTGGTTTACGTAAGACATTTTAGAAGTGAAAATAGCAATGAGATAAGATTGTTATTGTACTGAGGTAATTGAAAACTCATTTATTTAACTAACTATCAATATACGGTTCAATGCTTTGTGCAAACAGATATAGGCCACAAGAAACCATTGTGTGTTCACTCCCAAAATTGATTCACAGATAAACTAAAAACCATAAAGAGTTGCGTGGCGACACCGATCGAGGGTTCATGCGTGTAGGCAGCTAATTAAGCCATATTAGAGAATCATGCATCAGAAACAAACCACGTATTCTTATTGGTATCCTCGTTCGAAGGACGTGAGGCAAATACGAAAAAAGAACAAACCTGTGCACAAGACATACGTGACGATCATTTCTAATATTCCGACGAAAATATGGAAATTGAAATTCTTTTTCTTTTGTGTGCCACGTATACTTTTTTCAATTTAACACTTGTTTTCAATACTTGCCAAGCCATAACACCGTCTTCTTAGTACATTTTACACTGCGAGGTTGATTTATTCGTGAAAACTGGCAACTACGTGATGAAATTCAAAGCAGTTTTCACTTAGGGAAAGGAGCGAACTGCTAAACTACCGAAATTATTAAGATTGCAACTTTATTTTGTCGCTTATTTGCATGAAAACGGATTTCGGCGATGTTAGTAAGAGGTTTTAGTTTAATTTTTCTCGGCAATAAGAATTTTTTATATGGTATTTGGCAAGTCTTCTGTATTATGGAGCCTGTTAACGTCCAAAATTGTTCAATGGGTAGGTTATGCTATATACATACTTATATTTTAACTTTAGAATCTCATTTTACTTAGAAAAACAATTGGACGGGCCACAATTATCTTCCTTTTTAACCGACTTCAAAAAAGGAGGAGGTTATCAATTCGACTGTTGATTTTTGTATGTATGTTACCTCATATCTCAGTCGTTTTTCAACCGAATCGAAAATTTTTTTCACCTACTTAGAGAGTGTACCTTCTAGTTGGTCCCATTTTTTCCATTTTGGGATCTGATGATGGGATCTTGGTGTAATCGAGGGAAACCCTCAAATTTTAAAGGCACGTATAGTGTTTCTTTACTAGAATCTTAATGATAACGTGTTGTTACGTCTAATAGTCAACATCTTGTGGGGCTGAGCTGATGGTGGAACTCCTTATCGCTTAGGAGTTCAGTAATTATAATGACGGAACTTATGAAAGGTAATTTGTAGCTTCTTATAAAATAGAAGCATAAGGTGCAACCCCCCCCTCCCCCTCTCATGTAATCACTAATAATAAAGAAATACAATTAACTTTAAAAAAAAGTAAAAACCGACTTCAAAACCAAAATACACTAAAAAGTCTAAAATAAACTCTTCACCATTGAAAGGAAAGGAATCCGTTTAAGGCAAACAATTTCTTTTTGGAGTCGGTGCCATCACTTTGACCATCAAGCATCAACTATCACAGCACCGACTCTTGAATTGACGAATTCAAAAGAAAGCAATGTTGAAGAGTATCTTGAATAATAATGTTATCATTAATTTCGAATATACTCGTAGCTTATTGATTAAGTATTTGTTACTTTTTATATTCTTTTTTCTTTATTTGTGGCATATATTATTGCATTTTATTGCCATATCTTTACTAATTTACAAGATTACCGCATGCGTTTTTTCAGCTTTTTAGTCAAATTTCTAGTCTGTTCAATTTTCACATTATTTTTTATTTCATGATTTTTAGTTATTACCAAAAGCTTCTGGACCGATTTTGATACAACTTACACTGTTCTCTAAGTTTAAGTATACTTGATTGAATTAAAATCAATCATCTTGATATAGCATCTCGTTCTCGAGAAACTCGCGTGGACAAACATACAACCATGCAAATATACAATCATACATACACTTACGAAATATTGCTATGTGTCTGGAAGCCTTAATAGATCAATATACTCAATTAATATGAAATTCCAACGATATCACATACATACACATTGAATTGATTACCTCCTTTTTTAAAAGTTGGTAAAAAAGCGTGATCGCATCTATAAAATTGGTATGATGTTGTTAGGTAAAATATGCATTTATATTATTGTATATAATGCAATGAGGACTTTTTACGTACTACCTAATTAAGTTAATCAGTATCTGTATAGTCTAGAGATTGGCCACTGCTGGTAATAGGTCGTTAAGATATTACACGTAGCGCGATGGCTCGTGAGATACGCTGAGGCAGCCTCTCGTCTTCGAGGTGACCCAGATCACTAAATATGAGACACTCTTAGCTTAGTTTTGTTTGTTAACTGATTAAGCGTTCATTAATTAGTATCCGAGGTCTCTATTAATTACTGTTCGCATGGTTTCCGTTTTGCTACAGATAAATTGAGTGATGATGATTTATGATTAAGGCACTATTCATTAACATTGTAAGGACAAGTTTTAACGATTGAAACTATTACGAGAACTGTAGAACTCATGTTTTGCGCTTCCACCGTGCGCGACGAAAGTTCACAAACTATTTACGTAAGTTGAAATGACACATGCCTGACTGACATTACAAGAAATAATTAAACCAAAGTTATTGAATGAAATGATTTATTTTCCATTTATAATATTCAATTACGCAGACTTAAAGTAACAAAATATTAAATGATCAGTGCCTTTAGTTTAGATTTTCACTTATAAATAAAATGCTCACCTACGTAAATTTTGTACTAAAGATTCTATGGTAACAGAAGAATGACAACGTTGTGAATTTTTTGGTCACTGCGAGCGCTGTCATCGATTCTGGTTCCCTCACTACATACTTCGCACACAGCAAATACCATACAGACAGTTATTAGTCATGTTCGCTTACCATAATAGAAAAAAAATAAGATTTTGACATTTATTGGATGGTCGGTACCTATAACCAGAGGTGGAATTCTGAAAAGCAATCGTATTCATTTTTTCACTCAGTTCTTTGATCAACTCTGTGCGTCATGTGAAAACTGATACATCTCAAAAATGACAACTTTACCAAAGAGTAATTTTAGTGTTTAAAAAATCATAAAACTTGTTAGGATAATTATTTTACAAAAGTTGTCACTTTATTTGCATTAGTTCAGGTTCAGGTCAGTTCTTCGCGCTATGTGCCCTGCCCATTGCCACTTAAGCTTACTGATTCTCAAGGCTATGTCCGTTACCTTAGTTCTTCTACGTATCTCCTCATTTCTGATTCGATCCCGTAGAGAAACACCCAGCATAGCCCTCTCCATCGCTCGTTGTGTGACTTTGAGCTTTTTTATAAGGCCCATAGTTAGAGACCATGTTTCGGATCCGTATGTCATCACTGGTAACACACACTGGTTGAAGACTTTCGTCTTAAGACACTGAGGTAAATGAGATGAGAAGACACTCTTGCGTAATTTCCCGAACGCTGCCCAGCCGAGTTGGATTCGTCGATTGACCTCTTTCTCGAAGTTGGACCTACCCAATTGGATCACTTGTCCCAGGTAGACGTACTCGTCGACAACTTCAAGAGTTGAGTTCCCAATGGATATTGGAGTGGGTACAACAAGAGAACTCGACATAATTTTCGTCTTCTCCATGTTCATTTTAAGACCCACTTGTTGGGAGACTCGGTCAAGGTCTTCGAGCATAGTGCCAAGATCGTCCAGCGTCTTTGCCACAACGACTATATTATCCGCAAATCGGAGGTGTGTGATGTATTCGCCATTAACATTGATGCCGATTCCTTCCCATTCCAGAAGTTGGAAGGCGTCTTCCAATGCCGCTGTGATCAGTTTCGGAGATATGATGTCTCCCTGTCTCACACCTCTCCGCAGTGGAATCGCCCTCGTATTCTGCTCCTGTACTCGGACCGACATGGTGGCGTTGTTGTAAAGGCACTTTAAAACCTCTATATACCTATAGTCTATATGGCATCGCTGCAGAGACTGAAGCACCGCCCAAGTTTCGATCGAATCAAAGGCCTTCTCATAGTCCACAAGCGCCAAACATAGAGGCATATTATACTCCTCTGACTTCTGTATAATTTGCCTAAACGTATGGATGTGGTCTATGGTACTATAGCCTTTTCAGAAACCGGCTTGTTCGGGAGGCTGGAAGTCATCAAACCTACGTTCGAGACGATTCGTGATGACCCTTAAAAACAGCTTGTAGACATGGCTCAGGAGTGAGATGGGTCTATAGTTCTTCAATAAGGTCTTGTCTCCTTTTTTGAAGAACAACACCACCACACTTCTGTTCCACGCCTCGGGCGTGATGCCCTCCAGCAGCACGGAATTAAAAAGTCTCTGAAGGACTTTAAGTACCGGTGTTCCACCCGCCTTCAGAAGCTCTGCTGTGATTCCGTCCTCGCCAGGTGCCTTGTTGTTTTTAGCTGTTTAAGGGCCATCCTAATCTCGTAGAGGCTGATGTCCGGGATGTCTTCGGTGTAGTGTCGGGTCAGGATAGCTCGTGGGTCTCTGGCCGAGCTATTAACGGGTTTGGCAACTGAGGTGTACAACTGTCCATAGAACCTTTCGATCTCTCTCAAAACCTCTGCTTTCGTCGACGCTACACTGCCATCCTCCGTCTTAAGCTTTGTCAACAGGCTTTGCCCAATGCACATGACATGTTCCCTGCAAACACTTTGTAGCCTTGGTTCCGCTCTATCGTTTCTTTAACACTATCAGTGTTAAAGCAACGGATGTCGAGTCGCAGAGACTTCCATATTTGTCAATTGAACTGCCTATAGTTTGCAGCATTGACGGAGGTCTGCAGTGCCATAGATCGATGTTTTGCCATAAGGTCGAGAGTGTGGACCGACAGTTTTTGAGGTCTATCTTTACGGCCAGGCCTAAAAAACTTAGACCCCACCGTTTGGACAGTTTCCACAAACCCGCTGTTTAATTCGTCCACTGATACGCAATTCTTTAGGCAATCAAAGCGGATTGACAACTCGAGTTGAAAGCTCTCGGGATTTTGGATATGAGCACGAGTCGGTCGGAGCGTGGACTTCATCAGGCGGGACCTTTCCAATTTGACATTTATATTCAATGTGCCTCGAACCATTCGGTGATCGCTACCGGTTTTCACCCTGTTGATCACGGAGACATCATTGAATAACCGTCTCTTGGAAGTCATGATGAAGTCGATCTCGTTTCTCGTGAAGCTATCGTGACTCAACCAGGTCCACTTCCTTTGAGGCGGCTTCTGGAAGAAAGAGTTCATCGCAAAGAGTCCCTCTTTCTCCAGAAAGTCGGCCAGCTTCTGTCCCCTGGCGTTTCTTTGCCCGTATCCAAATGGTCCCACCTTCAACTCATTCTCGCCTCGCTTGCCCAGTTTTGCGTTGAAGTCCCCCAGTAAAATAGGTTTTGGAAGTATGTATGGCTCTACTTACGTCCTCATACATTTCCTCCACCTCTTCATCCGGGTGTTTCGAGGTCGGTGCATATACCTGTATGACCTTCAGCGAATACCTCTTAGATATTCTGAGTATAAGGTATATCACCCTGCTCGACACGCTCTCGATGGTCTCGATATTGTTGACGAGGGACTTGTGAACGAGAAACCCGACACCGCCTTGGGACTTTTAGTCACCCTCCCGGTAGAAGAGCAGGTTGCCGGACTGCAGAGTTATCGTGTCCTCGCCCTCTCTACGGACTTCTGATAAACCCATTATGTCCTAGTGTAACCTGCTCAATTCTTCCTCCAGCTTGAGCAACTTCTCATCTGTCCTCAGTGTGCACGCGTTATAAGTTACCAGGGCCAGTTGTCGTCGGGGGTGGCAGCGCGATCGCCTCCGGGGATTCTTAGCACCCCCTGCCCCGCCGTTACCGTGACCGCTACCAAAGTCAGGAATAGCGGGGCTGCCGGAGACTGGGGGCCTGGTTTTTTGTGTGCAAACATGAGGGGATTTTGCCAATACTCGCCACGCTTGGCAGGCGGGTTGGCGAGCGCAGAGGCGCAGCCCCTTGCAGCTGTGACGCTGCTGCCCGTCACAGTCCAACATTTAGCTGCACCTTATATTGGATGGTTATACCGCCATCGGTCGGTCGCCAGAGCCTCGTCTGTATAAACAAGACGCACCACGTGAAGGTGAGGTTGGCTTGGAGCTTTAGGTCTTGGTCAAACTCCCTTACGTCCCTTCATTCCTACATTCCTACGTTACATCGATATAACTTTACTTGTATCAAATTACACAGAAAATATTAGTTTCCTATTATTGTGAGCAAAGATACAACATTAGTTGTATCGATGCAGTGTAAGAATTTACATTGTGTAAATTGATATAACTAAACATGTAACAGATGAAACCGTATTAAAGGGTAATAACTATAATGTGAATAATGATATGACTTGAGATATATCTTTAAACACATGTATTTATTTCATAACTTAAATATTGTGAACGATACATGTCAACAAGTATTTATTTATACAAAAATATTCATCAAAACTCGCCATTTCGTCTAAGATGTATGAAACGATCTCGGAAACTAATAGACTTATCAAAACGTTAATAAGACAGAAAAATAGAGTTTTTTTTTACTGATGAAGGTGCATTAATAATATCAAACTCGATATAAGTTGACTTATACCACTTTTCACAGGACGCACAGAATTTACTTCTAAGCCCGGAAGAAGAAATATTTCACAAATGACGTAAAGCTTGCAGTCAAGTGTTCATTAAGTTTATGAACGTTGTACGTGGTCCGCACCAAACGGATTTAGATTTCGGCTAAATCGTAAAGCAACAGTTGATGTTGCCCATAAAATATATTACGTGTTAGTCCGTGCTACATGTGTCTAGTAGAGATGCGGAGAAAACTGCGTTTGACTTTTATGAAAAATTATGTGTATAAGGCTGGATTTTTCAATGTCCTTTTAAAATCAATCGGTTTATATTTATTCAGTCGGATAAGTCTGATATGACGTTGGTAAAATCGACCCTTCGTAGTCTCGTGTATTGTTGTTTAAATTCAGTAAAATGTGTTTTGAGACTTGAAGTGGTAAGTGGTCTGGTTAAAAGATAGATCCTTAAAAAACAGATAATTAGCAAATACGAGATACCCCACATAAAATTAAACCTTTTACAACCATAGTATAATATTGTTTGTATTCAATCTATGAATTTCTGCGTCCTTCTATATGCCCCTCAGGGCCGGTTTTTTCATACGCCATATAAAACTTATCCGATTGAATCAGTATAAAACGACCGATTTTTAAATGACATTTACATAAATGATTGCTGACAAATAGGTGATGTTTTCAAATCAGGCGTATTTATTTTATTCGACGACTGTATCTTATATGACGTTGGTAAAATCAGGAATAAGTATAACTAAACTCGTCAACTAGTAACTTAGTCCTAAATTTATAAACATACTTATAAATAAACTTATAGACAATATAAACTATATCTAAGGGAAAGCGATAGGTAAGTGTTAACCTTAATAAATATAAAGAAGAAACTATATACGAATAAAAATAATTTTCCAAATTTGGAACCTGCGATCGCGGCATGGTGCCGAGAAGGCTGGCTACTTACAAATACACTGTAATAGTGTGAAAACTGCGAAATTACCTGCTTACGCGTGAGGTTACAACGACAGACTAAATTGATTTTTAACAAGCTCGGTAAAGTTTAGCATTTTATTTAAAAAGCATCGTTTACAATATTACGGTGTGTGATGTACCTATGCGTTCTTAGTATATAAGACAGTATATCAATATATTTGAGGCAGTAATAAACCATATTTACTCGGATTCAGTTGTTTCCTTATATCTCCCGATCCGCACCGTATATGGCGACCCTGCAGCAGGAGTCCTCCTCGGGCGCGATCCGTGCGTTGTTTTACATATTTGGACACTAGTGATCAATTACAATGTTGGAATTACCGCATTACGTTCATGGTCTTTGCTTTGTGGACTTTCAAAACGCTACAAATATTCAAAATGTGCCAGTCTAACCAAAATAAAGAAGAAGTCTTTTTAAACCAAAATGCAGCTGGTTCGAATGGAGCTAATGTCCAGGACATCGGTTGGCATCTAAGTGCTAATAATATCATCACCAGTGTCATCGCGCTGATATTGGCGCTTATTTTACTATTCTTCGTATACAAAGTTTACAAAAAATGCCATAGGCGTTGGATGAGAGAAGAGGTCTTGCAGGTAGCATTACGGGGTGTTCGGTTCGCGTCGGGACGAGGACGACCCATTGGTTTCTACGTGCCACAGCCGGCTGACCAGCAGCCAAGCAGCAGCGGTTTGGGCGATAAAATGTGAAGTGAGTGAGTGAAGTGGTGTAAATAAAAATGTAAAGTGCGCGGAAACCGTTAAATAAAATTTAAACATTATGTATACGCATATTTAGAGGACTTTAAGCGTATTTACTGAAACAGGATATAAGGTACATTTTTATTTTATTTTATTGTAATGTGTAAAACAATGTTTTTCCTAGTTATGAAAGTGAGTAATGGAAAATCTTGAAAAAATATTGAATGACTTAAAAAATATCAAGACATATTTAATTAAATTAGGTCCTGCTAGGAGATTAAAACAAAACTTGCAAGGTAAATTATCTGAAGCAATATCTTTATATAACGAGTATATTGTCACTTACGAAAGTTTGAGTCAACAAATTGATGCAAAATATATTTCTTTAGAAAACGTGGAGACATTACAAATTTTGTGCAACCAAATAAATTCTGTTTATTCCAAGATTAAGGGACTTTGTTCGGAGCCGGATAATATTGTCGATAATAAGGAAAGCACCAACATTGCAACCATGGCTCAATTCGATTTAAAAACCGCAGTATCATTATTGCCGGTCATGACGGGAGACGAAGTAGTAACAAAGCAGTTAATCAGCAATATTGAAATGTATGATTCGATGTTGAACAGCGAAGGACAAAAAACGCTTGTTACATTTGTTTTAAAATCTAGACTCTCGGAAAGTGCCAAGTTGCGCATGTGTCAAACTTACACTTCAGTTACAGGTCTTTTAGATGACATGCGATCTTTGTTGTTATCGAAAAAATCCGATACAGCCATTCAGCAGCAATTGCAGAGGGCAAGGCAAGGCGGAAGAAGTGTCGAGGAATTCGGTAAGGAGATTGAAACATTATTTGTAGACTTAACTATCTCGCAAGCCGACGGCGACGTAAGCAAATTTGAAATCTTAAAAAGCGTAAACGAGAAAAATGCCATTAAACGTTTTTCCGACGGCCTGCGAAATAGTCGTATAAGTACAATAATAGCGGCGCGTAACTACAAAACGCTGAAGGACGCCATTCGAGGGGCGCTAGACGAGGATCTGTCTTCACGTCCTGAAGGAGAGGTTATGAGCTACCAACGAGGCCGAGGTAGGTCGTATGGCCATAATATTCGAGGTCGTTATCAAGGACGTTTCAATAATAATTCAAGGAGGTCTTATAATAACACTAATACACAAGGCCGAGGTATACGAAATTTTTCGCAAAATAATTCGACGAGTCAGACATCTCAAAGAGGTTTTCGCGGTAACCGTAGAGGTTTAAATCATTTTCGTGGAAACAATTCATTTCAAAATAGGAATTTCAGTAACCAAATAAACATGGCTCAACCGACCACCGAAAATCAAAATGAGAATTCGGGTCAAACCGAGTCATTAAGTGATTTTTTCGTGCATAATATCACTAATGAATATTTCGATAACATTAATTCAGTAACCATTGGTATATTTGGTATTCCCCAGAATTGGTTAGTTGACACCGGCGCCACACTCTCAGCCGTGAAGTTCGAGAATTTGATCTCGCATAATATTCCTTTCCATATTCAGCGAGTTTGCATTCAAGTCATCGGAGGTGGTATCTACTCTGAGGAATATGTTTATTTAAATTTACAGATTGGTGAAACAGAAATAGAACATAAATTTTACGTATTTAAAAATTTACCCTGTCGAACGGATGGCATATTATGGCAAGATTTTTTAAGCAATTTCAATTCTATTATTAACTTAGAGCTAAATACCTTATCGGTAAATACTAACTTAGGCCAGAAGGTTCTACATCTTGCAATGGGTAGTACAGGTTTTAACAACTACATTACATTACCACCGCGATGCGAGTCAATTCATTACATTGATAGCAGTTGTAATCAGGATTGCGTAATATTTCAAAGGGAACTATGTGACGGAATTTACTTAGCGGGTTCCTTAGTGTCCCCTACTAATGGTAAAATACCAATAAAAATTTTAAGCACAAGGGATGACACAGTAAACTTAAGTTTTTTTACACCAGAAATTGACTATTTAAATAATTATACAATTTGTAATTTTGAACGGGGTGTAGTTAACGCGGATAGAGTCAAAAGTTTGTTCAAAGTCTTACACCTAAATCATTTAAATTCGGAGGAAAGAAAGTCCATTGAAAGTATTTGTGCTAAGTATCCTGACGTATTTTATTAAGATGGCGATAAGTTAGGAGTAACTAATGTGTACCAACAATCGATACAGCTCAAAGAGAACAGTAGCCCAGTTTACGTCAAACCTTATAGATTACCAAAATCACAGAAGTCAGAAATAGATAGGCAAATAGGTAACATGGTGAAAGACGATATGATTGAGGAATGTCAGAGTGAATGGGCTAGCCCACTACTTCTTGTACCAAAAAAAAGTGAGAATGCGGATGAAAAAAAGTGGCGAGTCGTAATCGACTATCGTAAGTTGAATGAGAGAATAAAAGATGACAAGTTTCCTTTGCCCAATATAACTGACATTTTAGACGCATTATCTGGATCAATTTATTTCAGTCATTTAGATTTGAGTCAAAGCTACTACCAATTAGAACTTGACCCTGAAAGCAGAAAATATACAGCTTTTACCACGAATAAACAATATCAATTAAAACGATTACCTATGGGACTTAAGATCAGTCCTAGTGCATTTAGTCGCGTTATGACTGAAGCTATGTACGGTCTAAATTATGAAAAATGCCTGATATACTTAGATGATTTAATCTGTTTTGGACGAAGTCTCTCACAACAAAATAAAAACTTGTTAGATATTTTTGAAAGACTGCGAAAAGTTAACTTAAAATTAAACCCATCAAGGTGCCAATTTTTAAAAAAAGAATTACTTTACTTAGGACACGTGGTATCTGCTGAAGGTGTCAAGCCTTATCCGGAAAAAACGAAGGTCATACAAAATTATCTAAGACCGTCAAATGCTGACGAGGTAAAAAGATTCGTAGCATTTGCCAACTATTACAGGAAATTTATTCCACATTTTGCTGAAATAACAATACCACTTAATAAATTGCAACGCAAAGGAATACAGTTTGAATGGTCGGATGAATGTGAAAAAGCATTTAATCAACTAAAAAATTCATTAATTACACCACCAATCCTTCAATACCCTGATTTTACAAACGAAAACGAGTTCATATTGCAGACAGATGCATCGGGCGTAGCAATTGGTTCAATGCTTTGCAATAAAAAAACACAAAATTGCACTCCGGGAGTGCCGACAGAAGTGAAAACTTGAATATCAACGTTGTGCATTTTAGATTTTTTGGAATTGTTAGGGAATAATTTTGAATGAATTGCTCTTATTATCAATATAAAAGTACTATCATTTTTGTGATAGAATACAATAATAATAATAATAATAATAATAATAATACAATAATAATAGTATTATTAATAGTAGTATTGTAGGTAATTCTACATTTTAATATAAACCATAATGCAGGTAGATAGAAGTGTTATACGTAAAATAATAAAAATCAGTATTGGCTAAACTCGAGTTTCATTCACACGTCCTTTCCTATACTTCAAAACATGGCGCAGCCGGCAGTTATAAACTGCGCAGCAATGTTTTAGAAGCAAGTAAATACTATTTAAAGTGCAAGAATACGTTTTTGTGGCTTGATCAGTGCTAAAAAAGTGTAAAAATGGAGACTGTATTACAACCGCCGCAACCGTTTGTTTTTGAAAACGACTTATCCAACGTCACCTCAGGAAATTTGAGTAAAGAGTGGGAGAAATGGAAAAGTTCCTTTATGATATATTATCGTGCGTGTGAGCTGCAGAAAAAAGATAGCAAAGTGCAAATCAACATTCTATTGCATATTATTGGAGAAAAATGCCGTGATGTGTTTGAACAATTTAAATCAGATATTAACACAGTTGAAGAACTATTGGAAGAATTCGACACATTTTTCTTACCAAAAAAGAATATTACCATCGAACGTCATGCATTCTTTACCCGCAACCAACGAGAAATGGAATCCATTGAGCAGTATGTTTTTGAACTAAAGAAAATTGCAGTTAAATGCGAGTTGAAGGATTTTATGAATGATTTAGTCCAAGATAGAATGATATGCGGAATCAGAGATGGAACATTGCGAGAACGCTTACTAAGAGAATCAGATTTAACATTATCAAAAGCCGTTGATATTTGTCGTTTGGCGGAAATGTCGAGGTTGCAGGCCAACAATATAAAAATGGATCAGCAAGAACATTGTGTAGATGTTATCAACGAGCAACAAGAAGAGAATAAGGTATATTTTGTCAAACGTAACGGAAGAAATAGCTTCAGAGGAATGCAGCGCAGTTTAAAATGGCAGCCGCCTCAACGCAATAACAACCCCGTGGCTAGCGCGTCAAGGTCGTCCAATTTAGTGCAGTCTGATGTGTCGGTGCGAGATCAACGTCCGAATATAAGCAAACCTCCATTTAATAATAATGCGAAGTGTGAAAAGTGCGGAATTAATCACAAAAAATATGAGTGCCCGGCTTATGGACAGCGTTGTAACGCATGTCATAGGATGAACCATTATGCTAGGATGTGCCGTGTTTACGAGATCCAGGAGGAGTCAAGTGATCAGGTAATATACTCTATAAATAATAATTCGTTTTATGATCTTTGGTCGGCATTATTAGTAATAAAAAACACGACAATAAATTTTTAATTGGACACTGGGGCCGATGTTAACATCTTACCAATTATGTACATGAATAAATTAAACATTTCTCAAAATGAATTAGTTAAAACCACAATAAAATTACAAGGGTATGCAGGTAGCAAAATAGAAGCAGTGGGTAAATGTTTCCTTAAAGTGGCATATAAACAAAGCACATACATACTTAGTTTTGTCATAGTTAATACAAACTCTCCACCAATTTTAGGTAGAAGTACCTGCGAGGAAATGAACCTAATAAAACGAGTAATGAGTGTTAAAGAAAACAGTAGTAACAGCAGTAGTGCCATTTTAGATGAATTTCCAGATTTATTTGAAGGAATTGGTTGTCTACCTGGTACTTATAAAATAGAATTAAAAGAGGGTGCACAGCCTACAATACATGCACCACGAAAGTTGCCAGTAGCTTTAAAAGAGCAAGTCAAAAATAAGTTGATAGAAATGCAAAGGGAAGGTATTATTGAGAAGGTTGAGGGTCCCACAGATTGGGTCAATAGTATGACAGTAGTAAAGAAACCCAACGGCGATCTTCGTATATGTCTAGATCCGCGAGATTTAAATAAAGCGATTAAAAGAGAGCATTTCAAGTTGCCAACTTTTGAGGAAATAGCAACATGTTTGTCAGGTTCCAAATATTTTAGTACACTAGATGCAAAACAAGGGTTTTGGCACGTTAAACTACATGATAGCTGCACGGACTTGTGTACCTTCAACACCATCTTTGGTAGGTTTAAATTCTTGCGGATGCCTTATGGTATAAGTTCAGCTTCAGAAATCTTCCATAAAAGGCTGTATGGACATTTTGATGACATAGATGGTGTAATACAATTTGTTGATGATATATTGGTTCATGCTAATACAAAAGAATTGCATGATAAAATACTACGTTCAGTACTACAGAGGTGTAGAAAAATTAATATTAAGTTAAACAAAAATAAATGTAAAATTAGTTTAAACGAGCTAACTTATCTAGGACACAAAATAACCAGACGTGGTGTTAAGCCCGACGAAAAACATATTAAAGCCATTAAAAACATGCCTAAGCCAAACAACGTAAAAGACGTGGAAAGGTTTTTAGGTATTGTTACATATGTCAGCAATTTTGTACCGAATTTTTCTGAAAAAACAGCTTTGCTTAGGGAATTATTGAAGAAGGACATCGCTTGGCATTGGGATGAAACGCACGATAAGTGCTTTGAATCGATTAAAAATCAATTAAGTAGTCCACCAGTCTTAAAATATTATAGCCTTGAAACACCGGTGGTGATATCGGTTGATGCAAGCAAAAACGATTTAGGAGCATGTTTAATGCAGGACAATTTGCCTGTCTGTTACGCATCTAAGTCGCTAACTAAAACGGAGCAAAACTACGCTCAAATTGAAAAAGAACTTTATGCGTGCGTGTTTGCTTGTGAGAGATTTTATATGTATATTTATGGTCGTCATGACGTTACAATAGAGACAGATCACAAGCCCTTAGTCAGCATCATAAATAAATCATTAGTAAACACCCCACCTAGGCTTCAGAGAATGCTAATGCGCCTGCAACCTTATTCATTCACATTGGTCTACAAGCCGGGTAGGTATCTTTATATAGCGGATGCGTTATCGCGGGCAGTTGCGCCGAGCAGCGGCGATAACAATACGACCCCACGTGACCATCTAGACGCGCAGGCTCAGGTGTGCGTAATATCAGCTGACAATCCGCTCACTGATTCGCATTTTATACAAATACAGAAACACACTCAAGAAGATAAGGATATGCAGGAACTTATTAAAATTATTAAACGTGGCTGGCCTTCGCAAAAAAGCGAAGTAAGAGATAACTTAAAACCATTTTGGGATAGCAAAGAGGATCTAACATTTAATTATGGTTTAGTATGGAAGGGCCATAGGGTCGTCATACCAAAATGTATGAGAAGAACAATGTTAAAAAATATTCACATAGGACATCTAGGTATAGAAAAATGTAACCTCAGAGCTAGAGAAATCATGTTTTGGCCTAATATGTCATCACATATACAAGACTATTTATCACATTGTCAGGCTTGCCTTACATATAAAAAACAAAACACTAAAGAACCACTTATACCGCATGAAGTTCCAAATAGGGCTTGGTATAAGATAGGAACTGATATTTTTCACTTTGGCTCGAAATCTTACTTAATAGTAATCGATTATTTTAGTAAATTCATTTAAACTGCAGAATTAAAATCGACTACATCTACAGAGGTCATCAAACAATTAAAATTCATATTCAGACGGCAAGGTGTTCCACAAATAGTAATGTCAGATAATGGTCCCGAATTCACGTCCCGGGCATTTAAAAAATTTTCCATATCCTGGAATTTCGAACATAATACATCATCCCCTGGGTATCCTCAATCAAACGGTCAAGTGGAACGTGCCGTTCAAACGATAAAAATGATGATGAGAAAAACAGCTTATGATAATTCTGAATTCGATTTAGCTCTCTTGGAGTATCACAATACACCGTTAAGCGGCAAATTAGCATCACCCGCTGAACTATTATACAATAAGAAGCTACGCAGCATAATTCCGTGTTCGCCGCGACTGTTGTTACCCAAAATCCACAAAAACATTCCTAGTAAACTCAAAGCGCGTCAGGAGTATCAAAAGAAATATTTTGATAGGGGAGCTAGACACTTAAAGCCTTTAATAATCGCTCAAAAAGTTAAAGTTAGATTATATAATCGTTGGACTCCTGGCACTATCGAACGCATTTTAAACAGCCGATCATATCTCGTAAGACTAGTCACCGGTAATTTATTAAGAAGAAATAGAAAGCACATCATAATAGACTCGGAACTGAGAAATGACAATCAGCAGTATAACGATAGGTATGATGATATAACTATTGATAGGCCGGAGTCACAGCTGAGTCACTCCAGTAGTTCTAACGCCTCCCTCGACCGCGACCAAGGTCAGCGTCCAAACATAGGCTCCAGTTCTCCACAAATATCACAATCGACAAACAACAATGTCACTCAATATACCACTCGTTTTGGCAGGAAAGTGAGACCTCCTGATCGCTTGGAATACTCTCTCCCTGGAAATCCAACAACAAGGTAATCGTTCACGGCTGTTAAAGTTTAAAACAAGTATATCTCATATGTATTTGCACAAGATTAAACAAGTGTATTTATGTTAAGGTCCGTTATTGCATGCTTAAATATTTTAAAAGGTCTTCATTGTGCTCTATTTGAATTCTATTATTGTAAACTATTATTATTACCTATACATACAAATCATAAACATATGATGTATAATTGTGTACTACTATAATATGGTATCTACTGTGATCCGTACTTTCCAATACTTATTGATTTAAAGAAGAATTTAATTGTGTTATGAAACATTTGAAAAGTATAGTTATGTACTGGAATATTTAGAAACTTATATTCGGATTTTTGGAACTCTGTCACTTTAATTAAACTAATGAAATGTGAACGTCATGCTCATAATAATCATAATAACCATTTAAATTTTATTTTACATGTAATATAATTAAATAATCTTTGCTGCATATTCTATAAATGTTATAAAATATCCGCGCAATACCTAAACAAATATACTTAACTCATTATTATTAATTAAAAGAGTATGATAAAATAAAATAATAATAAGGATAAAATAGAAATAAAATGATCAATGTAAAAAATATTCCTACTTCATATCTTTTTAAATTGTGGCTTGTACCAAGGTTTAAACCTGAACTAAAAATGTATGTCTCTCATTATAAATATTTTATAGGGGAATTGTAGGTAATTCTACATTTTAATATAAACCATAATGCAGGTAGATAGAAGTGTTATACGTAAAATAATAAAAATCAGTATTGGCTAAACTCGAGTTTCATTCACACGTCCTTTCCTTTACTTCAAAACAATAATAATAATAATAATAATAAGCCCCCTAAAATCCTACCTTACGTCCGAGCCGAACACCAGGCTACGTGGGGGGCGGACACGCGTACTGAAGAAACTTACGCGGCCAACAAGGCAAAGGTAACCCATTCACTATGGAGCTACGTTCGAAGAAAGTTTTGAGTATTGGACCGCTGCCCGGGGGCAATCGCCGGGGCACACTTGGAGCCGGTGCTGGGTATTCCAGCATGCGAACCGCCGGCGACGTGGAGTTGAGCAGGCGGACTCCCGTCGACAAAAATATTACAGCCGAAACACCGCTAAATCCACCACCCCCGACCCCGAATTCTTCACCGAATTCTTACCAAACTTCAGTTTCAACACCACCAATATCCGAAATTTCAGTGGATGTTGTGCAGGAGACAAAATTTGTTTCTAATACTGTGCCCACCACGGAAATTAAAAAGACCCGATTGAGATGGACAAATAAACATAACGAAGCCATACTCCGGTCTTACTACCGCATAACAAAATTAGATTCTGTAAAAACAACTTACAGGAAAAGACTGCATGTAGATTTCATAACTAGTTTTCCAAACCTATCACATGTCACAGAGCAAAGAGTAGCTGATCAAAAACGCCTTATATTCAGCAATAACTTAATCACACAAGAAAAACACACACAAATTAAAAATGAAATAGCTGGTGAACTGCAACTATCTGACAGCTTAACACATACTTTAGAACTAGGTGCAAATGCTGTAGAAAATAATTCTAATAGCAAGATGAGATGGGATGACAGACTGAATAGGAGTTTGATGAAATGTTATTACATCGTTACAGAGCTTGAAACAAATATGACAACATATCGCACCAAACTACATTTGATATTTACCGAAAAACACCCAGAGCTTGCGCATATTTCCCAACAAAGACTCTCAGATCAAAGAAGATCAATCGTTAACAATAAACTATTGTCAGTACGTGAACTACAACATATTAGGGATGATGTGGCCACAATATTGTCAATAGGACATAACCAGTTACTCACCGAAACTGAATTTCTAGATAATTACCGAACTACCCACATTGACAGCTTAGATACACAAACCAATTGCGAAACACAAACATCATTACATACAGAATCTAACTCGCAAAACGTAAGCAACGTCCAAAGTGCTCATAATAATACAACCTCAAATACCACCGCAACCGCAAGTACTGAAGAAATGCATGAAATAGAAGAAATATTCAAGGAAGCTTTAGAAAACTTTCGCAGTTCTGAACCTACAATCAGGCCATATATACCGAAACAAAAAACATCAAAGAAATTATTTAAAATTGTAAATTACATAAACACAACCATACTACCAAAACACATAGATGAGAACACAGATTTTAAAACATTACAATACACTCTTTATTCTGCAGCCTGGGCTGCTGCAAAAGCGAATGGGTCAAAAGTATCTACAACACCTTCAAAAAGAACATGCCCAGCGCAAGAACGAAGGAAACCGAAATGGGAAGTAAGGTTAGAAAAAAAGAGAGACGATCTTAGATCAAAAATAGGAAAATTAACCCAGTTTATGAATGGAAACAGGAGTGAGACACTAGCTAAAGAAGTAGAAAATATTAAAAAACAATACAAAACACACTCAATACACGAAGAACCTAACACAGAACTCACACACTTTTTGGACACTCTTAAACAAAAACTAACAGTCATCACAAGCAGACTTAAAAGATACCAGGCCTGTACACTTCGTAAGACACAGAATATGCAATTTAATTTGAACGAAAAATCTTTTTACCGGAATCTTAGATCGGTTACATCAAATAACCATACAAATAACACCACATGCGCTACACCAACACCTGCTGAAATGCGGAAATTCTGGGCGAATATATGGGAGGAACCTAAAAGCCACAACGATGACGCCAAATGGATTGCAGATGAGTATGATATAAATAGAGATATAGTGCCAATGGAATTCTGTGACGTGCCTGTCGATATATTTCAAAATGTAATTAAGAAGCTCCATAATTGGAAAGCGCCAGGTTCTGATAACTTACATAATTTTTGGTACAAAAAGTTTACATATATCCATCAATTCTTGCACAACTACATAAATCAGTTCATTTTAAATCCGCACACAATTCCCGATTATATAACAACAGGAGTGACTCACATGATTCCAAAAGATGCAGAAGACTAATCTAACCCAGCAAAGTATCGCCCGATTACATGTCTTCAAACCATATACAAAATTATAACCTCCTGCTCGACGGAAATCATTTATCAACACGTACATACAAACAATATATTGGCTGAACAACAAAAAGGGTGTAGGAGAGCTAGTCAGGGCTGTAAAGAGCAATTAATTATAGATTCAGTAATGTTATGAAACATAAGATTAAAGCCGAACTCCACTCGATGTATATTGATTATAGAAAAGCTTACGATTCCGTTCCTCATTCATGGTTGCAAAAAATTTTAGATATATACAAAATCAATCCACTTATACGGAACTTCCTTCAAACTGCCATGGACAAATGGGAGACAAAACTAAGAGTGGCCGACGCGCAAACTGATCCCATTCAAATCAAGCGAGGCATCTTCCAAGGAGACTCTTTAAGTCCACTTTGGTTTTGTCTTGCAGTAAATCCACTTTCCAACACTCTGAACAGCACTGACAAAGGATATCCTATACGACACCATCACACTGACACTGAACAAACACTTACAACCAGAATAAATCATCTGCTATATATGGATGACATTAAACTATACGCAACTTCACATGACGACTTAAACGATTTAGCAAACCTCACCGAAATCTTTTCGAATGACATTTGTATGGACTTCGGTATAGATAAATGTAAAATTAATTCCGTTAAAGCAGGCCACATTTTACATCAACATTATTATGAGCTAGAAAGCGGACAAAAGATAAATTCACTTGACCAAAATGAAGTGTACAAGTATCTTGGTTACGACCAGGCTAGGCAAATTCAATACAAGGAAACCAAATTAATGTTAATGCAGCAGTTCAAACACCGGCTAAATTCTATTTGTAAATCACAACTATGTTCACGTAATTTGGTAAAAGCAGTAAATTCATATGCAATACCCATTCTTACTTATTCTTTTGAAATTATAAACTGGACACAAACAGACTTACTAAATATTCAAAGAACTATTAACACCACGATGACGAAATACAGGAAGCATCATCCGCGAGCGTGCGTCCAAAGGCAAACTTTACCTCGCTATGAGGGAGGCCGAGGGTTGATAGATGTCGCCAATTTACATAATAAACAGATCACAACACTTCGCACATACTTTCACTTCAAAGCAGAAACATCACTCATACATCACGCAATAGCTCAAACAGACACCAAACTCACTCCTTTAAATCTTGCAGACAGAAACACTCAAAATAACGAAAAGCAATCAGATATTCCTACAAAAATCTACGAATGGACCCGTAAATCTCTCCACCGAAGACATCGCAAAGACTTATGCCAAAGTAATGTCGACAAGGTGGCGTCGAACGCTTGGCTAAGTCGCGGTGAACTCTTCCCAGAGACTGAGGGATTTATGGTCGCCATTCAGGATCAAACAATAGAAACAAGAAATTATCAAAAGCATATCATGAAGACCCGAATACCTACTGATCAATGCAGGAAGTGCAATGGTGGATCTGAGACCATACAACACATAACAGGGGCCTGTAAGGCCATAGTACAAACTGATTACAAGCACCGTCACGACCAAGTTGCGAATATTATCCACCAAAAACTGGCACAAAAATACAACCTTATACCCGAAAAACTTACACCATACTATAAATATGTTCCTGAGCCCGTAATTGAAAATCAGCATTACAGACTGTATTTTGATCGAGCCATCCTCACAGACAAAACTACACACTACAATAGACCTGACATCACCCTGCATGACAAAAAGAACCAAACTGCATTCATCATTGACATCGCTATACCTAATTCCCACAACTTACAAAATACTAATTCAGAAAAACTCTCAAAATACATAGATCTCAGAGACGAAATTAAACGTATGTGGCGACTTTCCGAAGTTATCATAGTACCTATAGTTCTTTCAACAACTGGCATCATACCCATACAATTGCACCAATCTCTTTCATCTCTTAACCTCTCAAAGTACACTTACATACAACTTCAGAAAGCAGTCATCCTGAATACCTGCCGGATTGTAAGAAAATTTTTATCTACACATTCACACACTACTCCAGACCAATCAGACCATACGCGCTTCAATTACGATCTCCCAAGCATTCCATCACACCCACCATCAAACACATTTATAACTGATCCACCAGCTACTCAAGCTACCGAATCTTCAGTTATTCATCTAACGTAAACCAAAATGTAGAGGCAGCACTTGGCTTAGGCCCGTGTTGACTTGAAACACCAGAGCAATCTGAGAAGTAAAATTTAAACAAGCAAAATAATAATAATATAATATTTTTATAGAATACAATATTTATTTATTGCACTATCGTACACAAACATTACAATTTATATTATATTAAATTACATTAAAAAGTTTATCTCTCAGAAAAATCAACTTACATCCATAATTTCGCCAACCGTCTTACGGTTTTTCGATCAGCCCACGTGTCCTGACGCGAGTTTCACATTTTCCCCCATCCCACAAAAGTGCTCAACGCCGCTAAAGAAGTTTTCACTTAAAAAAAACAACTTACCAATAGCTTATGCCAGTCGATCGTTAAATAAAGCAGAGCTTAACTATCCGACAATAGAAAAAGAGTTGTTATCCATTGTTTGGGCAGTACGCTATTTTAGACCATATTTATTTGGCAAAAAATTTGTTATCAAAACAGACCATAGGCCATTGGTGTATTTATTTAACATTAACAGCCCAAGTAGTCGTTTATTAAAATTAAGACTTTGTTTAGAAGAGTACGACTATAGGATAGAGTATGTGAAGGGCGTGACTAATGTGGCTGCAGACGCATTATCACGCATAGTTTTGACATCGGACGAGTTGAAAGATATGAATAAGCATGTAATGAATGCATGTAATGACGAGAAGAGTGACCCTGAATTAGTCGATAACATCTCCACCGATTGCCGGTCTGATCAACCTAATATCGTGGAAATGATTAAAAGACCTAACTCAGGAGTCGAACTTATTATAGGAAAGTTACCTAAACCTAAACAAGACGAATTATTTTTAAGGTATGACAAGTTTACGTTTATACCGTCGCGATCTGTTATATATGCTGATGCTTAAACTCGATCATGTTTCGCGCGAGACGCATTCGTGAGAGGATTTGAATCGCTATGTAAAGATCTAAAAATAGATGAGATATATGTCGTCAAAAATAAAAGTAATATGTTTGTAATTGAATGGTTAACCGATAAGATAAAAAATAATTCAAAGTGGTCCGGACCACGACTTTGTGTTATTAAAGGAGTTACTCGAGTAAATAATGCTGACGACAGAACGGTTATACTGAATGATTTTCATTTATTACCAACGAGCGGGCATGCAGGTGTTAATCGCATGATAAATAATATTAAACGATACTATTTTTGGCCAAACATGAGTGAGGACGTCAAAAAGTTCGTAAGGAAATGTGATAGTTGCCAAAAGCAAAAACATTCTTTACCAACTAGACAACCGATGGTAATAACAACAACGGCAAAATGCGCGTTTGATAAAGTTTATTTAGATCTTGTAGGACCATTAGAAAAAGATTATTATAACTATACATATATTCTAACTATCCAGTGTGAGTTAAGTAAATATGTAGAGGCATACCCACTAGAGTCGAAAGATAGTAGTAGTGTAGCTAGAGCTTTTGTAGAAAATTTTATTTTAAGGTACGGCATACCACGAGAAATTGGGAGCGACCGAGGAACTGAATTTATTTCAAACACAATGTCACAGGTATGTAAAATCTTTCAAATTAATCAAATTTCATCCACAGCCTACCACCACGAGTCATTAGGTGCAATAGAGAATACTCATAAATCACTTAATTCCTTTTTGAGAATACAAACAAATAATAACCCTAGATATTGGAGTAATCGGTTGCAATTCTGGTGTTTTTCCTATAACACAACTGTACATAGTGAAACTAAATATAGTCCGTTTGAACTAGTTTTCGGAAAAAAGTGTAACTTACCTAGTAATTTAAAGACTAATGTTGTAGATCCGTTATATTATACCGAGAATTATCCTTTAGAACTTAAGTATAGGTTGCAAAAATCGCAACTTGATGCAAGAAATAATTTAATAAAAAGTAAAGAGTGTAGAAAGCATGTATTTGATACCTATTTAAACCCTGTTATGTATAAAAAAGGTGATTTCTTTTTGTTAAAAAATGAAACGGGCAATAAATTAACTTCTCCAGTGTATTCAGGCCCTTATGAAGTCGTTGAGAACTTAACACCCAATGTAAAAATTATTAAAGACAGTAAAGAAGAAGTTGTACATAAGAACCGTACTCAACTATACAATATGTAACGATAATCATGAATGTTATTAAATTAGTATAAACTATTAAGATTTTACCTATATCTAAAAAAAAAAAAAATATTGTGGGTTTTTTTTCCTTTTGGTAAGGCGTGTGATGTACCTATGCGTTCTTAGTATATAAGATAGTATATCAATATATTTGAGGCAGTAATAAACCATATTTACTCCGATTCAGTTGTTTCCTTATATCTCCCGATCCGCACCGTATAGGTGATATATACGTTTATCTTATTTATTTGCGACGAAATTTATCGTAACAGATTCAATCCTAATTTGTGAGGTTCCCCTGAAGAATTCTCCAGTGGATTCTTCAAGATCGGAAGCTGATGGAAAGGTTTGTACGGATAATAAATACTCTTACTCCGAGCTTTCTTCGAATACTAATTCGCATTACTTCCGTCAGACGGCGGCGAAAAAATAAACGCGAAGTTCGTCTCCTGTGGCGAACTTATCACAGATTTTTCAATGCTAATTTAAAGTCTGGCAATCTCGCCAAATGAAATTGTCTCCTGCTGGATTACTTTTCAATGAAACACTTTAGTGTCCCAACCATTACGTCTGCACTGCTGAAGTAGTTTATCTTATTTGTAACACAGTAACTTGTGCTATGTAGGGAAATTGTGTGTCAAAGTGCTGCCTTAAAGGTAATCCTATGAGTAGGTATGAGGTTTGAGTTTGCATATATAGTTTGACAACTAATTTTCCTGTACTGCGTGTATCTGTATTAATGTAAGCTTGTACATGGTTTACTTGTTTTATTTGGATTGCTAGTTGATTTTAAATTTAAATGAATTGAATTGATTTTTTATTTATTTGACACACACAAAAAAAAATTACAATATATAATTTAAAAACAAATTAAGAACAACTAAAATTAAATAAATAAAAAATCTCAGGTGTGCCAAAAAGGTCCCCGCTCAGTATATATCGTGACAGCAGATTGTAAGCATGCCACGCCACTGATTTTCAGCGGGAACCCCTGCTAGGCACTGGGTGTAAACACACACTTGAAGAAAAAAAAAATGATTTCAGTCAATAATGTTTATAATCATCATCGGTATTATTATTTGTTATACCACGAAAATCATTTATAGTTAATGAATGAAATGCAAATTGAAACGATTCAGTAATAAATACTGCTAATTTCTATGCTAAAGTTAATTATATTTACATTTGATTTGATTTGATGATATTATGGCACGTGTTACAGCTCCAACACATTACGTCCATAGTTATATTAGCTATTCAATCGCCAAACTTGAGATTATTAATTATAATTTACCCCATATCTGGCTTGGAGATATAAGGGGTTCTATCAATTTATATAACTTGGCATTTGGCCAGTTTTTTTCTGCAGACAAGTCATTATTCACAACTAATGGGCACAATCAAACGAAGTTGTATCAACGTTCTCGTTCATATTTTTTTGTGTAATATTATCAAAAAACCTAAGTAAGACTCTTTCAAAATGCAAGTGTTTGCAAAACTTGTGTCATCCTAAACACATACCCTCTACCTAACATCAAAGTGAAAAATAATTCCGACTGAGTGATCCAAACCATGAACACGCGTTGGGGAAACGGAACGTTAATGAATGCTGGGACAGATAGGTACAGCTGAAATCAAACAGACGAGTGAAAACGGGATAGGTGCGAATTGGGCTCCTACATTTAGAGTTTTGTACTAGCCTTAACTATATCACTGAATATTACATACGTTTATAAATTCAGATGTTGTTCTCTACATAATATTTGTTGGTGGCTAGTTCATTTTAGGACCTCCGTGAGCGTAGGGGGTAAATAGGTTAATTTTCCAGAAATCGAAACATTTGCTTTATAAAATGACATATCTTCTGATATATTCTGTGTGATAAAAGGGCATTGACATGCATTGAAATCGAAGTACCTACGTAATTCTATGAGAATTTTTATTTCTCTAAAGGTACGGAATCCTAAAATAGAACCTGAAATTATTTAACTACATAGATAGAAACATGCCCAGGTAACGGCAGAAGGTATATATTTATGATTATTTACGAACTCCGACACGGCAGCGGCCGGTCTTCGCGACCATAGGAAATTTAGTCCAGCCGCCCAAAGATTATTTCAAAATAAACCTGTATTTTGAAATAATGTTTTTGCACAGATTCAAGAACGTAAATACACCCATTCTAAACTTGATTGAGTTCCACCTCTTTACATTTTCAGGAAACTGATAAAGGAACTAAATCCGACCGCCAATATCAGACCTTGCCGCATTGACTTAAAGTCGGAATATATTTAAATTTCGCACTCTTTCTTATCAAAAATATTTTAGGAGGCCGCTAATTAAATTAGCTTCTGACATTGACAAGGTGTCTCGTGGTCGCTTCCAATCCGTGTCGGTGAAATCGAGACTAAAGCATTAATTAAATAAAATCTGTGGCCAGTAATACCATAGTCATTTGATCATCTTGAATATTTTACATAGTTAAGAACTTGTCGACTGTTTTCATGGCAATATTTCATGACATTATTGGCGGAATAGGTAATCTTTGTCGTGAACAATATAACGAGCATCATTAAATTATCTTATACGAGGCTGTCCCGCCCAGCCTCGTGTGATAGAGATAGATAGTGTGATATAGATATATAGATAAAGATGTAGAATACCTAAGATAATGGCTAAGACAAACTAATATTTACATCTGCACAATGTTCATAAAGATGAAATAAGAAACCACTGCGCACGGGCGGGACTCGAGCCAGCAACGTCTTGACTGACCGGGCCAAAAGCCAAGAAGTTGCTGGTTCGGGTCCCGCCCGTGCGCAAATTTTTGGTTTCTTATTTCATCTTAATGAATATAAAATATGACACTGTGAGTGTTAAAAACATTCCAAGCCATTATCTTTCCAATGGTTAAGAATGTTTTTAACACTCACAGTGTCTGTACAACTTTTTTTGAACATACAAGAATATGAAGGTTGTAGGTAGTATCGAGACAAATGGTTCCTTCAAGATATTTTAGGCGTACGATAAGGTTATTGATCTGATAGAGGCGAAGATGTGAAACTTCTGACGGATTCAAATGGAAATTGGAGACTACCTATTACGCAAGTTTTCTTACTAGAAAACGTTCAGGATTTTTTTCTTGATATAAACTAATAACAAAACATACAAAGGTATGTTATATGTAAAAAAAAATACACCAGTTATATTGTCAGATTAAATATAAAAACTAAAATAGTAATGTTTGGACGCCTTTGAATCAAAAATTTACATTGAAGGTGCAATTACAAATGCCATTAATGTGATTAATTCACGAGCTTGTGGACAAACGATGCCATAAATGTTATGTTTTGCAATTTATTTGTTAACCCACATCCCTGTGGATTCCCCACCGATTTGTACAGTCGCCGGCTCATCGGACCATACATTTTTTTTAAAGAATAATCCTTACACCATCTGAATAAGATGACGCAGTGTCTAGCTTGATGTTCCGTTGTCCATACACAAATCCTTCTTTGACATGTCCCGGAACTCGGTTTAATCTCGTTTTTGCGTTTCTGCTTCTGTGCAAATACTCGTATGCTTTTAAAATTGTCAGGCCCACTCAGCGAATACGACAAGGGTTTATCTCTTAGATATTACACATGGTATGGTACCTACTTATGATATGTTTGTTGATGTCGACCCTTTACGACGTTTCATATGAACAAGTATTTTAAAGTACGAAACTTTGTTTTGGTTAAAGTCCTTTTTGTGGGTTAGATAACCAGCATGTGGATCACATTTTGTCAGTGAATGCTTTTATGATTTAAGTCACCTTTGCTCGCGAACTATTGTGCAATTAAGTTTCGTAGCGTCTCTTTTTGAGTAAATACTGTATGATTAACTTGAATCTCGATAATATTAACATCACAATATAAACACGAGGAAACATTTTAGACGCTACGCTTTTGCTTCAATGTGCTATCCAGAAGTATTAATCGTCTTGTCACTTAAATAAATTAAAATAAGAAAAGCATGATAATCGCGATGTAACGTCTGCAAACCCTTTTAGAATTCCGCCAAAACAGACTGCGTAATATTCGTATTTTATTTTGAATACTGTGGTCTTTAGACGTCACTCTGAGCCCACGGGAGTAATCTGTAAGACCCTGCCCTGCTCTGTGGGTTTAGACATCAGGTTATAGATTACTTAGGTTAATAATGAAGGAATGTATGAATGCTTAAAAAACTGTTCAGATTGATGAAAACGAATAATATATGGGTTCAGCGTGTTTTACCGAAATTTCGGTAGGAAAATATTTGACGTCGTCGTCGAAAAATTGATACAATAATTTATTCTGATTCAATAATACCTCAATAATTGGATGTCAGATTACAATTTAAGCATCTTTATGCGACACAATTTTAATCGAATAAACCTAAATCTAAACAATACATGTCAGTCAACACTAACATTAAAAAACATGTGGACAACATACAAAAGCATTCTATTGACCTAAAAAGGCAGGTATTATTTCGTTATGTTGTACATAAAGTTACAACCCTATGTAGGTATAGGGTTGTTACTTTGTCTACTTCATGGAATGAGGTAATGCTCCCCGTTTAACTCAAAAGTTAAACAAAAAGCACATCGTGTTCCACTTAAAAAATATTCCAGGCTGTTTAGGGTACCTTATTAAGTTGTACGAATATTGGATCGCGGTTGACCCACAACTTTCATCAAAGGTCTCACAATTAAGAGCTAAGACATAGCGTAGATCCCGAAAACTAATTTTAAAACTTTTTGATTAATCACCTCATTTATGAACTCCCGAAAATATTCAATTAGCTCTGTGAAGTATTGGGGTACACAGTTTACAGAAGATACAGTGGGACATGGATCTTTTGGTCGACAGCGAAAATCAGACTATAGCGCTGTCATCTTCAAAAATACGGTTGTTAAATCTAATCTTACATAAAATTTCCCCATTTTTCCTTATATCTTCCTGATGTTTACAATTATATTATATCCATTATACAATTGCGAAACAATTGTTTTGAATCGGTGAAACATAAAACCTGCCGTTCCACCAAGTGAGCAGCTAAAGATTCAATTAAATGTATATTTATCATTTAATTACAGGTTTGAAACAATTGTAGAAACAAGATTTTCTTTTTGTAATGCGATTGAATAAAAGATAATTAATAATAGTAACTTTAACTAACTAAACTAAACTTTATAGTTAAAGTTACTATTTTAAAGTAGGTTTATCCATTTATATAATATATTATATGTATATTTATTATTATAGGATTATTGTTACTATGTTCCTTCTTTCTTTAGAAGCTTTTCACCGCACCCGTTGAGGTAATTTCGTAATACTCGTAGGTACGTAAAATAAGATGTTGATTAAACTCATAGACATATGTCAAATCCGTGATCTATTAATTGTATAAAAAAATCCTAAGTCAGCTGTTGCTGTAGAACCAAATCTATCGTTTATCATTATTAACACGCTCACTGCGGTGATCAATTTCGCAAACTTTCCCGCAGTGCGATAGGAGGCCCATATGCCTTAAATGTATCATTTCTCTTACCGACTTAAATACTTAAAATTCAATATTTTTATTGAAAATCAAATAATAAGAAAATAAAAATTAGATCGTCATGAAGCTGAAGAATCATGCTGTCTTATTCTGCGTTCGCCCGAAGATCTGACGTTGGAAAAGCCTGAAAATAAGGAAAATATTTAGGAGGCACATCAACCTCCTATCGCACTGAATTAGATGTTAAAATTTTGTTAAGCTAGTGATGTGACATACGAAAAATAAACTCTAAATATTTTTAAAACACTTTAATAAACAAATTCAGTTAAATATGTCTGTCATAAAAACACTTTAAACACATTGGTTGTTTGCAGTCAACACAATAAGATTTAATTTTTTTAACTTTTTTATTCGCTTCCCGACTGTTCATAGTGGTACGCAGAATTTCGTAGCAACCCAAACATTTTCTCCTTTTGTCACCATTTTTCTGATATGTGTGGTTCTTCTTTAGCGTAGCAACACGTAGATTACCTGCAATACTACAAAATTAGATTAATAACTAATAGTTAAAACACACACACACACACACACGCACACACCACGCATACACAAACGCACACATACACACGCACGCACGCACGCGCACACACACACACACACACACACACACACACACACACACACACAAACACACTAAATATAATAATGAATACCACGTACCACCTGAAACTGCCGCCGACATCGGTATATTAGTAAATCCTTCTATAATCGCTTCACAAAAATTATTCTTCGATATTTTATTAGCTTTCTCCCAATTGAAAACCACCCAACTGTTGCACATTTTCTAAAATTTTAATTTTATTAGATGCCTGATTCTTAGCGTTTATTCTTTGATACACACGGCGATACTTTGGAAGAGACGTGTTCTCCGCGGTACCGCTTGAATTTTGACTAATAGCTAAAGTAAGCATTTTCCGACATCTTTTATTTCCGCGAGACATTTTTCCTGCAATCGTAATTAATTATCACACTCCACTTATAACATCATGAGCAACGTACGTGCAACACTAGGATCATCATACATAGGAACAGTTGCGGGAGGGGATCGAAAAACCTCTCACAGCATAAGAGGTCTATAGGCCCCTTATCCGCACTGAATGATGATTTTTCTATTCTAGTGCGAAAAGGGGCCTATAGACCTCTCACGTATTTTTTGGGGTTTTCGAGTTCCAGATAAAAATACAAACATAATCATATATTTATCTTTGTCACACATTAAAAAATCTACAAGCTGTGGCCTTCGCACCAGAGGGAGATCAAAGTATTTTTCCCCCGCACCGTACGAACGTACGCATAGGAGGTCTTTAGGCCTCCTATCGCAGTGAGCGTGTTAAAGATAAACACGACACGCTTTGCGGAACTTCTATCTGTGTTTGTTAACTATTGTTGGTTCAGAACCATTCGCATAGCATATTAAAAATCACAAAATATGACGTTGGCAAAGTATCCGTGTACCAGATATTCTATGCTGGAGATAGACAATTTGTAAGGTAAAGGGAAACTATGACATACGAGTAAGTATCTGGTACTAGCGATAAGAATTTTATTGCACATAACATAAATTGAATTGCAAATTCATTCAACGGAAATGTACAATTTAGGCGGTCTTTTTCACATGCTGAGATCTGGATATCATTGGGTAGCAAACCGAAAATCGAGTTTGACGACCACTCAGTTTTTTGTTTGTTTGAAAAGGTCTTTATTAAAAAAGTGAAAAGAATTTACAAAACGTTACTTACAACTAGTGTACATTTACTTTCCTAGATTTAGTATAATAAGAAGCTAATTTAGCTTTGCAGACCACAGTCCATTTAAAGCTTTACGTCTTATTGAAAATATTACACCTAAACAAAATAAACATTCCAATAAATCATTTGAGATTTTACTTACAGAGTATGGCTATAAATTTGTGTTCACTTTGTATCAGCTTAACACTAACCACTTGTTATTTTTTTTTTAAACACATAGACAAAAGAAAAATTACAATTAAAACTGTTAATTTAGGCACTAAGATGAGTACAATTACAATTACCAAACACTAAACATTTAATTTTTAGGGTTCCGTACCTCAAAAGGAAAAAACGGAACCCTTATAGGATCACTTTGTTGTCCGTCTGTCCGTCCGTCTGTCAAGACCCTTTTTCTCAGGAACGCGTGGAGGTATGAAGCTGAAATTTATATCAATTACTCAAGTCTACTGTCCCTTGAAGCAGTGAAAAAATCAAACTTCTAAGCCAACACAATCAAAAGATACAGCCGTTTATGCCGCTAATTTTCGACACTTGCAAGGGAATGAAAACCTACAGGGTGCCTCTCGTGAACTCAGAATCTTGATATTTGGTACGAAGCAACGTCTTATAGCATAGATAATGGAAAAATTGCGAAAACCATAAATTTTTAGTTACATCACATAATATATATTTTTTTTAATAATTATAAACTTACTACCCATTTCCTCATAAACGCGTAGAGGTATTAAATTGAAATTCATACCAAATACTCAGGTCTATAATACCTTTAAGCTGTAACAAAATCAAACTTCTATGTCAACGCAATCAAAAGAAACAGCAATTTAAGCTGCATATTTTGAAACTCGCAAGTACTCGCAAGGGAATCAAAACCTAAAGGGTACTTCCAGTCGACCTAGAATCTTGAAATTTGGCATGAAGCAACGTTTTATAGCACACATAAAGGAAAAATTCCGAAAACCTTAAATTTTTAGTTACATTACAAAATATATATTTTTTAATAAATATAAACTTATTACTTTTTTCCTCATGAACGCGTAGAGCTATCAAGTTGAAATTCATATCAAATACTAAGATCTAATTGCCTTTAACCCGTGAAAAAAAAAAAACTAAGTCAACGCAAAAACGCAAAAGTACAACCATTGATACCGATTGTCGTACTGAACGAACTTTGTAAAGCTTGCAGGTTTGTACGGAACCCTCGGTGCGCGAGTCCGACTCGCACTTGGCCGGTTTTTTTAGCATAAAATTACATGAATTCACAAATGTTATTATGAAATTGAAGGTACACTGGCTTGTGACCACTCAGTGCTAGTACCGGGTGACTTGAGTATAATTTACGGTATCGTGAATTCGTGATGCGATTCCGCTGAGCCACCAATCTTATATCACTATGCGAGCTCTGCACTGATTAGTCGTGTCCTATCCTCTTATCTAATCAGGATTCAGGTGGCATGAACCATCTCTTCTGAATGTCCCAAATTGTAGCTATTAACTAAATTATCAATCTGCTACGAACATTGGATGTAACGGACTCTAAAATAGTGATACTGTGCGAATAGATAACATTATTCCCTATCGCGACGGTGTGAAGTTTGTGCACTATAATCGTTTGGGATTTAGTTCGCGTATATTTCAATTCGAACGGTAACCGTTGGAACGGTTCCAGGGGCCATTGTCAATAAATAGAGGGAATGGCTGCTTAAAGCAGTCCAATGGCTGCTTAAAGCAGTCCTACGTATTTTTGGTTAATTTACTGGACTTACAGCTTGGAAATAATTGAAATCGTGCTGCCAACTCTGAGCAGGTTATGTTCTTAGTAGAATCTTCAAAAATGTGACGGAACCGTTTGATTTTTTGAATCATATTTACTAGAATATGGTATTTAAGAAGGACGGATCCAATTTAACTGTTCGAACATATTAAGAGGTATCTCTTCGATATATTTTGGTTGGTTTATTTACAATGACTGGTTGCAACATATCCTGTTATTGCGGATGTCAACCAATTACAGCGTCATAAATTCAGCGTCTCTTAAGCCCTTGGCTGATAAAAATTTGCCGCACTTACGCACGTGATAAAGTTCTCAGTGTATTCGAAGATTTACTGTCTGTTTGCACAGATAATAGAGGGAAACGAAGTTTGAAAATGGCATTACCTCGTTGAGCTTGTAACATGTGCGAATCTCCAGCAAGGCTCAGGTCGCGAGCATTTGGCCTTTTGCTGGTAATTCCTTGAGGATCGTAAACGGTACCACTTCGCAATGACGCCCTAAAAGTATCTGGTTATTAAGAAAAGGCTTTTGGAAAAGGCAGATAGGCAAATGTAATCAGTACCCAATGTAAATCAGTGCAAAGTTTAGAATGCTTTACCACTTAGAAATTGCTATGCAGCTATGCTGCAAAGATGTAGAATCGTCGTTACGAAAATATGTGAGAGTTTCCACCAATACTACGCTAGGTAGCTGCGCGAGGAAGATGCTCTACGAAGATGCGCCGCCGCAAAATAGCTGTGGGAGAAAGTCTCGAGTTTTGATGCTAATATCGACAGTAAGGAAGCGGTGGAGGCGGCGCGGTGAGGGCTCGTAGTCAGTTCCTAAAGGTGTAAATGGAAAACCGAACGAGCGATATAATATGACAATTAACACCACATTCAAACATCCCATTGGTTAATTAATAGGGGATTTCGGATGAGTGGTAGCGTGGCTCCCAAATGGCGCCGATTGCGAACCACAATCAGCAACATTTTAACAAACATATTATTTTCGTAATTGCTCGTAATAAACGCCTCAAATATGCCACATGGCAACGAATGTTATTAGGCCGGTAAATGACATGCCGCGTTTAATCTGTTTCAATTTACCGAACATATTATAATCAGTGCTTAGCGAGCAACTGTATGGTTATTGATTCTGTTTGAAGCCCGAGATTATTATTAAGATGAATGTTGACTATGTACTGTTTATAGGTATGTCTACGTAATTCGTGTACCATTTTGATGAGATTGGAAGTTGCCGCGCCATTTGTCACAGTCACTCCCGGCCAGTGTGGACAAAGGGTGTTCAAAGGTACTAATATTCGAATGAAATAAAGAAATCCGGGTGTAGCATTTGGTAACAAAAGTTTATTCAAATTTGCTATTACACATCTACCTTTTAACACCTTTAAAAAAATAAATTCAAAACTTAATAGCTCAGAATTCAGTAGAGACTAGGTTAGGTTCTAATTTAGTTATCTATATCTATACTATTACAAATGTTTATGTTCACAAATTTCCAATAAAATAAAGATAAACCACCAATATAAGTTTTAAATTTCCTAATTGATTCCAAAATTTATCCTCAAAGGGATTCCTAAGTTATTCATGTTATTTAAGTTTTTATTGATTATGGGAAAGCATTCGACACTTTGCGGCATGAACTGCTTATAGAAAGATTGGATGATAGTGGAATAAGAGGTAAATTACTAGATTGGTGCAAAGACTACCTTAAACTTCGGAGTTACCACGTTAAAATAGGTGATAGGCTTAGCGAGGAAGTCAATGTTACCGAAGGCACAGCGCAGGGTTCGGTCCTCGGCCCTTTCAAACTTCATCAAGTTCTGTACAGTTTACCAATTCGCAGACGACACGTATCTTGTAGCAGCTGACAAAGATCCTTTGGTTGCACAAGAACGTACTCAAGCAGACTTCACTGCAATATGTAAGTGGTCACATGACTCGGGACTTGTTCTCAATGCCAATAAAACGAAATTAATACACGTATGCTCTGCGCGTAATCATTACTTAAGAAGTATACGCGTAAAAGTAGTCGCCCATAGTCATGACTGCCTTCATGCAAAACTGCAATGTACCAGTAGCAGCTGTATGGAGCTTGAGCAAGTTAATGAACATACATATCTAGGATTGGTGATTGATAATAGATTTAACTGGCTCAAACATATCGAGAAAACATGTAATAAATTGAGAGCTATCCTGGCAAAATTCTATATACTTAAAAGTAAAGTACCTTATGAAGTCCTTCTGACAATGTACAAGACGTTAGTTGAAAGTATTTTATCATATGGTCTAAGTAGTTACGGTCGAACGTATAAAACGTACTTAGATCAGATTTTAAATTTACAATACAGGTTATTAAAAATGATTGTTCCAACAAAAATAAAAAGTAAATATTTGGATGACATGAGGGGATTATTTAAGCATTGCGGTGTTTTACCAATACATAAGAAAGTCGAACTTAATTTTCTTCTTGAACAATACTTTGAAAATAGTCTAAAAATACCAATTAAACACGAAATCACTACTAGAAGCATAACAAACAAAAAACTTATAATTCCAAAATTTAATAACGACTACAGAAAAAGGACAAGCCAATACCTCATACCAGACCTTATTAACAAAATACCAACAGAAATAAAAAATAAAATTAACGAAAAAAATATCAAAAGAATATTAAAAGCATATTTTCAAACAACATTAGTGTTTACTGAAAAGGAGCATGTATTAAGTTAAAGCATCCTGTACGCAGCTAGGCGAATGTGCACATAAGCGAGTGATCTGCATGAATGGGGTTGTTTACGCGCAAACGCAGCTAGTTCGCACACCGTGTCGCATAATGCAACCGGTACAATTGATGCGTCGAGTAGATCGATGTGCGCGTTCACTTAATAGCAGACATACTCGCAGATATGCAGGCGTTTTGTTGAACACTTGTGTGACTAAAATAATCTATAGTTATTTTGTACTTTGTATTAATTTTTATTCATTAATGATTTTTATTGCTATTCGAGTATGGATGCTCAACGATCACTGAGAACACTAGTATCTAGACAAACCTTAATTAAGCTAATATGTGTATATTTTTCTTATGATGATAGTAATAATAATAAAAAAAAAGTTATGCTTAAATTAATAGCTAAATTATCCCACTTTTCACTAAAAGTTAAAGTAAATACAAGGAAAACCAACCTTGGATTTCTACGGAGGTTATTATTTTAAATCTTTGTTGCATCAAACTACAGACAACTCTGCGACGTTACCCCAAAATTTCACCGATACCGGTCCATCCTCAAAACAGCAGACAAGAAGCAAATCAATCCATCAGGAAAATCTGACTTCAAAACTAATCCAAATAAGGTCTAAGTAAGGTCGCTGAGGTTACAAGCATATCCACCAAGGTGTAGCTGTATTAATTACAGGCACATATTAATTGCGAAACCTAGAAATAAAGAAAGTTCTAGTTAACCTTTTTATTTTATTTACTAACCGAGGGTAGATATTTCATCACCCAAGTCATGAAATCTTTAATAAAACAATTTGATACATGCAAACAGCTGGCTCGCCATATCAATTTCTTTAGTTTTAATTTACAATTTAAAAGGCAAAATTAAATTTTGAAACCTGAAAAGATAAAAACTACAATTCTTAGCACAAATGTCCAGATGATGGTAGACTTCATTTTCTTTACAACGAATCCCAATGAACTTACCATTGTATTTTCTTTCTAATTTATTAAATTAATAGGAAATTATTAAAACGGTGACGTGTTGGCGGCATCGTCTGCAAGAAAAAAACATGTGCTTAGACACCAAAATTATGTCCCGCAACAAAGAAAAATGAACCCAACTTTCTGCAGATACTTACCAGTCTTCTCTTAAATTATTGTTAGCATTTTGGGGCGTGCCCCGGAGCGCAGCAAAACCGACCAGGAAACTATTCCCGTCTTCAAAACATCTTCATGCGACCGACGCTCAACCAACAGTGCCGGAAAACAAAATCGGGTTGCCATACCCAGAAAATTCTCTTCCCTAGAAAGAACATTTTAGAATCTACTAGATTCCACCATTTATTTAATAGCATAGAAGCTGTGAGATATTATTGTAAACACAATGCTAATACCAACAAAATTTAAAACCCTAAAGAAGACTTCATGAGTTCAGTTTTCCTAACTTTTCCAATGAAATAAACCACCTAAACAAGTTCATTTCCAATAAATTAAGCTTTATTTTAACGAAACTCCCATTCCCATACAATTTCTGCACGAAAACGTCCTTTAAAGCCGTCTACTTGCAAACCCATTTCTAAGTAATCTGAAAGACGATGCAACATTTACCCTATTTTCTGGGGAAACTTACCACGACGGTATCACTCCGAATCATCATCTAAATTATCTATGCCTTTTTACGGCCGTGGACAAAAGTCATTGCAGTTTTAGCATTTCGTTACACGAAAACTTAGCCAATAAAAAATACAACGTTACAGTAGACATAAGTACATTGAATACATAAATATCTGTATGATTACATCGTAGTCACACGTCTCCCGTAGAAATTGAACGTCGGACGCAGGGTAACGAATTCAGCTTTAAATTGCTGTTCCAATGTCATCCAGTACTGCAGTAGGTTCTAACTCGATTGGAAACGGCGGCGAATTCGTGTGTATTGTGCAGACTGATCTGTCTCGACAATTTGATAAACTTTTGCCGAAGAAGTCGGAGTCAGATCTGTGTTCTGAACAGGGCTGTACTTTTCTTGATTTCTTTTTAAATGGTTCGGTTAGTGCAATGCACTTTAAAGAAAAACGCATGTACGTAGCTACTGTTGTAGGATTACTAAAAAAGCAATATCAGGAATTGTCCGGATACTACAACATGGTCAAATTGAAAGGCAGAAATTCGCATACTATTGAGCGGCTAAGTACTACTTATGTAGAAATAATTGATGATAGTGAGGACTTCATTGAAAGGCTTACCTCTTGCACAGACCAGGCTAGTCAAAAAGTATTGCGAAAAACAGTTTTTGTATATAGGAGTCTGGCCGGTTAGAATCTTTTTCGAAAACATTATTATTTGTAAGTAAAAATAGGTGTGTTCCATTTTCAAAATATCTCTCCAATTTTTTTGCGAGTCAATTCAATGTATCGAATCTGACTGAGAAATGAATATGCGCCAGGAACATTTTAGAGCTATTTTTTTAACGATTTCAAGTGTCGCCAGAATATAACGGAAGAAACGATCGATAGACTTCAAATGGCATATCAAGATGGAAGCCCCACCAAGGTCACCGTGTATCGTTGGCATAACGAATTCAAGAGTGGTCAACAAACCTTGGGGATGAAGAATGTAGCGGTCACTCTTTGACGGCTATTACAGAAGAAAACGTCTTAGCAGTGAAAAATTCAATCCAAGATAATGAGCGAATTACGTATCAGAAGATTTAGCACATATTGAAGATTGGATCAGGAGGCGTTCACGAGATTCTACACAGGTGTTTTTGCGTGAGGAGAATATTATCACGCTGGGTGCCGCACTACATCACCGACGCTCAGATGCAGGCCCGAGTGGAATGGTGCCGTGATATGTTGAACAAGTTTGAAGAAGGCTCGCTCGACGTGTTAATGACATCGTTATAGGTGATGAGTCCTGGATTTATCAATAATGTCCAGAAACCAAGTGCATTTCGACAGTTTGAGTATTTCAAAATGAACCAACGCCAACCAAAGTGAAGTGATCTCGGAGCGGGGTGAATCTCGGAGCTTTTTGATCGCCAGTTTTTTTTTAAATTGACTGGCTACTTGGTGTCGATTCCCTTACGAGATCAAAGAAGCATCCACGATGAATGGTATACTACCAAATGTATGTTGTGGGCAACTAAGTTTTTTCTGGTGTTAGCAACAAGTGACCAAACATTGGGCTCCGCGGACTACTGCTCCACCACGACAATGCACCTGCACACACCGCGCTCAAAACGAGGGACATCCTAGACATTAATTTATCTATGTGTACCATATTATGTATATTTAAATGATGTGTATGTTTATATAATAAATATATTATTTCATTATTTTTTATATAATCGTATATAAGTAATCGGCAGTATGTATGTTTATCATCGTATTATAGTTATCTCTATCGCTATTCTCTTATCTTTTATTGCCTCTATAACTTTACTTGCACCGCCTGTATATATATTTTTCTCTGTCCTGACCTATGGTTGACTGGTAGAGAATGCTTTTGGCATTAAGTCCGCCATATGTACCTACAATTTTATGTTGTGTGCATGAAGTTTTAAAATAAATAAATAAATAGACAGCACGCCAGTCAATCTCCTGGGTCACCCTTCTTACAGCCCTGATCTAACATCAATTTCAGGGCTGAGTAAATAAAATAGGAGAAAATAGAATATTAATGGACTAATAAATTCTAAGCAGAATAATGTTTGAGCTGGCTCTGATCAAATGAACATGACACACAGAAAGTTGTATGACACTAAAAAAAGTAGTTCTACAGGCATCTGTATCTTCATTTGATCAGAAACAGTTCAAACTTTATTCTGCTTAGAATTTGTTAGTCCGTTAAGTTATTTAATAAATAAAAGTTAATCGTGGAAATTTGGAGCTGTAAAAGGGAAAATAACGCTTACGAGTTTGTATTAAAACAACTCAAAAGCATTGCTTGTTTCATCGTGAACCGAAATAAACATTAAATTTTCTAGTAATTTTAACGAGTGTTATACATTGCAAAAAGTCAATAATTGTTAAGGAAGTAACTTAGCAGTGGATTATTGTATTTATAAACAAAATGCTAATCTCCTATTGCACTTTGCAAAGGTATTAGCTAAAAATTATTTACAGTCATTAGTTTACTTAACATTTTGTCCTCTTTTTATTCTTTACATCAACATTTATAATGCGCACCTAGACCAGTCCAATAACTATCGTTAAACATTGTGGAGAGAATTGGAAGGTACACGATTGTTGAACTATTTTAACTAATTCAAGTTATAAACCGACCTCAAAAAAAGGAGGTTATCAATTCGACTTATATTTCTATGACGTCTTTTGAATTGGATAATATTTGACTATGATGATTTTTAGGGTTCCGTAGCCGAATGGCAAAAATGGAACCCTTATAGTTTCGTCAAGTCTGTCTGTCTGTCTGTCCATCCGTATGTTACAGCTACTTTATTATGTAACTATAAGCATCACATTGTTGCAATTTGGTAGGAAGATGTTTCCTGTTAACCGCTTTACGATTTTTATACGAAAAAAAATATTTTTTATTTTTATTTTTATTTTATAATTTAGCTATTAACTTAAGCATAACTTAGGAATCCCTTTGAGGATAAATTTTGGAATCAATTAGGAAATTAAAAACTTAAATTGGTGGTTTATCTGTATTTAATTAGAAATTTGTGAACATAAAGATTTGTAATAGTATAGATATAGATAACTAAATTAGAACCTAACCTAGTCTCTGCTGTCAATTCTGAGCTATTTTTGTATTTGATTTTTTAAAGGTATTAAAAGGTAGATGTGTAATAGCAAATTTGAATAAACTTTTGTTGCCAAATGCTATACCCGGATTTCTTTATTTCATTCGAATATTAGTACCTTTTAAACACCCTTTGTCCACACTTGCCGGGAGTGACTGTGACAACGTTATTATAGGTTATGTTAAAAATAACTAGGGGGTCGAGGCAACGGGATTATGTGTTTAGGACAAATCTATTTTTGTGCAAGAAAGTAAAACGGACTACACAAGACAGAACATAATAAAACAGTAGGTCTTTCATCGAAACCATTACGCCTTCTGGGAAAGATGTAATATTGAAAATCCTCTTTTCAGGGTTCCGTAGCCGAATGGCAAAAAACGGAACCCTTAGTTTCGTCAAGTCTGTCTGTCTGTCCGTCCGTATGTCACAGCCACTTTATTCTGTAACTATAAGCATCACACTGTGGACATTTGGTAAAAAGATGTACCCTGGTAACGGTTTTACGATTTTTATACAAAAAAAAAAAAATTCCTTTTTTTTTTCAAACCTATGCGTCTATGGATAGGTCTTTTAAAATGACATAGAGGTTCCAAAAGCGATTTTCGTTTAAAAATCTAACGTTCAATAGATAGTACATTCAAATTGGTAAAATGGGCGTTTAACTTTTAAAATAAGCAAGTATAAATTTAATTATATATATATACAGGGTGACTTTGTTATCACTACCGAAATTTTGTGTAAAGATTCCACTGATGAATATGAACAACTTTTACTATTGGGGCAATAGTGAAATCGAGAAAAATAAAACAACTGTTCCATACAAAAGTTCAATTGGCGCGCGGTCAAAATGTATGGAACAGCAGATTTTTTTCTCTCGATTTCACTATTGCCCCCATAGTTAAAGTTGTTTATATTCACCAGTGGAGTCTTTTCACAAAATTTCGGTACTGATAATAAAGTCACCCTGTATATATAAGATAGATCTTAACAAATACTTTCAAAGAAAATTGGTTTGGACTAGATCAAACTAGAAGTTTTTGAGATAATATAGCACATTTTCAACAACCGCAAGCATAACTTTGTTCTTTATACAAACACTATGAAAAACGAAGTTATATTTGCTGTCAACAAAATATTATGGTATTTTAGCTAAGTGGAAGTAAGTGGATTCCCTAATTCAGTTTCAATTGGCACGGAACCCTTAGTGCGCGAGTCCGACTCGCACTTGACCGGTTTTTTCTCCTCATACCTAACATTTTCCATCACCATACGTGGGCAGCCAACCGGTCACACACTCAAATGTCACGATAGCAACTGTCGAACTTATTCGCATTGTCTGTGTCCCGATCTGTTCCACTCTACCACAGTCAAGTATTTAGGCGTTTCTCTTGATCAACATTTAAATTTTAGCAACCATCTCGATCTCGTATCCACAAGAGTAAGGAAACTGATTTACATTTTTAAAACATTGCGACATCTTACTGATCATAAGACCATAAAAATGGTTTACCAGTCCCTATGTCAATCTCTCTTGGCATATTGCATCTCCTCCTGGGGTGGTGCCTCCAAAACTCACTTATTAAGAATTGAAAGAGCCCAAAGAGCTGTTCTAAAAATTTCTGCATTCTTGCCTATATTGCATCCCACTACCGACGTCTATATCTTCTGGAAGGTGCTCACTGTTAGACAACTATTTATTGTATCTATAACGCTTCGTAAACACTCTTCAATTCAGTATGATCCCAAACTAATGTTCAATCGACGGAGGAAAGTGTTGGCTCGTAATAATTTACCACCATTCAGGACCGCTTTTGCCAGGAGGTTCTATTGCTTTCTGGGTGACTACCTTTATTCTAAGCTCAACTCTAATCTCAACATATACCCATTACCCAGATATAGCTGTAAAAAAAAATTGTTCTGTGGCTCTTAGACCAGGACTATGAGAGAACTGAAGACCTCATTACTATCATAACATAAACAACGCAAGCATGCACACTCACAAACACAAACACACACACACACACACACACACACCCACCCACCCACCCACACACACACACACACACACACGCGCGCGCGCGCGCGCGCGCGCGCGCACACTCACATACACATGCACACTCACATACATTCTATTACTACTATTACATTTTCTAATTGTCTATCATCATAATTATACATCATTATCTACTATAACCTTTTGTTACTTCAAGCATTCATACTTAAGTACTTTTGAATAACCTACGGCTGTTCGAAGTAGTGGGAGGCTGGTGACCTGTAATACAGGTATTTTACCTAGCATAGGCACCAGTCTCACACATACACTGGCCCTTAGTATTAAGCTCCATGTTTATTCGATTGTCTTTGTATGTGTTGAGAAAATAAAGATTATGTTTATGTTTGTTTATGTTTATGTTTTTCTCGCTAGCGACGACATATGGCGTATTGACGATCCGTCTGGTGCAGTGGTCGAGAAATCGCCTACTACGCAGCGGATTGCGGGTTCGATCCCCGCACAATACAAACATTTGTGTGCATGAACATGTCTGTTTGTATTGGTCTGGGTGTTTTATATGTATATCATGTATGTATTTACAAACAAAAAGTATTTAAGTATTATATTCGTTGTCTGGCACCCATAACACAAGCTTTGAGTAGCTTACTTTGGGACTAGATGACGATGTGTGGGAATGTTCAAAGGAAAGGAAAGGACGTATCTTTTTGTATTTTTGTATGGAAAATTTTAGTTTTATCAGTGACCGCTAGGGGCGCTGTGCAATTTTACATAGACGTTTTTTACGTCCTCGCTAGCGAGTAAATTCGTTGTTAACTCATGGTAACGGTACAGGTGTTATCGAGGTCAGCGTCGCTTTACCACCTTTATGAGCCAAAGTCGTTAGAATCTCTAGTGCTAGGCGCTTTGTTAGAAGTGTGGCGTGCATGTGTGTCGTGTGTGCAAGTGGTCTTCGTTGAAGATTGATTCGGTCGTTCTGACACCTAATAAGATTGAATAAGATAGGTTTTATGAATATTTAACACTCACAGTGTTAATTGAAATGAGGAAGTAAAATAAATCGCACGAGCTGGATTCGAACCAGCAACCTTTTGTGTCCGGTCCAAAGTGCTAGTTAGCCAGTACGAGTATAACAATTTGTAATCCGATATTTGTATTTAATTGGCTCAGTTTGGTTACCGAGTTCAAAATTTCTCAAAGGGATTGTTTGAAGATGGAATAGATATTTGTTCTAGACTCTATTGATATTTGTAAAGTACCTAGTTTCAATGTTTTACTGTACAAAGTAGTACCGTGCTACAACGTAAAATTGTACTATTGGAAGAGTAGTCATACGATAACAAAATTTGGATTAAACTACGGTTAAAAGTAAATAAAATAAAAAGTATTTATACAACTGCGATCCAGACCGTTGGTAAAATGAAATGTATAACTTAATGACTATGTAAGTAAGTAATTGTGTAAAAAGACCTAGTTACTCCAATCATGTGACGGATGCGAGGACAATCCCCACTGTCGGTTATCTCCTTAAGGACGCTGTGGCAGCTGCCGCGTATTCGGTGTAGCAAAGAAGTCGGTCTTTTAGCACATGATAGCTTCAAAGATGTCTACTTCTGCCAGCGCAAACATCGCAGAAGCTCTGCAGAAGCGCGGCAGCCGCAAAAAAGCCCTGAAGGCGTTATTATATTGACATTAATGACTGAATTTATAAAAGGGAAATTTGTAATAGTTTCGTTGAAAGAATAAAAGTTTGCAGTACATAATACATATAAAACACAGTAGCAGTCACATACCTTTATCAATTTATACCTACTGCAATGGCTCTTTTTAAATTTTTCCTCGTCAATGACGCTTCCAACCCAGGATTTCCAGATAATGATCATAATAATGTCGTTTGGTTGGTATGACTCGCAGGTAGAAAAAAGTTTTGTGTACCGTAGCAAAGTAGATGTACTGTTCTATATGTGCAAAATCTATTATCTAGATTAAATTTTCTTTTATCTTGACTTTATTTAAACTAAGTGTAGGTCGGTTACACAAATTTTTACGATTTATGTTATGTTTTGGATATATTTCAACAATAAGGACGCACTGTTTGCGAAACGACAACAGAAAGTTTTTGAGATGCCTTTTTTATTGAAAAATAAAAACAGCACTGGTTAATTAGTTATTTTGCCAATTGCGAAAATCAATGCTGACTTCGTGACTGTTGAATGGAATATTTTCAATAAAATGTTATCCTGTCAGATTTTAACCGACCTGAGTTTTATGCGTTCTTCGTATACCCTATATAATTCAATACCCTAGGCGGTGTTGTTTTTTACATCTCGAAGTTTATTACCTTGCATAATTGCAAACGAGTATAAGGTGTTAATTACCTATAGATTAGCCTGTACACATCCCACAGCTGGGCAAATGTGATGGGAGGTAGTGTATAAGCCATACTCTACCACGCGAGCTCAATGCAGATTGGCGGAGGGGTGTTTGCAAGGCAAGCTACCAACCTTGCTAAGTAAAATATTATAACAAAAAAATATATGTTTTGCGTATGTTTTTTAGTTAGTTAAACCATGATGGGGGACAAAAGAAGCTACAACGTTTCTTGCTTGACAATAAATCGTCATTTTAACAAACTTGAACCGTTAACCGTACCTCTTGAAACACATTGCCTGTATATTCAACAAGTGCCCTTTAAACACACTGTCGCATCTGCTTTAACAAGTCACGGCACTTAATTAAAATGCGCTTCGATGGACGAAGGTAATTAGGTTTAGTAATAAATTACACTCAAGAAAAAAATAAAACTAAGACATGCAACATAAAAAAAAACTTAAAGTCTACCTATTCAAAAACGAAACCATTTCCTTGAGGCAAGGAGGCTATGATGCTGGCTGCGTTGCCGCGTTGAATAGCTATGCTAATCCTTTGAGCTAGGAACCAGCCAGCTTTATTATTGGCTGTTACAGAATTTAATTTTGGCGCAATTTTACCAAACAACAATTTAGCAGAGGGTCCCCACGGCCCAAATATTTCAACACCAAACGGCGCAAACACATAATCACTTGCAAGTGAGACGTACTTGCGACGCTTGGCTTTTTCAGCCAACTCCGCTGCTGCTCCAGCTTTAAGGGCTGATTCTCTGAGATGGGAGGGGGCCAAAGTATCGACACAAGTTGCATCCCAAACTAAGGCCCGACCCCATTCCCAGGGAATAAGCGTGAGGCCATCGGGTCTCTTGCCATCGTCACGGACCAAACCACGTGGTTCCAACGTGGAAGGAACATTACACTCGTGCCCAGGATTTAACTTATTCACTTAATACGAATAGAATTTGTGATAAAGACAATATTAGCTAAGAAAGTACTTATTCAGATAGGTCAATCACAAGCAAACATCGTAAAATAATAACAAAAAGTGGCTTTGGAGATAGTAAAAAAACAAAATATACAATGCATGATCAAATAGATTTCAACGATTTCTGAGAGCGTATTGCAATCCATGGTGGCATGGTCTCTAACTATGGGCCTCATAAAGAAGCTTACAACCACACAACGAGCGATGGAGAGGGCTATGCTAGGTGTTTCTCTACGAGACCGAATCAGAAACGAGGAGATATGTAGAAGAACTAAGGTAACGGACATATCCCTACGAATCTGTAAGCTCAAATGGCAGTGGGCAGGGCACATAGCGCGAAGAACTGATGGCCGTTGGGGCAGAAAAGTACTAGATTGGAGACCTTTCGACCAAAAGCGCAGCGTGGACCATGCCTGTCCATCTTGCATCTTGGGTGTCCACCCGCAAGATGGGCGGACGACCTTGTCAAGATCGCAGGATCACACTGGCTGTAACCCGCTTGTGATCGGTCGCTGTGGAAAACCGTGGGGCAGGCCTCCCCCACGGTTTGACGGTTGAACATAGGTTCAGCAGTGGACGTCCTTTGGTTGATAATGATGATGATGATTGCGATCTAACTTTAGCGGTTCAATTTCCACGCGACTCAGTATAAACGAATATTATCAATATAATAATATTACAATAATACTACAATGGCAGGAATACTAATATTCCTGCCATTGTAGTATTATTGATGATTTCATGTTGTTTTATTAAAATATCATGCGAAATCGCAATACTATAGTAATTAGTATATTTGACGGTAAAGCTGAGCCGCTTACCTCTAAAAACTGTATCGCAATACGCGCCCAGAAACGACCATCTGCGGAGTTCCCCTCGCCATATTAATTCCTGCCTTTTAAAAACTGACTGAAAATCTTTGCATCACGTATTTGTCTTCTACTTAGGAGAAACATATTCATTTGGAGCCGGTGCATAATTTGCGTAGACTGTTGGTGTGTGCAAGCTCTTTCTAACCTTGATGGTACAGTCGCCAGCACATCAGGCTACCCACTTTTGTTGCAAACTAGCCCTTATTACAACGGCATAAGACACCGTAGTATTTACCTTGAGGTGCTGTTGTCCGTGCATAATAGCCTACAAACAAACTATTACTGATATCTTAGCAGTAACGTTTAATATTGTGTTTAGGAGCATTTTATTCCATATTTGCATTATGCGATTCTACTTCGCATGAAGCTTTGCTTTTGATTCGCATGAACTTTTGTTTGGCCGTGTAGTAAAGATGTATCTTTACTACACGGCCAAACAAAAGTCTGTGTGCTTCAGAGAAAGCACATAAAGTGGAAATAGATTCTCTCTATCCCATTGAAGGGATTGAAGGGAAGATATTTCCAGAATCCTTTTCGGTATTTTACGCGCGGTTTAAAGAGGTAAACGCAATAACGGTGTATACGTTTAATTTAATTTATTAAAGCTCCTGTTCGTTCATAAATATTGAATTTATTAACCCGAAGCGAAGAGTTTGTGGGTTGTAAAGCGAACGCGTTTTGGGTGGAACTGAAGTAATATCAATAAAATGATGCGATATTTACTTTGATGATCAATTACATGTAACTGTTTTACAATTGCCAGATGTAATTGTAGATTCAGTTATTTTTAAACGACCGAATATTGTAGGACTAAAGGTACTCGTAGCACAGTGGCAGCAGCGCTTTTGGTAGAGGTGCTCGAAGCGCAGTGGAGCAGCGCTTTGGTAGTGATACCGAAGTGAAGCAACCTACGGCGCGCTCGTGTTTAGATGGGTGACCATTCTGACCATATTACTGACATACATCACAAGCATTACCGTGCTTCGGAAGGCACGTTAAGCCGTTGGTCCCGGCTAATAGTGAGAGGCCGCCCATAAGGCGGCTCGATAAAATCTGACAGCAGGGTTAGTCGCTTGCCTTGTAAACACCCTTCCACCAACCCGCACTTAGCCCGCGTGGTGGAGTATGGTTCAAACTACCTCATAGTTGAGGTAAGGCTTTTGCCCAGCAGTGGGATGTTACAGGCTAACTTTACTATTGTAGGTCATACAGGGTGTGGCCTGCAATGGAAGAAAAAATTCAAAATTTAGGCCTTTTAGTTACCAATCATTAATTCTTAATAATTTAAATGTATTATAATGAAAAATAAATTTATTGATATTTTGTAACAAAATAAATCGAAACATCAATATAGAGCAAACAAACGTGTTCAGTCATAGAACTTGTAATTGTCATTTACTACATCGAGGTTGAGATTTTGATATTATGGATTATGAATGGATTACTATACCTCTGAGAAAAAGCATTTTAGAGAACTATGACCAGGTCGGGGAAACTACGTATAATGTGTTACGAGTAAATCATTGGTAAAACATTTTTGCTCCTGATACAAGCGACACGGTTTATATGTATAATATGAAGTTTTACAGGGGAGGCGAGTACATTATGGGTTATTGTCATCAATAGTCGCCAAATTAGTAGATATGTTATGTTGGGGACATGAATGAGGATACAAATTAATTTTCCAAACCACAATAGAGTCCTTATAATTAGAAAAAAAAAGGTTTCATGATGATGATATAATCCTACTACACTTTGCTGACAATGCTATGTATTTACTCATAATAAACTTTCTATAACTCTAAGGCCCTGTTGCGAGATATTTTTTTAATAGGGTAATGCGAGGTTATTATTAAATGTGGTTACCATCGGTTGAATTTTTACGATTGTGTTTGTTTTGAAGAGAACACTGGATAAGTGCCTATCGGACTCGTGCACTGAGGGTTTCGTGCTTACTTTAACGCAATTAGGAATCCAATTACTTTAAATTAGCCAAAATAACACAATATTATGTTGACTGCAGAAATTACTTTTTTTTCATAGTACAGAAAAAAGAGTCCAAAAATAAATTATTTGCCTGAAATGGATCCTTTATTTTACTTTTTGGTGCATTTTGGTTCTAAGGGAGGTTTTTACTTATTTTTTGTAAAAAAAATATTTGTTCATTTTTAGTGATTATCATTATATTATATGGGAGGGGAGGAGGAAAGGGGGGTTGTACCTGCACTCTGTTCTTTAAGAAGCTACAAATAAGCTATCATTAGTTCTTTCATCATAATCACTGAACTCCAAGGCATTAAAGAGTTCCACCATCAGCTCAACTCCACACGATGTTGATTATCAGACGTGGTGACATGTCAGCATTAAGATTATAGTACAAAAAACTATACGTGCCTTTAAAATTTGAGGGTTTCCCTCGATTGCACCAAGATCCCATTTCCATCATCAGACCTCGACTTGGCAACAATGGGGCCAACTAGAAGGTATAATCTCAAGCTAATCGAAAAAAAAAACAATCCAATTCCAAGACATACAGCCACAAAAAACATATAGTCGAATTGATAACCTCCTCTTTTTTGAACAAACTACTTGTTCGGTCCCGTTCAAACCAATTTTCGTTAAAAGTATTTGTTAAGATCTACATTAGTTGTTTTTTAAAGTTATTTTTCATTTTTCCAATTTGGTAGCGTCCATTTTCGAAATTTTTGGCTTACAGAAAAAATGGTTTAGGGAACCTCAATGTCATTTTTAAGGGCCGATTTTTCAATGGTCAGATAAAACTTATCAGACTGATAAATTAAAAAGCCACTGATTTAAAAAAAGGACAGGTTCCTATGATTACCAACGACCAGGTTAACATGCGTTCTTGCCGTCGACTACATCTTTCCTTTCCCCCTTTCTCCTCCCAATGCTACTCACAGTCGTTTACAGTTCAGTCCGTTCGACTGTGGAATTCACTACCACTGCATATCCGACAATCCCAGTCCCTTCCGGTGTTCAAAGCTAGGGTAAAAGCGCATTTCCTTTCGCTTTAAAAATTGACGGAAAATTTTCTATAAGGGATCTATCGTAGTATGCACGTATATTATATGTATTTATTAATTATATGTATTTATTAATTTGTTTTATTTTATTTTATTTGTGATATAAGTCTATTAGTTATATATTTTTATTCTTACTTATATTATGTAACTATCTTTAAAGTATGATATTAAAATTCTAGCTATATTTTTGCACACCGTTTCTACCTCACTGATTAACGTTGTTTCCTCTACCCAATGGTTGTCTGGAAGAGATCGCTTCCAGCGATAAGACCGCCAATATTGAACAAATGATTTGCCTGTATTGTTATTGTTTCTTGTGTCCTTATTTGTGCAATAAAGAATATTTATTATTATTATTATTGCTGACAATTAGGTGAAGTTTTCAAATTAGCCATATCGTATTTTGTTCGACGAATATTTCTTATCTGACTATTGAAAAATCAGCCCAAGACATATCCATAGACACACGCAGAGGTTTTTCGTTTGTTTTAGTTCCATGTTTGGAAGCCCCTTAAAAATCTGTATTTTTTTAGTGTGAATACTAATAGTCCATTGAATAAAAAGTTCTAGAGTGCGTGAGTTAGTAACGTAAGATGTTTCTTCAGAAACATGTCAAGAGTCCCTAGGTAATAAACATACTAAAACCCCGGGACACTAGGAGGAGCCCCGGAGTGGGGGGAGGGGGGAAAGGGTCCATTTTTTCATTTTTCGCTTAAATCTCAAAAACGTTACATGTTAGAGAAAAACTTTCAAGGAAAAGTTGAAAGGCCATAAAATTATCTACAAGTTGTAGCTAAATCATTTTTTTCTATTCGCAGCCGTTTTTGAGTTACACGCAGTAAAAAATGATTTTGGCTCAAACAATTTCCCCACTATACTACACACCCATGTTTATCACATCAATCGATCAAAAAATATTTCTTTCTTCCAATAAACTCAAATGTGCAACTTGTGACTGGTACTGATAGATTGCTCTTAATTCGGTCTATAATTGGTAAAATAAACACATTCCTCCATGGAAGCCTTTAGGAGGAATCGATTGTCAAAATATTATATTAGGGTAGTTTGAGTTACTGAACTTGATCTTTTTATTTTTTTCTTCCAAAAAACTCAAAAGTGCAACTTGTGACCAGTACAGATAGATTACTCATAATTAGGTCTATCATTGATAAAAAAAAACAGATTCCACCACGCAGCGTTTACGAGGAATTGAATTTTATTAGGGTAGTTACGATACTTGAACTTTTTATTTTTTTTTCTTCCAAAAAGCTCAAAAGTGCAACTTGTGACCGGTACTGATAGATTGCTCTTAATTAAGTCTATCATTGGTAAAAAAAACACATTCCTCCATGGAAGCCTTTAGGAGGAATTGATTGTCAAAATATTATATTATGGTAGTTACGCAACTTGACCTTTTTATTTTTTTTCTTCCAAAAAGCTTAAAAGTGCAACTTGTGACCGGTACTGATAGATTGCTCTTAATTAGGTCTATAATTGGTAAAAAAAACACATTCCTCCATGGAAGCCTTTAGGAGAGTTTAGGAGTTCGAATTTTTCATCTTTCATGGGATGTAGCTCGAAAACGGCTGCGAATAGAAAAAAAATGACTTAGCTACAACTTGTAGATAATTTTATTCACCTATTAGACTCATTCAATGGACTATAAAGCGGTCAACAGAATATAAATACTTACTTAAGGGGCTACCCTGATTTTTAACGCGCACACTAGCGCCAATTTAGTAGAGAAATCATAACTCGTTAAATAAAAGACCAATCAAAAATCTGGTAGATACGATTGTAGTACAGGTTCTTTAGTTTATTTAGTACGTTTAAATTATTTCTAAAGTAGTTTACTGTAGTTAGAGTTAGAGAAACTGCTAAATATGGCCACTTTTAGCAATTTTTCTAACTGTAACTGAAGATAACTCTGTTTTATTGAACTTAAACATTGTATCTAAACCACATAATCAGAGCTACAATCGTATCTACCAGATTTTTTATTGGTTTTTAATTTAACGAGTTATGATTTTTATAGTAAAGTGGCGCTAGTGTGCGCGGTGAAAATCCGGGTAGCGCCTTAAGTTTTAACCGTGTAATGCTTATAGTTTCAGAATAAAGTGGCTGTGACATACGGGACAGACAGACAGATAGACTTGACGAAACTATAAGAGTTTCGTGTTTTGCCATTTGGCTACCCTAAAAACACCTGAACCAATGGTCATAAAAATCGCCATTCTAACAATGGGCTTAGGTAATTTTTCTCCAAAACACACACAATCGTGAATGTTCAACACGTTCAGCTTGTAACGACATTAAGGCCCAATTTCTTCATCGACAGTGATAGTAAAATTCCGTTACAAGCGGTTGAATATTTACCTTTGTGTGTATTCTGAAGAAACACTTATTATTACGAATGGCTATTTTGATGGCCATTAGTTGATGTATTTTTACTTTGAAACACACACGATCAAAAATATTTTCCATTACTATCGATGAGATAATTGGGCCCTATTCATTACTATCGATCAAGCAACTGCGCCTTAGATGTAATTCTTCAAGTACTTTAAGTAAAGTGTAAGTAGGAAAACTCTAACAAAGTGTAACTACTTACTGAAAATAACCTTAAGAACCTAACTTTGGGTAATTTTATGTACCTCAGTTGAAACTTACTTTTTAAATCACATAGCCGCAACATAGCTTTTACCAACTGAACGCACACATACGTCTTATTTACCATTTTGCAAAGTAACTATATTTATATATTATATATTTATGAATATTTACAGCCATCTGAAACATATTTCTGAAACCTTTGCCTGCCCCACTAACACACTTTTGAATATTCGCATAAATTTTGCAAATACAAGACAGGTTCTGCAAACATTTTGAACTCGAGTAACTCGAAGATTTATATTTGTTGTACCTTTAATTATGATATTTTCTCTTTGGCACACGAATATGGCAATATAAAAGCATAGAACTACCAAGTCGAAGCGCCTAACGAACTGAGTCGTCATTTAGTCATATGTTTATTTCATGTTTCTATATCGCTTGCACTTACCGATAAAACCGGCACACTGCATATGCCTATCTCAATTGATGTAATGGCCTCACGCACGACTCGTTACTACCACGCCGAATATATTTCCTGTCTAGCCATAAAAACTCACCAATCTTAGATTTGCCGATGATATTGTTCTATTTGCGAATACTTTTCAGGTAGTCTAAGCAGAAGGTAGGAATTGGCTGTCTTCTAATAAGTGGTCAAGAATGTCATCCACTGGCTGCCTACCGATGGACGCCATCCGAAAGGCAGACCTTGAAAGCGACCAAGAACAGGGCCGCGTGGAGTAATTTAGGGTAGGAGTAATTTTTGCCCAGCATTGGCGGCTAGCAAGCAAAAAAAGTTTGAAACACTTATAAATTACTGTTAACATTGGTCAAATCGTACCTTATGTTAAACACTACTAAAGGATAACATGGTTTTCAAATCGATTTTTTATTTATATGGACCCGAGTTTTAGCATTGATTGAATATCGCGTGATTGGACACCACCAATCACATACTGATGCTTGTATCACAAAAACTAAGACCCCTTACACACTGCGATTTAAAGCATCGATGCAGTCGTACGTTTAGAAAACGCGTTTCACGCTATGAACAGTTTTAATTTACCATCGATCCAGTCGCAAGTTAGCGTGCTGAAGCGCGACTGCATCGACGCTAATGCGCGTTAGTATCGATGCTGTCGCCAAAATTTAGTCCATAATTTGTCGATTTCCAGCTTCTGCATCGTGACTGAATATATGCTAACGCGCGTTAGCATCGCTGCTTAGTATCAGTATGATCATCGCAGTGTGAAAAGGGTCACAAGGTTCCAGTTTTGTAAAGGTTGTAAGGTTTATGTTGAATATCCATGTAAACATAATACTGTGATTTCTGTACCTACTTTGGTCCACTTTTATGTTTTCTTTCGTTCATCACTGGAGAGTCGATAAATTTTTATCAATGCTACAAATCAGACACAGACTTTGTAAACAGAGTGAAATATGCTTTAGAAAAGATGAAGTAGCTTATAGCCCTAATTTACTGAATGATTAAATTGATCAATACGATGTATTGATGTCATACGCCTTCATTATCACGCGGTATATCCTTCATCAATAGCAATTCCTCAATAATTAAAGTCTGAATACATCTGACACACAGCACAGCATCTACTGTATTTCAGTGTGTAATAGGTATTTGATGTCTCGGTGTCATGGCAACCAGCTTTGATGTGTGCTCACCATAAAATTAATATTCCTATCGGAATAGAAGGACAAGTAAAAGCTGTCAAACGAAACCGATTTAAGATGTCAGTAACTAACATAAGTAAGTAACATTAAGAGCTTTAAATGAGATAACCTTTCGATCAGGTGATTAAAAACAATGTTCCTAAGATAAACATATTAGTTTACTGCATGATAAACAGCCGACACAAAATATTGAACATGCAGCTCTAGTGTAAAACTAAATATTATTTCATTATATAAAATATTCATATATACATTCCCTGTGTTATTCTGTCTTTACTTTTTACGTAAATTAACGTTTGTAGAATAGAATAATCAAACTGCGTACTTTAAATTTGAAGCGCATTGGTAAATATAAGTCGTATATTAAGAGGCTTCGCTTTGGACTAATTTACCTGTTGAATGATTATTTGTTGGGTTATTCCGCTGTAATGAACAACAATCAATCACCGATCAAGTCACCATGTTTCAACAGAAATATTTCTTCAAATTATACACAATTTCACATAAATTTTCAAAAACTCAAATGAGAGAAATTTTCAGCAAGCCTTCATAAGCCTCTGAACTGTTTGACATCTGCCAAAAATGGTTCTGCTACCCATCTCTTTTTATCACACAGTTTGCTGCTAGTGACATCTCGCTTTTGTCGTTCTATTCCAAAGGGATAATAATTTTATGGTGCTCACCGTGTGTGTGATCCGTTCAAATTTGTTTCAATAGACATTGACTCCAGCTGCAAATCAAATCTACAATAAGTACACGAGTATTTAAAATTGGATCATGAAAATATTATTCAATCTTATAGGTTCTTTATAAATTATTTGAATAGATTTGATTAATGGCCTAATACGTAACCAGTAACGTTATCCGTCCCTTAGTTTTTACGAAATGTTCAGATCCATATTTGAATTATTAATCGGATAGTGCTTATTTGTCGATGGTGAAACAGGTTCTTAGTTAGTTTTCATTTTAGCATAAACGATAAAGGTTAATTAAGGTCTACTAATCAACCCATAACGGTGACAGCACTGAATCAACTCGAGGCGTTCAGTATTCTATATATGAAACTCCATACTTCAACGCACATCTATCAACTTCGTAACGTCACCACCTGATCGACACCAAATTGAGACCCACTCTCGACCAGCGGCGCATGCGTTGTAACACGCTTACGGCCCATCGCCCGCTGGTCCGTCCACCCTGTCAAACGGGCTGTCATTCACAAGAAGATCTGTCATAAGTTGTAGCAAATACGATCCGAGGTGAGGCTTGCTATCCGGTGCCGATCCCATCCGTCATTGCTGTTCCCTTTACATAACGTGCTTCGGTATGGTTGACATCTGGTTGGTGCTGTTTAATTCAAGTTTTCAACCTATATTAGCCAAGGTGGAAGAGAAACATAACGTTAAGCCAAAGATACCTCATTTCTTTTCAATTTGACACGTATTTTGAAGCAAAGTTACCGGTATTTACATCGCAGGCCTGAGTAAACTATTCGAGATTGAATTTCAGTTTCAGAGACAGCGCCCGCCCAATTTGCATCATTAGACAACGTTGGCAATGTAAGTAACGAACTCAATAAAGACGGACTCGTTTGTAGAGACAAAAATAACAAGGATCGTAATAACAATAATTAAGCCGATACCTTCGCCTTTAGGCAAGCTGAGAATGACTGGAATATCTATCAGAGTCTGGTAAAAATTGGTCGGCCTGTATTGTACTAATTTTATCTGTGAATAACATGACTTATAGCGTCCCAATCCGCTTATGCTCCCGCTACCAACTATGAGCTTGAGCCATAATAAACATCGAACGATGATCAGGTGATTTTCGCATCTACGCATAACTTTATCTGCGCGCCCGACTTCGCTCTGCCCACCTGCAATATAGCTGCGCGTGCGCTTTTGTTCTAAGCTCCGCTCCTGCGGCCGGACACAACATGGAGGTGCGTGCGCCTTTGTTTCTATCCTGTGTGACGTCACATGGGACAGCGCTTGCAAGATGGCCACCTAGATTTCAGCTCCTACTACGTACGACTGAAGATCATCGTACATAAAAGGACGACGGACCACGGCGGGATGACTCACTCACTCTGCATTCGCCTTCGTAATTAGAATATCTTGCCTATTTGTCAACATAATTAGTGTCACTTTCATTATATATTTCAATACTTACTTTTACTGAGTGAGCGTATTTCATTTATTCATCATATTAGGCTTTCCATTTATCTAAATTAATCTCATTCATCCATAGTACATTTCATAAACTTAGTCTTTAAAATTAAATAAAAAAAGGACTCTTGGGAAACATACTTTAAAATACCTAGGGTTCCTATAATGTTCTGAACGGTTTATTAAAGCGGCTATTTCACAACTAAAAATAACTACTATCCACATGTCTGCATTTTCGAACGAAGTTATCCCCGGCGCACATGCCAGTATAACCTAGAAAGTGTCAGGGGCTTATCTTCAGTTTAACGGCAAACGCTTGAGTGTAGCGCCTCTAGAAAGGTTTCTTTCAGGCCTTATTACATTATTAACCTAAGGCCTAACATTATTTCGGTCACCGCCAAGTTGGAAATGCGCTTTCGTCTATCGTCGTTATTCGTGATTAATTTCCGAGTTGAATTTGTTCTGTAAAGAATAACTGCTTGAGCCCACTGTTGCATAAACAGATACCACAAACAGATACACAACAGAGACCACAAATTTCGCAAGGTCGGACTGACAGCACGGTAGCTCAATTGGTAGAGCGTTTGGCCCGGTCATCCAATAGGTTGCTGGTTCAAGTCCCGCCCTTGCGCAAATTTTTAGTTTCTTATTTCATCTTTATGATTTTTTTCGTCTTTTGAATATCAGAATCATTTAGTAATTGAGTTGCTAGTTTTTATTTCGTTAGGATAATTTCTTCTGTCAAGCTAGGATAAATTATAATTAGTTATAATTGATCTACCAACAATATATTTTTAACAATATGCATAGTTTTGTAAATATGTATATCAAATTAAACAAAAAAATAGTTTTTTTGTCTATTTTCAGTAAAATTAAAGTTTTTAGATGGACTTAAATATACTTTAGTTCGGCGTTTTTCAAAAAGGCTCGTACGTGGACGGGACCAAGTACATTCTGAAGCCTTTGGCTCTTCTCAACTCGGTACTATTGTGAACAGTACCCCAATCACGAACTTATGACGTATTCGTCACGTTAGCGTAGCGAGTTTACGCAGTACAACGTTAGTCGGCATCACGAAGCACTCTCGTGTCGTGTAGTAAACTCGATAGCATTGACGGAGATGATGTCATACTAACGTAAATATGGCCATTGAATGACCCGTCCAGAAACAAGCTAAGCCATCTTTTTTATGAATATTATTGAAATATATTCCAGTAAAATCTAAGAGAAATCAATAACGGAACAAAATTACGATCGATATGTTTGGCAGGGTTTGTAAATGTAAAATTTAGTCTATTAACATTTATGAATATTTATGTTATGCTGTAATCTTTAGATTTTTGAACTGTTTACTAGACTGTCAATTGACAGAATGACGTTATGCCATCATATTGTGACAAATTCAAAAGTTTTACAAAAGATTTAGTTGAAAATGATGAAAAATATTTAAAATAACGGGGACAAATCGTTTGCAGTAGAACGTAACAATATTTGCGTTTTTTAAAAAGTGAGTAGGTACGTAAAATTAACACAAACATGTGATTAAAGTGCTTTTATTCATTGGCTATTAAAGCGAGATAAACTCTAGCTAGATCTTATTTTTCAACATATTGTGATTTATCCAAGCCCTAAGCTCTCCAAGAGGACGCTGTTTCTAACGAATGGAATGAAAAACATTAACGTCAATATAAAATATATATATATATTATTTTTCAGAATAAAGACGGACCAAAATACAATGTATAGAAATACGCCTACCTAGCTAGAAGAATTAAAGTGAGTCTCGGTCTTCGTTGCTCCTTTATGTCATAATCAGAGAAAAGATGAACCCAACAAGATCGAAATTGATCCACCGGTTACAAGTGTCCCTGTTCCTGATTTCTTTTCAAGTTAAGAATAAAGAGTTGAAGATAAAACTTTTGTAATAAATTTCATATTTCTACTGCAATGTCTCAATTTTAGAACTATAAATATGACCCCAAATGTATTCTTTTATTCACCGTTTCTTTATTTCTCGCCAAAAGCCAAAGCTCGGTCCGTTGTTATATGTGAGATTTTGAGCACAAATAGTAAGAAACTATGTGTTGGATCCGTACGTTCTCACTAGTACACACACCCGTTGAAGACTTTCGTCTTCAAACACTGAGGTTAATAGGACGAGCAGACGCTCTTGCGCAGTTTCCCGACCTCTGCCTATCCGGCCGCGTTGGATTCGTTGATAGACCTCTTTCTTAGAAGCACTTGTTGTAAGGCTCGGTCAAGGCTTTCGACTGTAGTTCCAAAATCTTATCTTCGGCTGCACGAATAGTACCTATATTATCAGTAAACTGGAGGTGAGAGATGTACATGCTATTGACGTTAATGCCGAATCTTTCCCATTCCAGGAGCTTGAATCTTTCTTCAAACGCAACTGTATGATAATTTTAGAAAACAAAAAGCAATTTAGGAGTTCTTATGCGTGAAAGTTACCTAGTTCCTTTTTGCATTGTTGACACTCAGAATCTCAAGTAATCTTGTTGCAACTCACGATACTATACGTCAAAGAAAGGTTCGTGATCGCAAATTTAGTTTAACACTATAGAAAATGTTCACGCAAAATAAATGTCAGGTATTTGCGCTGCCAAATTTAGTTTGTTTTACGTCCGATAGAGGCGCTTTCAAATTCTCATACAAATGATTACGTTACTATAAAAATATTTTGACGCAAATTATTCGTGATAGGGGTACTGGTACATATTACACGTCATACCGCTGCGGTCAATTCACCTTCGTTGTCCCAGTTATGATTTTTATGAATACATATTCAATGTTCCATACAGCTTCATTACTTGGAAAAGAATTGAGTGATTCTTTAAAGAACATAACAATTTTGACAACGAAATGGGATGCAGACCATAAGTTATTAGCCAGTTTTTATACAATTTAATTTTTATGGTGTTTCTTTACTTATTTTCACTACTATATGATATATTTGTTTAGTTCGTGGGTAGGTACACCTTTTTATATTCAATTCAAATTTTTATTTCAGACATCAGTCCATACATTTGAAATAGAAAATAGAAAATATAGCCAGCAATTAACACTTAATACACCACAGAACGAAAAAAAACAAAATAAAATAAAATAACAGCACTAAAACACACTTTTACATCACATGCAGCCGAACCCACTGCCTCATGTAGGGACAATCTACACGCCCAGCTATAACGCGCAGGATGCTATTGGAACTCCCACGGATACGGCTCAGCATCGAGGCTGCTCTCTTCCGGAGGATAGCATGAAAGCTATCAGTATGGGCTTCGGCGAACATAGTCATTTTTATATCCATGCAATTCTACTCAATTTGCTCCATAGTTTGGAGTTGTTCTATTACGGACACCTACTAAGCCTTCTAGTAGCTCGACTTAACATTATAATTTATTTCGTGGAGACAGCACTAGTAAATGGGAAAATATAAAATATCCGAATATTGAAGTATTAAGTAGGTACCTTTAATAAGACTAAAAATACTGATATGAAAAAGCCAATAAATGACTATTACATTACAATAAAAACGTATGACTTTTTGTATGATGATTTTGTTTCGATGATGTTATTTACACCATAAATGAACATATTTTAAAAAGAAAAAATATCTATTCCGTAAGTGTTTTTTTTTTATGTTGCAGCTATTAGTGAATCCTATATCTTCATTTATAGCAACGCTCTCGTTTTGCTATGAATTTCAAGGAATCTTTTTCGTGGAAATGTAAGTCGTAGAAAAAGTATTATTAAATGCTAAAATAAGACATGTACCTACCAATTTTATTCGATCTAGTTATATTTTTTAATTAAGCAGGATCTTATAAATCTGATCATAACATATGTGGATTTGATTGTGACGGAGATGGCTTCTTTGTTTTCGCCCCGCATATTTGGTGATCGCGTGCATGGCCAAGTCAGGCGGATAAGGGAGCTACTAGCTTCCAGGCTATACGAAAAGTAAAAACCGACGTCAAAACCAAAATACACTAAACAGTCTTTAAAATAAACTCTGTCAGTACAGTCAGTAAAATAAACTCTTGACGCTTAAAGGAAAGGAAGCCATTTTAGGCAAACAATTTATTTTTGGAGTCGGTGCCATCACTTTGACCATAAAGCATGAACTATTGGAGCACCGACTCCAAAAAGAAATTGTTGGCCTAAAACGGCTTCCTTTCCTTCAAATCAAATCAAATCAAATGAAATCAAAAATAATTTATTCAATTTAGGACACAAAATGCCACTTATGAACGTCAATAATTAGTGTAATATCATATCAATCAATTTTGGCCCGTATGGGGCAAGAACATGTCTCCTTATCTTTTGGGCCCTACTAGCGCTTCGAGACAAAACACAGACAATTTGGCAAGTGCTGAGAAGAAACGCCGGAACAAACTCAGTCACCACTAGCTGCCTCAAAAATTATACAAATCAAAATAAACAGGTAGGTACATCAGTTTGGTGCAGGCTGGACTGTCCATACATTTTCGGCATTAAGATAGTCTTGAATTTTATAATACCCCTTCGAAATAAGGGGAAGTTTTGACATGTAACTTAAATTTGTGAATAGGTAGTTCGATGACATTATTAGGTATATTGTTGAAAAATTTAACACAATTTCCCAAGAATGAATTCATTGTTTTGGCTAACCTGAAGTTTGGAATGACAAGTTTGCTTTTATTTCGTGTATTATACGAATGTATGTCACTTTTTTTCATGAAAAAATCTAAATTTTTACGTACGTACATGATATTATCAAATATGTATTGAGAAGCGACAGTGAGGATGTTAATTTCCTTAAAGAATTCTCTCAGGGATTCGCGGGGACTAAGTTTGTAAATGGCACGAATGGCTCTTTTCTGTAAAATAAAGATGGTATCGATGTCCGCAGCAGAACCTTACAAGAGAAGACCATAAGACATTATACTATGAAAGTAACTAAAATACACAAGCCTGGCTGTTTCAACATCAGTCAAATGTCTAATTTTTCTAACCGCAAAGGCAGCTGAAGCGAGTCTCCCAGCCAGAGCGTCAACATGTGGTCCCCACTGCAATTTCGAATCCAATGTAATGCCCAGAAAAACAGTGGAGTTTGATAGATCTAATTTTTCACCGGTAAGTACAATTTCTGTGGTAGCTTGCTTCACGTTAGGCATGGTGAATTTAATACATTTAGTCTTTTTTGTATTAAGAAGCAAGTTATTGCTAGTGAACCAATTTGATACCTTAGAGAGAGCTCTGCTAACATTGTCAAATGATTTTTCGCCTCTTCTTGATTTGAAGATTAAAGATGTATCATCAGCAAACAGAACTATCTCACAGAAGTCCTTTGAATAAAAAGGAAGGTCATTAATATAGATCAAAAACAGCAAAGGTCCCAATATTGAGCCCTGGGGCACTCCCATTTGAAGCGGGGCACCTGAGGAGTTAATGCCATTAACGTTTACTGTTTGTAGTCTGCCTGAGAGGTAAGAATTCAACAGTTTTGACGCATTATTAGATACACCGTAATGTTTCAGCTTGATAATGAGTATTTGATGATCGACACAATCAAATGCCTTCGATAAGTCACAGAATACACCTATCGCATCATGTTTATCTTCATAGGCATCCAAAATATGTTTGACGAGTGCCACCCCAGCATCTGTTGTATTTCTACCTTTGGAGAAACCAAACTGTTTCTCATGTAGTAATTTGTGAAGTTTAAAATGAGAGAGCAATTGATTAAATATAACTTTTTCAAAAATTTTGCTAAATGCAGGTAGAATGGAAATTGGCCTGAAGTTGCTTGGGTCACTTTTTTCTCCTGACTTAAATAAAGGTATAATTTTACTATATTTCAGTAAAGTAGGAAATTGACCTTGATCAAAACATTCGTTGAATATATGTGCTAAGTGAGATGCTACGAGAGGTATAATGGGTTTTATTGTGTCAGTTGATATTCCCCATATATCCTCAGTTTTTTTTTGTTTTAATTCCTTGAAAGTTTTAACGATCATCAAAGGGTTAATATAAGTGAAATCGAATGAGGAGTTTTCAAGCGTCAAGAGTTTATTTAAGACTGTTAAGTGTATTTTGTATTTTTGTTTAAGGTATATATGTATATAGACACATCGATCAGTTCACAAATTGGAAGGTATTTTGGTTTTGAAGTCGGTTTTTACTTTTTTTAAAGTTAATTTAATTTTTTAATTTTTAGTGATTACAGGAGGGGGGGGGGAGTAGCACCTAATGACTCTGTTCTTTAAGAAGCTACAAAATACTTTTCATAAGTTCTGTCGTTAAAATTACTGAACTCTTAAGCATTAAGGAGTTCCACCATCAGCTCAGCTCCACAAAATGTTGACTATCAGACGTAACAACACGTCAACTTTAAGGTTCTAGTAAGAAAACACTATATGTGCTTTTAAAATTTGAGGATTTTCCTCGATTTCACCAAGTTCCCATCATCAGATCCCAAATTGGCAAAAATGGGACCAATTAGAAGATATACCCCCTAAGTAGGCGTAATTTTTTTTCGAATCGGTCGACAAATGACTGAGATATGAGGTAACATAGATACAAAAAAAAAACATACAGACGAATTGATAACCTCCTCCTTTTTTGAAGTCGGTTAAAAACAAGCTTGGTAAGTGCCAAAAATCAGCCAATTAATAGCAGAAAGACAGCGTATGATTGTCAGCGTTGAAAGATATTTAAGGTAAAAAATAAAAAATAAATTTTAGATAAGCCGAGCCTAAGCGCAGCACGCGCGCTACTCGCGCTGACCGAAGCGCGGGACCTGTCGTTCTCTCTGCTGCGGATGCTTCAAATCGACGTGTCGTTGCCCTTCAAGTTCATCGGCCTTATCGTCACCTACCTCGTAATCTTGTTGCAATTCGAAAAAGTTATTAATCCCTCAACGGCTTCAACTTAAAACATTTTAGTTGTTTGATAATAACGTTGAATTATAACTATAATGAAGATTCTCTTAATTACACAGTTGACATGGAAGCTACGTGGCAAATGCATAAGTCAATAAAATTAATGTAAATACCCGATCAAATCAAAATATAATTTATTATTGCTTTGGAACCTTCAATAACCTAACAGGTTTGCTAGCCTTCTACGGTAAAAGTGAATTAGTTTCATTTCATACCAATTTAATTAAATGTTGATGTAGTACACGTCAAAGTGTAATTTTATTAGTTAATGGTCATAGACGTGATGTCGGTTGACTCAGTTCCTTAAACAGACGCGAAGATTATATCATGGAGGCTCGAAGTGTGAGAGTGAACACGTTCTTTAAACAAAATCAAAAGCCCTTTGTAGACAATTTGTCTAAGACGTATATCTTTATTGCAAGCATATTAGGTCTGAATAGATTGGCCGTAATATTTAACGAAACAAAATACATTCTAGCGTGCTTAGCCGTTGTTTATTCTATACTTTTAAGTTTTTGTATTAATTACATATCGTACACTTACGGCTCATTTAAAAGCATCGCGGTGGCGATCTCAATGATTGAATACATATTTAGCATCACTTTCAGCTGTTTTACATGGAAACGAATGGAACGCTATTACAACGAGTTAAATAGATTTGATGTTGAAATAGGATGCAGACCGAAATTGACTATTCAATATTTCAAGAATTTTGCTGTTATGCTTATTTTGAACGTTTTTTTTACAATGTCATCTGTGATATCGAAATACATTTGGGATCCCCGCAATAACGGGATATATCAGTTTTATTTGGGAGGAATAATAACAAATCTCTTACATAGTTTGGAGCTGTTCTATTACGGACACCTACTTAGCCTTTTTGTTCCTAGGCTACGACTTATAAACTATTTTGTGGAGACAGCATTGTCTAGTGGTCAATTTGCAAAACGTCCAGAAATTAAAGAGTTTAGAAATTTTAAAGCCAAAATGGATAAAAATACCAACACGAATAAATTAATGGATCTCTACCACAATATAATAATAGGTTATGACTTTTTAGTTGAAGCCATCAAATGGCAGGTAAAATAATATCAATAATTTGCTAATATAATCGTACTTTTCCAAGTATTCTTTTATAAACGAATCCTATATGTTTCAGCTGTTGGTTACTTTGATAACAACGTTTATTTCAACCCTTGTGTATTGTTACCGTGTTGCAGACGAACTTATCCGGAGTGAGGTAAAAATATGTTTTGTGTAGCAAATTACTTTTAAAAATCCGTGCTCATGCATACTTATATTGTTTGGTGAATTTTAGTTTTGAATGTCAAACTTCATAAATACTTACTTTAAAAATTTCAGCTTTCCGTTGCTGGCCTCATAATACGGCTGCAAATGATGGTGATGGAGATGTTTCCTCTGTTCTCACCCTGTATATTTGCTGATCAAGTCCATGGTGCTGTCAGGCGTTTAAGAGAACTTCTTGCATCAAGACTTTATGAGAATAAACTGGGTAAGTTATTTACTAAAGTATTCAACTGCGAATTGTGAAAAGGATCTTCATTAAGGCAGCACGTCTTGACCACAAATGCTGTTTATTAATATTAAATAATATTAAAAAAAAAAAAAACATCTTTATAATCATGATGCCTTTTTAACCTATACCCAAAGCTATCGCTCGATATAAAACAGTTTTAGTTTTAAGTCGCTGTCGCTGTAATGTGAAAACGCACTAAATAAACCATCCGCGATCGTTTACAATTACATCAACGTTAAGTCAATGGCGCGCTATCATATTAAAGTAATTCTTACTAGTATTACACCTGCATGGGTCCTACCAACCACCTTTCCTTTATAAACTGCTTCATTTGTAAAACTGAAAAACGTAGGACTTTGATTTATTTACTAACTAAATAAAATATGCTGCTAACTACGTATACTTTCTTCCAGATAAGTCCGGCCGCAGCGCAGCCCGCGCCTTGCTCGCGCTGACCGAAGCGCGGGACCTGTCCTTCTCGCTGCTGCGCGTGTTTCAAGTCGACGTGTCTTTGCCATTCAAATTCATTGGCCTCCTCGTCACTTATCTCATCATCATGCTGCAATTTGAGAAAGTTATCAACCCATCTACAGCTTAGGTTTGCGACGTTGTTAATTTCAATAAGTCACCTATATCATTGACCGAAGCGCGGGACCTGTCGTTTTCACTGCTGCCTGTATTGATGTATTTCAAGTCAATTTGTCTACCTCTATAACGTTCAAATTTAATGGGCTTATCGTTTCCTGTCTTATCATTATGCTGCAATTTGAGAAAATTCTCAGCCTACCTTCAACTAAGGTGTACGATATTGTTTATTGCAGTAACTTATATAATTATATTTTTTATTTAAGAAAGACCAGATGATTTGTGTGTGTATATAATTTTGGCGTTAGTAAGTCCGCAAAATAAATGCAATCTTTATATATAGTTTTAATAAAGTATAATTGGAACGTCGGATTTTTTTTTCAGAAACATCATAAGAAATCTATATAAAAAATGTCCAAAAAAAATTAAAGGCAGGAAATCATAGCAAATGTTCCCCCCTCTCACCATTTTAATTTGTCACACAATGTACCAACCACCATGTATATTTTATATATTTGATTGTATTATTAATTTTGCATAGTGACAAAATACTATGAAAGCAAAAATATAATAATTAGAAATTGGTTTGCTTCTTCTTAAGCGATTGTTTAATTTATAAAATATTTGCTTTTGATATTGTAAGAACAATTTCGCAATATTGATGAGGTGACGCAGCCTGTGTTTTAAAGAAAGCTCTTGCAAAATTCAACTGGAGTTTTATTTTTGGATGACTCGCTTGGATATGTCGTGTAATTTTCGTTCGAAAGCGAACTAAAAATCAACGAAAACCGATCATAATACGTGAAATCTAAAAATTTTGTTATATTTTTTTAATTACTTCTGTATGGAATTGAACAGTTTGTCATTCGAAAACAATTTAGACAATAATCAACGAAGATCACACGCAATTTTGACGCGAGGGATTATAAAATAATCCCTGGCTCGCACACTTGTTGGTGTCCGAGGGGTAAAGGCATGCGCCCGGATTACGTAAGCCAAATGGTTCGAGTTCTTGTCTGACACAGTTACTTTTATATTTATTATATCATGGACCGAATTCACGTATTTTAAAATATATAAGCACTTTAAATATCAAAGTTATACTTATAATGTAACTAGTTTGTATTGCTCTGTTTTATTATGTCTGTATTTGTGCAATTAATGGTATCTATTAGAATTTATAGCAGTTCATCTTCTATGTTTAGTATGTTTACGATACGATGGATCGATCTAATGAATACCTACTTCATTAAATATATACAGTCGAAGTAAGGCATTAACTTAATTGTTTGATTACTACTGCTTTACCCTCATAACTATAGTAGCCAGCGGTGAACGCGTGCTTAGTTGATTAGTATTGCCATTTCAATCATTTGTTATCACAACACATCGTGACGGCAACAATATATCTGGCGATGCAAATGATTACGTACCATAACAATTAAGGTATATATGTATATAGGCACATCGATCAGTTCACAAATAGGAAGGTATCGGCGTGTGAGGCAATATTTACTGGGCTTGTCGAGGAGATTAATTGCCGTCAAAATCGTACTCTCGGGACAAAAAAAACTATAGAATTTGGCCATTTGCAATAACTAAACCTATCTACGCACGGCCAAGTTTCTAAAATAATGATAACCAGGGAAACGTGAAGTTTTTTAAAGAACAATCCTATGCAAAACTTCAATGAAAAAGTAAACATAAGGTATTATTAGTTAAAGGAAGTAAATCGGTTTAATTTTGAATAGGTAGGTTTTAAGTTTATTAATTTTTTGCATGTCTTAGTTGATTCTTTTGGTCAAATAAATGAGAAGAGAAATTAACTACCTACATCGTGGCACAAGTTTGCTAACATTTGTATTTTGGTTGTGACTGCACATGCATGGCTTCGGGGCAGATAGACCACGATCGAAGTGACTGACATATTGGACTAGCACGGTGGAGAGAGCACTAAAACACGACCGGATTTATGAATATTGTTTTGGCATATTTATGTTAACTTTATATTCTTATATTTTGTTTATAGATAGCCAGACTTAGTCGCGAGCGCTTTTGATACTCCTGATGTAACTGAATTCTTTTAAAAAAAAAATCATTATCACTCTTATCCAATTTAGTAGAAAATCAGTAAGAAATCTCCTTAAAAGCGTTAGAAAAAAAATCAATTAAAAAAAATAAGCTAAATTTTGTGAGTCTCATCCTTTTAAAGCTGACGAATTGATTTTGGGGGTTAAATTATGTTGTGTGGGACTATGTAATTAAACCACACACGAAAGTAATATTTAGTAAGCAGATTCTTGAGAACTGCTTAGTTTCTTTCGTAGAGTTGCCGAGACATGGTTGATTGAAAATCTTGTCAAAGATACCTCTTTTAAAATAGATATTTTCAAATAACTGACAAACGGAACTTAAATTTGACCTTCAGTTTTGTATGTAGGTAACTATGCTCCCACTGTGAAAAACTGTAGAAGGTTTTTTATTTAATTTCATATTTTCATTCATGAAATAATAATAAATTGATTTCTTATATTGCGTCGACTATTATAAGGAGATATAAGACGCAATAAAGGTCGGCGGGAGGTATAAAGATCGGCGATCTTTATACCCATCTCTGTTTTTCAAGTGAAAGTAGCAATAATGCTATTTCGTTTTCGAAAATGACAGGGAGAGGATGTCAAATTCTCATATCCGTTGTCGCCACTGCGAACGTCGGGCCTATGTTATTTTTTTAAAATTTAGGCGGTCAATTTTTGTAAATTTAATATTGCGGTTGCTAGTACTTTTTGCCACCTAACTGCCAAGCTTAGTTGCAGGTCCATAAGAGAAGAAATGTCCGGGCATCTACAACCGCATCAGGTTGGGTTTGGCACGGCATTAAATTATGAAGCCGCAATACATTCAACTTGGTCTTTTGCAATAAGTCACGATACATCAAATGAAATAATTGAAAAAAAAATATTAAAAATCATTTTAACAGTGTAGAGAGAGATGCCATTCTTACTGAAGTCCTTGAGCAAGGTGCTCCTATATTTTCTGAGGGTGTCAGTTCTGTGTTACAACTCAAAAAGCAAGCACTTTTGGGTGCACAGGAGCACTTGGATCATTTATCAAGGCATGGTCCTCTTTATTTATTTCGGCAATATTTGGCGATGTCACGGATGACTTATATCTTGAGAACATCGTCAACTAGGCTTTTCGAGCGAGGATTAAAACTATTGGATTAGACGTTTAAATCGACTATAGAATTTGTACTTAATGTAAGTTTAGATAAGTTGTGTCAGGCCTCATAACCGGTTAGTAATGGGGGTATATGAGTACGTCAAACTCAGGATATAGGTTTGGTGGCCTTTTTGGCCTTCGCGCATGGGTCGGTGGATCTTGTTGCTCGTATTTTGTTAACTTATGGCAACACTGTTCGCGTACCTTTTGTGTCTGAGGCTTTAAAAAATGGGCTACGGTCTGTTCAACCGATGATCGCCCCATTTTTTTTTAAATTCAGAGGGAATGGGATGATATTCTCTGCAAGCTCCCTTACTCACGTTTATTGGATGGTGTCTCCGGAACCGATTTGGCACATTTAAAGACGGTCGCTAAGTCTGAATCCGGTGCTTAGCTCTATGTTTATCCATCACGACAATTCGGGACATTGCTTGATGACGACTCTCTAAGAATAGCAGTGGCTCTAAGACTTGGTGGCAAGGTTTTTGAAGCGCATCCTTGTATTTGTGGTGTGATGGTGAAGAAGAATGGTCATCATAGTTTAAGCTGTCACAAATGAGCGGGACGATTTCCGAGACACCATTCCATTAACGATGTTCAGATTCAGATTCAGATTCAGATTTATTGCATGTCACAAGTAGGGTATGATGTTACATGGTATAAAATATGTACAAGTGACGCCCTGCAAGGGCACAGCAAACATGACCGGCAACTATTGCCCATTTACTTATTATAAATTACAAATTAGAATTAATTTTAAAATAGGTGTGTTAGCAAATACAATTTATTAAATGATTAAATTAAATATTGAAAAAGATTATATATTACATAATTTTATTAAATAAAATCAATTTAATTACATTATAGTATTCAGTATGATTTCATTTATGGTTATGTTTATTGAAATTTGAAATAGAAAGTCCAAGCTTAAAATATTGTAATGATAAGTATTTTGTTACTCGATAAATTTGTCGTCAAAGAATTCTGAAATATTATAGTAACATTTATTTATTAGGAAAGTTTTGAGATGTTTATTAAATATTTTAAGCTTTTTAATATTCTTTAGACTGTTTGGGATGTGATTATATATTTTTATTATCATGTGATGTGGACTACACGAGACAAGTTTCATGTTAGTGTGTGGCCTGTTTAATTTATTTTGGTTTCTGTTATTTCTCTTTGGGATGGCTTGAACTGGAGAATATAATTCAGCATGCTTTCTCACAAACTTACAGGACTCTAAAATATAAATAGATGTTAGGGTCAGCATTTCGTGTTTCACAAAATAATGTCTACAGCAGGGATGCACAGACCGCGGAATACTGGTGGCCCGCCGACAGCAAAAATAATACTCTCGTACATTCGAAAAATATTGAATTCTATTCCAGAATAAAACCAAAAAAAATATGTTCGAAAAGTAATTTGAATCTCGCGCGCGCGCTCTTAAGTGCACGAATTCCCGATTGCTCGCGTAGGTAGATACACGAAGCTTCCAGAGTCGGTTTCGAGATTTCTCCAGACAGTTTTCGACTCTATACGCGCGGTATAAAAGCCACGCTAACCGCAGCGACCCATAGTTCGGTTTTAATTTGAGTGAAGTGTCAATAGTTCTAGTGTAGATTTTAACTCGACTAGCCGGTGTCATATATTTTGATCCACATTGAACGTAGATTTCCCGTCAAGTGCCGTGTATAATTGTGTTGTGAAATCGTAAGTAAAACTCTGTTATTAATAAGTGTTTCCCTACCTATTTAAATCAATTATTTTTGCTAATTTAAAAAAGGATGGGTAATTTAAGTAGGTACTGTAATTGTTTTTAGGTGCTGTGTTAATCCTAGCCAGGATTAGAACGCAACATGGACAAGCCAGGACCTAGTAAAAAACGTAAGGTTAAAGATGAAAATCGGCAGTTTCAAGAAATTTGGACTGAGAAATACTTTTTTGTATGGTCGCATAATAAAGTCGTTTGTTTAATTTGCAAGAATTCTGTTGCGATTGCAAAGGAATATAATGTAAAAAGGCACTATGAAACGCAGCATCCTACTTTTACCAAGTTTACAGGCGAATTAAGAAAGCAAAAAATGTTGTCTTTAAAACGGGAGCTTATTGGTCAGCAAGCTATGTTTACAAAACCCATCCAAGATTCAGAAACAGCTACAGAAGTTAGTTATGAAATTTCTCGAATGATAGCAAAGCGCAGTCGCCCCTTCAATGATGGGGATTTTGTAAAAGAATGCATAGAAATTGCCGCTAAGAAAATGTGTCCAGAAGCAGCAAAAAAGTTTGAGAAAATTCAACTGAATCGTATGACTATCCAAAGACGTATTATGTCTTTGTCAGGTAATATTGCGGAACAATTAAATGAAAAAACTAAGATCATTGAATTTTTTTCATTAGCACTCGACGAATCCACTGATATTACTTCCACAGCTCAACTTCTCATATTCATACGAGGTGTTACTCAAGATTTTGAAGTCTTAGAAGTGGTGTCAATTCTGGGCTAGTTACTTTGCTGAAAAAGCATCTGCAAGAAAAAAACATAAACGCTGAAGATCTCATGCAGTTTCACTGCATTATACACCAAGAAGCCCTCTGTTCTAAAAAAATTGAATTTCAAAATGTCATGAAAGTGGTAGTTTCGACTGTAAATTTCATAAAATCACGAGGACTCAATCACAGGCAATTCAAACAATTCCTTGATGACATCGAAAGCGAATATGGAGATTTACTGTATTATACAGAAGTAAGGTGGCTAAGTCGTGGATTGACCCTGGAACGATTTCTAAATTTAATAGAAGAAATTGGAATATTTCTGGCGGAAAAGCAAAAGGATGTCCCGGAACTTAAAAATCCTGATTGGTTGTGTGATTTGGCTTTTTTAGTTGACATTACAAATCATTTGAATGTCTTGAACACACGGCTTCAAGGCAAAAATCAACTGATATCCCAGCTCTACGCTCACGTATCATCCTTTCAATGCAAGCTGACACTTTTCAGATCGCAATTGAATTCTGGAAATTACAATCATTTTCCGAATTATAAGAAAATGGCTGAAAAATTCAACAAAACTGCGATTAATTTCAGTTATGTAGAAAAGCTAGATATTTTGATTCAATCTTTTCAAGAAAGATTTTCGGAGTTTAAAAAAGTGGACATATTCAGCAATCCTTTCACGATTTCAGTTGAAAATGCGCCAGAGTCAATGCAGTTAGAAATTATCGACATTCAAAACGACCAAGATTTACGCAACAAATTCAACGAAGGAGACTTGCTGAACTTTTACCGCTGCATTGATAAAAATACGTACAAAGAGTTGCGCATAAACGCTCTGAAATGTGCCAGCTTATTTGGTTCTACCTATATATGTGAACAAACCTTTTCAATACTAAATAATAATGAAACAAAAAATCTAAACCGCCTTGCAAATGAAAGTTTGGAAGCAGTTTTACGTGTTGCTACAAGTAAATTTGAGCCAAATATAAAAAAGATTGTAAGCACTATGCAGTGCCACGCTTCAAATTAATAAATTCTTTTTCAATTTTAATACATAATTATCAATTCTTTATTGTCTTTAATTACCTATACTTCTGGCGGCCCGCCATCAGTTCATAATTTGCCCGAGTGGCCCCTAGTCTTAATAAGTCTGTGCATCCCTGGTCTACAGGATGTCATCTGGTCAATATTTGTGAGTATCCTGACATTTTTTTTTTGTAAAATGAATATGTCGTCCACATCACTGCAGTTTTCCCAAAGTATTATCCCATATGTCAACCTAGAGAAAGCATATGCATAGTAGGCCGCTAGGGCAGTATTGAAATCTGTCACGCGTTTTAAGTGGCATAGAGCATAGATAAATGAATGTAATTTACTTCTTAGTTTTTCAATGTAGGGTTTCCACGTCATATTCGTGTCCAGATCGATTCCTAATAGTGTTGCAGTGTTGACAAGTTCAATGAGGTTTTTTGCGCGGGTTTTAATTGTATTAATTTGGTTTTTTTAAAGTTAAGTTCGAGGTTATTTTCGTGTAGCCAATTTGTGATGTTATTTAATACTAGGTTTAATCTGTCGTATAATTCTATAGTATTAGTGCATGGAATTAAGACCGAGACATCGTCAGCAAAGAGAATGCATTCCTCACAGGTTGTATTAGGGAGGTCATTTATATAAATGAGAAACAAAATACATCCTAAAACGCTTCCCTGTGGTATCGAGCCCGTACATAAGACTCGATCAGATCTAATTTGCTGTATTTCTTCCGAGTTATAGTCAGTATTTTCAATTTCCACGTATTGGTGGCGATTTTCCAGGTATGACCTCAACCACTCATGAGCAATTCCTCTTATTCCTGACTCAAACAATTTGCCTGCTCATATCTAATAAAAGGCCAACGGCATATTTTTTACGGTCTATAGTTTCAATTATATTCTTAAAGTATTTGTAAAGTGCTAAAGTAGTAGAGCAGTTCTGTCGAAACCCGTTTTGTTTTTCGTGCAATATTTTGTATTTTTCATAAAATTTGCATAAACGCTTTGCCATTGCAGAATCGAATATTTTTGCCGACGTTGTTAAAAGGGAAATAGGACGAAATGTATTTATATCCGTAGTGAGTCCTTTTTTGTGGATTGGTTTTATGATAGAGATCTTCAAGGCATCAGGGAAAACACCTTCATAAAAGGACTGATTAATGAGCTTAGTATAAGGCACGCTTAGTATATCAGCACATCCCTTTATTAGTGTTGGTGGTAGTTCATCTATACCAAACGATTTTTTATTTTTAAGTTGTTTTATTATATCGTTTATTTCTTTTTAACCGACTTCAAAAAAGGAGGAGGTTATCAATTCGACTGTATGTTTTTTTTTTTTTTTGTATGTTTGTTACCTCATATCTCAGTCGTTTGTCGACTGAATCGAAAAAATATTTCGCCTCCTTAGAGGGTATACCTTCTAGTTGGTCCCATTTTTTCCATTTTGGGATCTGATGATGGAATCTTTGTGTAATCAAGGGAAACCCTCAAATTTTAAAGGCACGTATAGTGTTTCTTTACTAGAACCTTAATGTTGACGTGTTGTTACGACTGATAGTCAACATTTTGTGGGGCTGAGCTGATGGTGGAACTCCTTAATGCTTAGGAGTTCAGTAATTATAATGACGGAACTTATGAAAGGTAATTTGTAGCTTCTTAAAAAAATAGAATCAAAAGGTGCAACTCCCCCCTCCCTCTTATGTAATCACTAAAAATTAATAAATTCTTTTTCAATTTTAATACATAATTATCAATTCTTTATTGTCTTTAATTACCTATACTTCTGGCGGCCCGCCATCAGTTCATAATTTGCCCGAGTGGCCCCTAGTCTTAATAAGTCTGTGCATCCCTGGTCTACAGGAAGTCATCTGGTCAATATTTGTGAGTATCCTGACATTTTTATTTTGTAAAATGAATATGTCGTCCACATCACTGCAGTTTCCCCAAAGTATTATCCCATATGTCAACCTAGAGAAAGCATATGCATAGTAGGCTGCTAGGGCAGTATTGAAATCTGTCACGCGTTTTAAGTGGCATAGAGCATAGATAAATGAATGTAATTTACTTCTTAGTTTTTCAATGTAAGGTTTCCACGTCATATTCGTGTCTAGATCGATTCCTAATAGTGTTGCAGTGTTGACAAGTTCAATGAGGTTTTTTGCGCGGGTTTTAATTGTATTAATTTGGTTTTTTTTAAGTTAAGTTCGAGGTTATTTTCGTGTAGCCAATTTGTGATGTTATTTAATACTAGGTTTAATCTGTCGTATAATTCTATAGTATTAGTGCATGGAATTAAGACCGAGACATCGTCAGCAAAGAGAATGCATTCCTCACAGGTTGTATTAGGGAGGTCATTTATATAAATGAGAAACAAAATACATCCTAAAACGCTTCCCTGTGGTATCGAGCCCGTACATAAGACTCGATCAGATCTAATTTGCTGTATTTCTTCCGAGTTATAGTCAGTATTTTCAATTTCCACGTATTGGTGGCGATTTTCCAGGTATGACCTCAACCACTCATGAGCAATTCCTCTTATTCCTGACTCAAACAATTTGCCTGCTCATATCTAATAAAAGGCCAACGGCATATTTTTTACGGTCTATAGTTTCAATTATATTCTTAAAGTATTTGTAAAGTGCTAAAGTAGTAGAGCAGTTCTGTCGAAACCCGTTTTGTTTTTCGTGCAATATTTTGTATTTTTCATAAAATTTGCATAAACGCTTTGCCATTGCAGAATCGAATATTTTTGCCGACGTTGTTAAAAGGGAAATAGGACGAAATGTATTTATATCCGTAGTGAGTCCTTTTTTGTGGATTGGTTTTATGATAGAGATCTTCAAGGCATCAGGGAAAACACCTTCATAAAAGGACTGATTAATGAGCTTAGTATAAGGCACGCTTAGTATATCAGCACATCCCTTTATTAGTGTTGGTGGTAGTTCATCTATACCAAACGATTTTTTATTTTTAAGTTGTTTTATTATATCGTTTATTTCTTTTTAACCGACTTCAAAAAAGGAGGAGGTTATCAATTCGACTGTATGTTTTTTTTTTTTTTTGTATGTTTGTTACCTCATATCTCAGTCGTTTGTCGACTGAATCGAAAAAATATTTCGCCTCCTTAGAGGGTATACCTTCTAGTTGGTCCCATTTTTTCCATTTTGGGATCTGATGATGGAATCTTTGTGTAATCAAGGGAAACCCTCAAATTTTAAAGGCACGTATAGTGTTTCTTTACTAGAACCTTAATGTTGACGTGTTGTTACGACTGATAGTCAACATTTTGTGGGGCTGAGCTGATGGTGGAACTCCTTAATGCTTAGGAGTTCAGTAATTATAATGACGGAACTTATGATAGGTAATTTGTAGCTTCTTAAAAAAATAGAATCATAAGGTGCAACTCCCCCCTCCCTCTTATGTAATCACTAAAAATGAAGAAATAAAATAAACTTTTAAAAAAAGTAAAAACCGACTTCAAAACCAAAATGCACTAAAAAGTCTTAAATAAACCCTTCACCATTGAGAGGAAAGGAATCCGTTTTAGGCAAACAATTTCTTTTTGGAGTCGGTGCCATCACTTTGACCATCAAGCATCAACTATCACAGCGCCGACTCCAAATAGAAATTGTTTGCCTAAAACGGATTCCTTTCCTTTCAATGGTGAAGGGTTTATTTAAGACTTTTTAGTGCATTTTGGTTTTGAAGTCGGTTTTTACTTTTTTAAAAGTTTATTTTTCATCAACGGGACTCAGAAAGAAGGTGTTATTAGTTGTGTTTAATTTCCTGTTGGGTTTACACTTTGTACGAGAGTCTCCGATGGATGCAAAAAAACGATTAAATTCCCTGGCTACAAGTTTTGGGTCTTCTATAGTTGTCCCATTTGTGAGTTTTAGATGGATGTTACAATTTTGCTTACTTTTTTTATTTGTTTCGCTGTTTATTATTTTCCACATGCATTGGATTTTATTTTCAGAAACGGTATACCTCAATATATTCGATATTTTTTTTGACTATTTTACGACTCATTTTAGTATTTTACAATACATTTTATAGTTTTTACGGATGGTTTTGTCCCTCGTCTGTGATACTAGTAGCCTCAGCAACCTTTTATTGCGACATGATGCTTTTATTCCAGGTGTTAGGTAGGTTTTTATAGGTGTTGTTTTGTAAATTATAGTTTTTCTTGGCATAGTTTTATCAAGGGTATTTTGCATAATTTTGTAAAATATGTTGTAGTTTACATTTATATTTTTTCATGTCTTAGCATATCATGCTTGCTTTTTGAGTTGCAACACAGAACTGACACCCTCAGAAAATATAGGAGCACCTAACAAATTAAGTGAAGACTTATCGATCTGTACAATACCAGGCAAAATGGATTCAAGATTCTCGATATCAGCAACTAAGCCACTTGGCTTGGCTGGGTTGATCACTTAACCTATAGCTTTTAATGCTGGTATTAGAATTTTCATATTTTCAATAACCACTTCTGGTGTTCCTCCTAAAATACCATCATCAAGGTACTAGACATTCAAGGGTGACTTTAAAGATGAACTATTTTTTTGTATCGCCAAACAAAACAATAATGGCCCCAATGGATCACCCTGCTGAGCTCCAAACTGCGACTGTATTACATTGTCTGAGAAGAAAAGATTGCTGGGAGAAGCATAGCACTGGTAAACAAATGGGTACAGCGACGGGGCTTGCTCAAGGACTTCAGTAAGAATGGCATCTCTCTCTACACTGTTAAAATGTTTATTATATTATATTATATTATATTATATTATATTATATTATATTATATTATATTATATTATATTATATTATATTATATTATATTATATTATATTATATTATATTATATTATATTATATTATATTATATTATATTATATTATATTATATTATATTATATTATATTATATTATATTATATTATATTAAAGTTAGAAAGTACGCTGCGCGTAATTCGACGCCACCGGTGCACCGTTATAACCGGTCACCGTCTCTCAGACGCCGTGATTCACGTAGACGCGTTAGATCACCATCGCGCGATAGGTCTGTATCCTCGACACGACGGACGGTGCGATCGACACACACGCCGCCGCTGCTGGTGCCGTCGCAGCTGCCGAGCGCCGCACCGCCGCCGAGCGCCGCGCCGCCACCGGGCGCCGCGCCACCGATACAGAGTGTGTCGCTAGCGAGGTCAACGCACCGTCGACTATCACAGATCGTATTGTGGACGCGATCCGCTCGATCAACACGGTGGTAAGATCCAACCAACACTATTACATTTCAAACTTTGACCCGAATTTGCATAATATTGAAGACTGGTGTGAAGAAGTTGACCGCGCTAAATCTGTAAACAACTGGAGTGATTTTGAGTGTCTTTCTCGCATAGGGAATTGTTTGAAAGGGGACGCAAAAACGTGGTTAGACGAGTGGGTAGCGACTGAGCGTAGTTGGACTAGTTTTAAAAGGGAATTCAAGCCTTTATGCCCTAAAACACCGGACATAGCGAATGTACTTTTTGAAATTATGAACACGAACTCTGATAATTATACAACATATGCCGACTATGCTCGTCGTTCACTACTTCGTTTGCGTATTGTGCGCGGACTCAGTGATGAACTGATATCGGCCATTGTTATTTGCGGTATAACTGACCCACAAATAAAGGCGTCTGCTACTAACGCGAAACTTTCACCAAACGATTTATTTGAATTTTTCTCAACATATGTGAAGCCTAGCACGTCAAAAGGTAGTTCTACCCGCGTACCGACTCAAAATACGTTTGCGGCGAAAACTAAAAACGTTTCCAATCTACCGCCTAGAAAGCGACGTTTCGATGAGGGAAAATATTTTTCTTGTGGCCAGTTTGGACACAGACAGGCGAACTGTAATGAGAAATCCAAATTTGATAGTGATAGTATTGTCCCTTCAAATGTCACGGATAATACGACCCCTTCGCCTGTCTTTGTCCCGACAAAGCCTAATTCATGCTCGTTTTGAAAAAAAGACGGGTCATAAGGTTGAAAATTGTTTTGCCAAACAAAAATCAGAGTCTCGCAATAAAAGTTAATTATTGTCGCGAAAATCAACCTACCCACAATAATGATATTGTTGTTGCCGTTATTCAAGGCGTGTTGATTGATGTCTTGATTGACAGCGGCTCAACGATATCTCTTATTTCCTCGAACTTACTAAAGCATTTTAACTGCGCGCATCGACCAGCGTTCCGAATACTAAAAGGTCTTGGTAGTCAGGAGATTGAAAGCACGTCATATGTGACCTTGCCTATCGAATTTAACGGCATAACTCTTGAAGTCGACATGTTCATAGTTGCGTCCGAGTTCATGAATACGCCAGTAATAATAGGTACATGTACTTAACAGACAGGGTGTGCGTTATATTCGTACTCGCGATTCTCAGCAACTTACGAGGGTAAATATTTAACCGGACAGAGTGATGGCAATTCAATCTGATGTGTCTATTCCGATAAACACGCCACTCGTTGACAACAATCTGGAACGATTGCTAGCTATAATAAATGAGTTTTCTCAGTTTTTAATTTCCGGCACTGCCACATCTACGGTGAATGCAGGCAGCATGGCCATCAGATTGAAAAGCGATACTCCCATCTATTACCGACCGTACCGCCTTTCTTACGCAGAGACACTTAAAGTTCGCGATATAGTTCAGGAACTGGTAAATAAAGGCATCGTTCAGGAATCGGAATCCGATTATGCCAGTCCGATTCTCCTCGTGAAAAAGAAAGACGGTACGCAATGAACTAAAGCAGCATGTTACTAATGCTATTTCACTGTTTGGTACCCCAAAGTTAATTGTCGCTGATAGAGGCCGCATGTTCCAAAGTGCAGAAATTTTAGACTGGGTTAAAGATATGGGTTGTGAGGTGCATTTAATTACCCCTGAGAAGCACCAGTCTAAAGGTCAGGTAGAGCGTTACTGCAGGACCGTACTGAACATGATTCGCATCGAAGCGAACTACCGACAGCAAAGGTGGCCGAGCATCATTTGGAAGCTCCAGTTGGTCCTGAACATCACCCGACATAGGACGACGCAACACTCTAACACACACTTTGCTGGTGGGGATAGTCGCAGCCACGCCACTAATTCGAAGCTTGGTACGCGACGTGGCGCTCGAAGGCTCCAACCCAAACAGGGAGTCTTTACGCGAAATGAGTCGCCAAAGGACTTCGGAACGGCTTAGGCGCAATCAGCAGACCCAAGACGCTTATGTCAACCAGGGGAGAAAGTCTCCTCGGGCTTTTGAACTTAACTCTCTTGTTTTTGTTAAGAAGCAAGCGCAGGCAACGGGGAAGCTGGACTCTGGCATGCGTGGGCCATAGCGTGTGACGAAGATTCTCCCGCACGGACTTACGAGCTGCAACTCCTGGCTGGATCCTATGGGAAGTCGACCCAAGCAGCGGCCGAGTATATGGTTCCGTGGCGTGGAGAATGGACCCCTGATGTGTGTGCTGCTTACTTTGATGGTGAGTAGCCTGACTCCAGAAATAGCTAACGTCGTGCTTCCTTTCTGGTTAGTTGGTTGTTCGGTAATGCTAACGTCGTGCCTCTTACCTGACAATTTGTTTAAGGACAAGCTAACGTCGTGCCTCTGTCTTGTGTGAGCTGAGTTATGCTAACGTCGTACCTATGACTTATGCCATGATTGGGTTACGCTAACGTCGTGCCTATGACTCATATCTTTGATTTGATTAAGTTACGCTAACGTCGTGCCTATGGCTTAATCCAAATCCAGCGATACTAAACATCTTGTTTATTGAACGGACGAGTTTTATACATGCGATGTTTAGTGTTGTACTATTCTTCTGTTACCGTATGTGTAATGGTTTGCTATTTTTGTGTACATAGGTTCAGACATTGAATACGGGGGTCTTGGAGCCCTGAACAGCCTCATGATGTGGGCGAGCCGGAGTCAGAAGCACCTTCTGTTCAAACTCAAGAATTGCCTTTGGATGACGGGCAGCAGCCGTCAACAAGTGGTCTCCAGCAGTGTGCGTGCGATTCTGCCACGCGCCCAGTGGAAGAGACGGATGACAGCCGCCTGCCTGCCGCCGAGCCTATGCAAGAGTTGTCCATGCCCTTGCTGGACTAAAAGAAGAGGACACGAAGTGTAGGAGATGAGGGAATGACCACCCCAGCGCGGCTATATAAGCCAGAGCGTGCCAGAGCTCGGGTCTATTCCGCCGCCTACCGTCGTCGTGTTCCGAGCTCTCTCAATTTGCGTAGTTTGCGTGTAGTTGCTAGCCTAATTATTTTTAGTTATTTTGTTACAATTTTTCTTGTCAATTAAAATCATTTAGACGTTGTTTTTGTCTTTTTAAAAAAAAAACTCCTTCGGCATTCTATTATATTATATTATATTATATTATATTATATTATATTATATTATATTATATTATATTATATTATATTATATTATATTATATTATATTATATTATATTATATTATATTATATTATATTATATTATATTATATTATATTATATTATATTATATTATATTATATTATATTATATTATATTATATTATATTATATTATATTATATTATATTATATTATATTATATTATATTACATTATATTATATTGTATTAAATATTGATAAATTATTATTAGTTTTACTATTCAAATACATTTTTTGGGAATTATAGTCTATATGTTTATAAAAATTAGCTACATTTTGATCAAGTTACATCTAAATCTATTCAATAGTTTTTGCGTGAAGGAGTAACATACACAGATTCTCAAAAACTACTTTACCGATTTTAATGATACTTACACTAGTCCATAAGTCAGAATATACTTAATTTAAATATATATATTAATTATAGATGATAATCTCGACTTAATATCCTGCTTCCCATATATATTCGTAAACGTTTTCGTTTCTTTTCATATACACTATATATACTTTTCATAGACAATTCGTATTCGTTTTTTTCCATATACACGCATCTTAGGTTTGTACAAAAAAAAACGGTTTTAGTTACATGTTTGGTAGCTACCCTTAATTATTATTTTTTTGTATAAGAATCGTAAAACGGTTAACAGGATACACCTTCCTACCAAATTTCAACTGTGTGATGCTTATAGTTACAGAATAAAGTGGCTGTGTGATACGGTTGGACAGACAGAGAGACAGACTAGACGAAACTATAAGGGTTTTTGAACTTGTTATACATTTTGTTATTTAGAACAACAATGATATTACGATTAGTTGTCACTTAGGTAATTTAATTTTAAAATGACTGGCAAAGTGTAAGTTCGACCCGGGGCCCGTACTCGAATATCTAATGTGGGTGTGACTTGTAATAAGAGCCAGAAATTTAGAGTCTTCAATTAATCAGTCATTGATTCAAAATGTTTTCGGTATAGTAATATGAAAAATACCTTTAATGATAATATTGATAAATATTGTTAACATAACTCTTGAATAATTTATGGTATTAGCAATGTAATTTTTATTTGTTGTCGATTTCATATTCATATGCCGGTTGTCAAGACGTGTTGATAATACAACTAAACAACACCTGTTAATGTTATGATTTGTTTAATTTAATGATTTTTTCTTAATCGAGTCAGGCATGTACAGCGACAGCACTCACTTTTGTTGCAAACTAGCTCTTATTACAACTACATAAGGTACCGCAGTGTTTACCTTGACGTGCTGTTGTTCGTACTACGAGAAAATGTGTCTGGTGACCTGAGATTGGCATTTTTATAACAACAAGTTATACCGTTTACAAACTGCAGTACTTTTATCATCGACGCTTACGCGCGTTAGCATTGATACAGTCGCGATGCAGAAGCTGAAAATTGTCAAATTATGTACTGAATTTTGGCGACTGCATCGATACTAACGCGCGACTGCACCGATGCTAAATTTAATCTGTTCATTGCGTGAGTTACGATGCTTAGGTGTGTTTTGCGACTGCATCGATGCCAAAAGTCGGTGTGTTAGGGGTTTTAGCGGTCTTTATACGCATTGATTAAATTACATATAACTTTGGAATTACTATATTTTCGAGAGCACTTTTGAATATAATGATCAGGTCAAGGCACCCGCGTATCCTCTGTGATAGCTTTATGCCAAACAAGTGGTCTTACGCGTCTTCGTACACGGGTTTTGAGTTTGCTCCCCCCTCCTATCGCAACGTGATGTTTTATTCCTAGATAAAAAAGGTATCCAACACATATTTTTTTTAAATAGGTCCAGTAGTTTCTGAGATTAGCGCATTCAAACAAACCAACTTTTTAGCTTTATAAATGTATTATAACATTTAATATTAGGATTAAATTTCAAAGAATACTTTCCGTCTACCTACAAAACGGAAAGTGTCCTATGAAATAAGTTTCTCTTAATTGTGTTGTTTTCGCAATATGAACAAACGAATGCCAATAAATATATTTATATTCTATTCAAATCTGCTCACTACCATAACTAGCTATTATTTTGATATACATTTAACTTCAGGCAGACAGACGGACAGCAAAGAGTTTTGGTAATAGATAGTAGATTTTTAACTTATAAATGAACTCACGGACTTTGGGAAGAGCACACATTCTGTTTGATAGATCAAAAGGAAAGGTATAAATTTATTAAAATTCAGACTAACATTATTATCGTACGTTATCATCTTATCATGTTACCGTAACTAATTTCTTGGCGGTCATTTTGTTAAAAGGTTTTGGAGGTACTCTATTTTTATAATTAATGAATTAGAAGAAAACGTTATTACTGCGCACCGCGTCAGTCAAACCGTGAAAATGGTGGTCCAAAACGTGAAAGTTAATACCTTCTTCAAAAGAGATAACAAGCTTTTTATAGACCCCATCTCGAAAGTGTACATAATAGTAGCAAGTGTTTTAGGTCTCAACAGGCTGCCGATCATACTGAACGAAGCGAAATATTTAACCTCCATTGCATTCGTGTATTCCGTTATTTTCTTTGCTTTTGTTCAATACATGACTTACCTAGGTGGTCACTTTACGACAATCATAACTTCGCTCGAATACGTATTCAATGTTGTATTCAGTGTTATGACTTGGAAAAGGGTACAGCTTTACTACAGGGAGCTAAACCATTTAGACGCAGATATAGGATGTCGACCAAAGCTGTCATGGAAGTCTAAAGCAAATATTTTATTCGTAGTGGTTTTTAACACAATAGCAATACTTTTGTTTATCACGTCTTTTAAATTTAAAGTAGGGCTTACGCTTTTTAGTGCTTACGTGTTGTTTGTGAGTGTACCGATAAACTTGCTCTATCATTTTGAGCTTCACTATTACGGTCATTTGATAAGTCTTTTGGTGCCTCGCCTGAATCTTATTAACCACTATGTGGAGTCGGCTTTATTTGGCGGGAAATATGACTCGATTCAGAATATTAAACTGCTCACATCTGTTAGAACTAAACATTTCAAAAACAAAAAGATGCAGAGGTTGATGGAACTCTATCACACCATTATAAAGGCCCATGATAAGTTAAATGATGCAATAAAATGGCAGGTTGATAGCTATTTATTCAATAGTTACTGTTCGTAAGTACTTGAAAATACTGTGGAAAAATAAAAGCTTTGTTGTTTTTCAGCTGTTGGTAGTACTGATAACATCGTTTGTATCTACTCTGACTTTTACTTATAATATTGCCATGAAAGGTATTACTGGAAAGGTAAATAATGGTAATATTGTAGCAACGATTCCTTACCAGACTTGGACGTGTTTTTGATCAACTCAACGGATTTAGGAACAATATTCGAAAGCATTTGTCACTTTCAGAGACTTTCAGAGACAAAACCTGAAAAATCAGCTGCTTTTACTAGTTTTTTTCTTTTTCTGTTTATTATTTTTTAATCGTATAATGTGTATGCCTGTAATTGTATGCAGAGATACATATGTAGAAGAATAATACCTACCTAATTATTTCTTACTAATGTTTGTCTGTATGCTGTTGATGTACCATATTTTATAAATTAAATAAATAATTTAAGTAGGTAGCGCTTGATTATTTAGATATTCACATTATGTTTTAAATAAATCCGACTTTACAGTATTATTGTGTTCCAGGCGTCCCTGTTGAGTATAATAAATGAATTGGCATTGTCATTTTCAAAGCTGGTGCCACCTTACTCCCCGTGTATATTCTGCGACGAAGTCCAAGATAAGGTCAAGAGACTGCGACATCTGCTCACTTTAAGGCTCTACGAGAATACATTAGGCAAGTGGCTATTGTCTATACAAGGTGACTTTGCAAGGTGTTGTCAAATTCTCGAAGGTGAATAAGACTATCGTCAAGGTAGCTGATTGATTTGTATGACGCATTAATCGTTTAATATAAGCTTTCGATCACAACCCCATAGTTAAAGTTTCATGTATTGATGGTCTAAAATATGGCAACACCATGCAAAGTCAACCTAACCTAAAGTATATTGATGTCTCCGAATTACTTATACAGCATAACGTTCACAAATCACCTCGTTCTATTTTTTTGCCGTATTGATGACTGAAAACTTGCGTAGCCGTATAAAAACAAAGCTCTTACTCAGATTTTTTGGCCCATTTTAATCATATATTATACTCATTACAATTTTAGTTTATAAGAATTCATACTGTAACGTTGTTCTTTTTGTTGTTTGAGTTTGCGTGAATCGACACGCCAAATGGATGTACTCGTATGCCCCCTGTTCGCGGTCGTGAAACTTATTTCACTGTCGAAGGAGAGAGCAGCTTGTCATTTAGAGTGTTGCCAGTCATGAGAAGCTTCCACGAGAAATAGATAGAATTTCGCATTGTATTTCAGTTGTATTAAAAATGGGATAAAAGTAAAAGTAAAAGTCAAAAATAATTTATTAAATTTAGGACACAAAATGCCACTTATGAACGTCAATAATTAGTGTAATACCAATCAATTATGGCCCGTATGGGGCTAGAACATGTCTCCTTATCTTTTGGGCCCTACTAGCGCTTCGAGACAAAACATAGACAATTTGGCAAGTGCTGAGAGGAAACGCCGGAACAAACTCAGTCACTACTGTTTACCACAGTTTACTGGAGAAAGGGTTTAAACGTTGTTTCAGAACATGAAATGTATTGGAGTAGATAGTTCGTTAATTTTGGAGTATCAAACTTCTTACAGTTTGTGTTATTTCATCGGAAGTATTGTACCCCAATCACGAACTTTTGACATATTCGTCACGTTAGCGTAGCGAGATTACTCAGTACAACGTAAGTCCGCATCACGAAGCACTCTCGTGTCGTGTAGTAAGTTCGATAGCATTGATGCAGATGACGTCATACTAACATAAATATGGCCGTTGATTGACACTTCCAGAAACCAGTTAAGCGATCTTTTTATATATATCATTATAGCTTATTTATCGACGAATAATACATCACGCTGAAATGGGAGGGGAGGGAGCAAACTCAAAACCCGTGTACGAAGTCGCGGAGTTTGGCATAAAGCTATTACAGAGTATGCGCGGGTGCCTTTACCTGATCATTGTGTTGAAATAACAAAATGTATAAGAAGTACAAAAAATACATACTACAGGTTTAGACAAATTAAATAAAGATTATATATTTATTTAATTTGCCTAAACCTGTAGTTGACACTAACTTAAAGCCATGAATACTCGTAAAATTGTATAATTTTATAAAGATGCTGAGATATAAGCATAACTTTCGACTAAGAGAAGAGGGGAAGGTATGAAGGTATTTTAAGGGTTCCGTAGCCGAATGACAAAAAACTACAGCCTTATAGTTTCGTCAAGTCTGTCTGTCTGTCCGTCCGTATGTCACAGCTACTTTATTCTGTAACTATAAGCATCCTGTATCCTGTTAATCTGTTGTAAATGATTTTTAAGGGGGGCCAATTCCCATTCATGAAACTAAATCCGATTTTTTTTTTGTCAAACCTAACTTACTTAACACAATGATCTTACCTAACTAACTTAACTTACTTTGGGACTAGATGGCGATGTGTGGGAATGTCCAAAGGATATTTGCGTGTTACGTGTGAAAGACATTTGTGATCAGACTTGAGAAACGGTAAGTTATTTATTTATTTACTTTTTCGTTATGTTTGAAAGTGTAAACAAAAACAACAAGATAACTTAGCTATGATTTTCCTCACATCAATTAAAACCTCAAATTAGTTACTGAAGTGAGATTTTTATTTGTTTTAAAGATTTAGGAAGGATAAATTTCATTCGAATTTATAGACACACAAACAGTTTCCCAAACACTTTACTTGTTTTCATGTTTACTCACTGTTTCGAAGCACTTTTAGCTAACTAAAGTTGAGTTTTAAAATTTTCATAAATAAACGTAACAATTATAACAAAAGACTCAATTCATTATTTGTTTTTACTACGAGTGTTTGACTGTCAGATAACGATTCAATTTAAATATCACATTACAAAATAAAATGGATGAATCTTACGGATGTGTTTAACAACAATCTGTTGTTATTATCTTGTTTGTTTACCTACGCGACCGCCGGCGGCCATTTGATACCTGAGCGATGTGTCATTTACTTAGCTAGGTATCATATTTTTCTTGAAAAATGTAGATATATATATAAACCATCAACAATATTTTAAAATGTTATTAACTTTTACTCACGACCAACGTCATCGATGCCATTTTTGTTTTTAGTTTTGAGATGGTTTTACTAATAACTTTTAAAATAGCAAATAAACTAAGTTTGACGTTTTGTTTTAGCGAAAAACTGTTTATTTCTGGTTGCGGCGGTGGTAAGAGTCAGGGACCATCGAAGCCCACCACCGCCAGCGCTATGAGAGAGCCACGACGGCAGAGGAGGACGCGGCCATAGTAGCGGCACACTCCGCTGATCCCTTCCCCAGTACGAGAGCTACTTCTTCTACTTACAATGTGAGCTTATTGCATCAATCCTATATTTATCTATAGAAATAGAATGAAAAATATATAGCATATTTTAAAACACTGGCATTTAGTTTGCTTAAATACTTACTTATTTGATTGTTTCAAACTCTCAGGAAGTAGACCGACTATAAAAAAGAATTGATGGAAAATTTGCAAAGGCAATCCTTCGCCCAATGCATACTCTATAATAATTTATTAAATACCCCTGCTAGAGTTATTTCAAAATATATTTTGCTTTTAATTTAATCGAGTCACAAGTTATATTTATTAGTTAGGTCCCTCCTTAATAGGGAAAAAAGAGTAATAAAGTTATATATATTTTTGTTTTTATAATGTTTTGTCACTATACAAACTTAATAATATAAATTGCACTTGTAAAAAGCAACTTTGGCTGTGCAAGTGCAATATATAGTAATGAAGTTTTTATTTATTTTCCATATTGGCCCGATATCTCAGTGGTTGTTATGAATAAATTTATATTATAATATAATTCATTATCATAACAATAAAAGTAAAAATAAGTCTCAAAAATATCAAAAAAAACATAGTGTTCATTTGGTTTGCTAAGGTAAAGACGTGTGATCAGGGCCTGTACAGCTGCGGCCATACAAGCTTTTACAGTTGCAGCAGTATAGCGTTGGTTTACACTATCATGTCCTAAAAGGAACCAACACTTGTTTTTTTTTTGTTTTAGATTTCCTTGGATACAGTCAGGAGGAGACTGAAGGAAGCGGGGAAGAAGTGCTGCCGGCCAGACAAGAAAATAGAACTAAATGCTCATCACAAAGAGGGAATAGTTAGTTTTTGCTTAGAAATTTATAATTTTGGGAGAATAACATTGTTATATTTGTCGACGAGAAAAGTAGTCCTGGGTTCATATTAATGGTGAGCAAACAAATTAATGTTTGGCTCTCACAAAGACATAATTGTATTAAACTTATCGTAAATCTTGAAAAAGTGGCAAGATAATAAAGTCTGAGTTTGTTCCGCTCCATCTTCTCAGTGGTAGCCCAAAAAAGTTCCGAAGCTGTGGTATGATAACATTAAGTTAGAACATGGAAAAATGCCTTATGTGGGCCTATTTACAAAAATAATGACTTTAACGTAGGTAATTTTATGTTATTTGTGACCTTTTTTCTCCACCTAGATGTTGTCTGGAAGAGAACGCTCCTAGCGATAAGATGGCTTTAATTGTAGGTATCTATTTCAATAGTAATATCAGCATCAACATGTTCATTATTACCTACAAACCATGATGAATTTGACATTGAATTTCAGCCATATTGCTCGTTATTACTGTCATAATAATTTTCGTTCTTCTGTCTGTAAATCTTGGTAATCTTAGCCAATCACCAGTTGGACACACAAAAAGGTAAAAAAATATAAATAAATGGTAGTTCTGGTCCTAAGATGGTTAGGTTTGAATTGTTTAATCAGATTTATTTTTAGGTTGGTAATAATATAAAAAAAGTAACTTTAGAACTCCCAATCAAAGTTATAATAATTTGAGCAAAAAAATATTCTTGCCTCTTTTTTCATGATGGCATAACCATAATGAACGAGCGTAGAGAAGTTTTATATGTTTTTTTATTCTTACAAATTTTATTGTTAATAATGTTATCAAGAAGTTATCTTTTTTTCATAAAATGTTACTGAAAATTACATCTATTTTAAAAAAGTTTTTGAGATAATATTGTTTTTGCAAATTTTTATAATCATCAATCAATCATGAATAAAGATATCATCGAGAGTTTTTATTATAAAATAAATATTGTAATCCTTTAGGTGAGCTAGTTTTTCTGTTTCTATAGGTATTTTGTTACAAATTTAAGCGATAATTTTGCAAATTTTATGATGGAGTATGTAATTCTCTTTCATTTTTTAACTGCCGTTTTTAAAAATATCTTGGTATAAATAATTTATTATGCTGTTATAAGTTATTAATTAATAAATAAATATTTTTCACTAATTTTGTTGTTATTATTTTTTCTAATCAATAGCTAGTTTATACTTTGTTATTTATATCAGAATTATAAAAGTAACTTTTTTATGAGCCATTATCATGCCTCGGATTCTCCTATTGCGTTTCAAAACTCGTCAAATCGTCACCCAATCGATCGTTCGTTCTGTTGCCTTTAATACTAACTAATATCTTCTATATAATATCCCAAATAATCAATATTAGCTATCCGATATAGATATTAAATATCCGAAATAATCAATATAAGCTCATGCGATCGGACTCACCAAATTTGGATGACGTGAGCTCAATTGGACTCAATTCTCAGACTAGGATTTGATTACTTTATCGTTTGTTGGGTTCAACTCTTGGTCGTGCGAACGTGAAGCAGTCGCCTCGCAAACAAGTTAACTTAGCTTTGCGCGCAGCTGGCGAGGCGCGGCGAAAAAATTGAGAAGATAACAATTTAAACTAACCTTAAAGTAATGATATACGGTTGAAGCTAGTAGGAGTAGTCGTGAGAGTCGCGCGGCGGCTCTTGTGGCATCGGGATGTCCTTGCGAGCGAGCCGTTTGCTATTTCAACTGTATGTAATTAAGTTAGGGTTTAGTTTCAATTGTTATCTTTTCGTTCTCTTTGTCGCGTCTCGCCAAATGTGCGCTCTTAGCCTAACTTAAGACCCCAGATAATATAATACTACTAGACTAACCTCATGGTTGCATGACCGCGAACTGATAGGCTAAGTACCTTCTGAACTCGTCAATCTGATCAGTGAAGATTATCAGTTGTGATTTGCCCTTCAGCTTCACTATTTTGTAATGGTTTGTGGTAGGTAAACCTGCCGCTAATGCAGAACAAAAGGTAATGTTACAGCGTAATAATAAGACAGTCATTCATTAGTTCATTGCACTTATTGCACACGCTTGGAATAAAATGTTTCTGTCCAAGACTGGAACTGAACCCACACTTCGCATATCAAGCGGGTATTATCTACATTATGCTTGAAATGCTTTACCGAAGGCTAAACGGTTCAAACAATATATCAAAAGACAGTTAAAAAAGTAATGTTCATTTTGAGTGCATAAGCGCTATTTTACTTCTCACGATACCTACTTTTATAAATATTTGTTTTAAAAACGGGCGACGTAACTAATAGTAATTAATAAAAGGGGGGCCAAAGCATTCTTTGAAAGTGTAACGAGAGCGTAAAAAAATTAAATGAGATAAAACTCAAAAAGTATTCTAAGGGCTTGTTTCACGGGTTCCAGATAGCTATATGGAACTTTAACAGGAACCGGTTATACAGGCACTAAAAGTAATAAATATATAATCTGCAAAACTGCTCCTATATCATAAAAAACGAAAAGTAAAGAAATACGCAACCGCTTGTTTGCATTTCAATAAATCACACCATCCTTCCCGCCAAAATCACATGAGAAGCGAGCCCGCGGCGCAATGCATGCAGCACGACTGCACAACTCATTTGAAGTAGTACTGAAATAGGATATTTGTCTCTTTCGCACGATTCTCTCCGTTCAACTTTCAAAGCGCTCAAGGTCAAAGTGTAGTAGTCTGACGTGCTGCCGTGTGTACTTTGGGTTGTGCGTTGAAATTAAATTTTGAAAATTATTCTTATTGACCTTTGAAGCCGTAGTTTATGTTTGGAACTTTCAAGTTAGAACTTCCTTTGCCGAATGGTTTTGCTTCTTGTCTTCTGGTTATGAGGATGGATCGACAGTTGTTAAGAATTTGGGTAACATGCGAGAAGATATTTTTTTGGTTTGATGCAACAACAAATTAAGACATGAACCTTCGTTCATATTCAAGGTTGGTGTACTTGTATTTCTATTTCTTTTGTTGAGAAGTGGGATAATTTAGAAATCAATTTGAGAAATTGAATATTTCAAATTGGTTTAGTGAAAATATATATATTTGTGGTACCTATATTTTTATTTTATTAGAAATTTTGTAGCGTGAAATTGTATTAGAACTAACCTAGTTTCTATGAATTCTGAGCTATTGAGTTTTTTTTGTATATAAAGGTGTTAAAAGGCATATGACTCATAGCAGAATTAAAGAAATTTGTTACTTAATGCTTTAACCGGTTTTTATTGTATTTTCATTAAACATTAGTACCTTTTGAACTCCTTTTGTCCACACTAGCCGTGCGTGAATGCGACAATACGCGTCAAAAGACAGTAACTGATAACAGCTTTTCCACGTGATGCCGCATGAACTTTAAATCAGTTGCCCAAGCTCACTGTAAAAGTATATGTGGTTTGCTTTAAAAGATTTTATCAATTACTAGCGGTCCCCCGCGACTTCGTCCGCGTAAATTTTGGATTTCCTGCGAGCATTATTTCGGCGCGGAGTTTTTATTAAAACTCCTACCTTTTTTAAGATAGCTATTGAGATCAAATGATGTTTATATTTTGATTAAAAAAAATAAGTACATTTCTTCCTTGTGTTATATAAATACCAGTCACACATACACACACACACACACACACACACACACACACACACACACACACACACACACACACACATACACACACACTCACACTCACTCACTCACTCACTCACACACACACACACACACACACACACACACACACACACACACACACACACACACACACACACACACACACACACACACACACACACACATTTATTGCTATTTTATTTTCATGCGCACTGAGGGTTCCGTGCCAACGGAATTAGGAAATCCACTCAGTAGAATACCACAATATTTTTTGACGGCAAATATAAATTTGTTTTTCATAATGTTCGTATGAAGTACAAAGTTACTCGTATGTTAACGGTTGTTGAAAATGAGCTAAATCTCAAAAACTTCTCGTGCGATCCCGTCCGAACCAATTTTCGTTGATAGTATTTGTTAATATCTACATTATATATTTATTTTCAAAATTTACATATATTTAGTTAAATATGGTTATATAAATTTAGTTAAATCTAGCTATAAACACTCGGGATAAAATTATCTATGACACATATAGACAACTTATCGAAAATTGGTCCATCTGTTTGTGAGCTACGATACCACAGATAGACGTTAAACTGATAACAGCCCTTTCTTTTTTGCGCCGGAGGTTGATAATATTTAATTTTATTCCAGACAAGCCGGGCCGCAGCGCAGCTCGTGCCATCCTCGTGCTGACCGAAGCGCGAGACCTGTCGTTTTCACTGCTGCGAATGGTGCAAGTCAACATATCTTTGCCATTCAAATTCATCGGCTTACTCTTCACTTATCTCATAATTCTTATACAATTCCAAAAAGTCATTTATCCCACTGAAGCACCCCCTTAAAATAATATACACATAAATGACGTATGTTTTCCACACAAGTCGTTAAGTCTACTTCATTTAGGTGTTTTTTTTTTTTATATAGCATTATAATATATCACACACGAATAGAATAAACGTATGCTATAATTAATGTTTTCATTTCAAGTGAAAAATTAACTTGTGTGGCGAGTAATTAAACAAAACGACTCGTCATAATAATCGGTTTTCATTTGTTAGGTGTTCATCAAAGAACACCTAACAAAGGACTCGGACTCTCGTTTAAAAAAAAGTTGGGAAGCGAAGTCGTTGTAAAACGGTCATAGACTTCAAGAGTGTCGGTGCTGCCCTTGAAACAGTGGACTGGTCTGTTGTCACTGGAAAATACAATGTGAATAACGCTGTCGAGTCTTTAGCGTGCGGATTAGTAGGTCAAGGTTTGCTTTGAGCCCATAAACGACCCAGGGTTTATAATGCTGTCTCCGTCACTGGAGTCATTGACACTCCTAAGCTAAGCGTTTTTCTGCCAATGAAATAAACCAGGTCCCCCTATAAAAGATATCGAAACTTCTCCAATAGCATCTTGAGAAGGATCAAGGATGAATACAACTCTAACGAACACAAGTCGACTCGTAAAAACCCAGAGAAATTCTGGAACACCATCAAAAGCATTTGTAATTTTAAACAAAAAGAAAATGACGTTTGCTGGCCTTTGGGGCGAATCTGACATTCGCTTGGAGCTCCGTCAACAAATATTTCTCATCTATAGGCAGGGCAGGTCAGACAGATGAAGATCTTTCGATAATGGTTACTGCGAAAAACAGCCCCATTTACTCAATGTTTCTAACACCTACCGACAGCTTTGAAGAAGGCTGGTTCGTTTTGCAGCTTAAGGATAAGACTTTGACGATAAAACGGGAATAGATGACATTTCGAATCTCCTTGTGAAAGCCATCAACAAGCAGATCGCAACGCCATTAATTCATGTTTTTAACCTTAGTATTTCTTCAGGTATCCCTCTATGGAAAACGGCTTCCATTACTCCAATCTACAAGGATCGGCCTGCTGATGTGCTTTTGTACTACAGAACAACCTCTCTTCTCAACATTTTCTCAAAACTACTGAAGAAATAAGTTATTAAGGGCCTTGTTGATTTCTTGTAATTACATAAGTTGCTCTCTGACACACAATTTGGTTTTCGTCAAAAGAAAACAACAGAGGATATAGCACTGACAAAAAACCTAGATTCTTCTTACCTATACGGTGGTTTAAGACCACTTAAATGTGATGCCGATATTCCTGGACCTCACTGAGGTCTTTAATACTGTGTTGACTCTTATCCTGCTTAGAAACTAGAAGGCATGGAAATTCGTGGTACATGCGTTGGAGTGGTTTAGGAACTACTTGTCTGGTAGAAGCCAGTTGACGCGTATTGACGGCCTTGCAAGTGATAGGCTCTCAATCAATTTCGGAGATCCTCAGGGTAGCGTACTTGGTCCGACTTTATTCATTATTAATATTAACAACATATATGACCATGCTCCACCATCTGCTGAACTCATTTGCTACGCGGATGATACCGCGGTCCTCTTTAGGGGTGTCGACTGAGTCGAAGCAATTTTGAAGCCATTTTGCAACTGCCTCAAACGTGGCAGTTGCAAAATGGCTTCAAATTAGCGCACTCATCTACAATTGGTTAGTTAGACCAAAACCTGCTTACACTAAATGCAAAAAAAAAAAACTAAATCCATATGTTTTGATAAAACTTCTGCATCTAGTCCAAACAAATAGTATAGCCTGTGTATACATTCTTGCCGTTACCGCGGTGCCTTCCCTACTGCTTGGAACTGCGATGTTATCCAGCGGACATGTGAGCTGACATACCTGGAATTATTACTCATCTTATTGCAAAATTAGACAGACATGCGAATACTAAGAAGGTGTGTAGACTTCGATGCTATGAAAACTGTGTACTATGCCATCTGTCACTCAATAATTACGTATTGCATGAGTTTGGGGAGTAACTGCTAAGACTTTTCTGTTGGAACTTGAAAGGGCTCAGCGTGCTGTCTTTAAGGTTATGTTGGGAAAATAATTATTGTATCCTACAAAAGCCGTGTACAGCAATATAAAGATGCTGCGCGTGAGGCAAATGTACATATTATTCATTTAATTCATCATTTCATGTACATTTTATTATTCATTCATTAAGACACCCACAATTCTGCCCCTGACCTAGACGATTTCGATTTCATAATGCGTCGTTATGTTTACAGGCAATCTGTGTCTGCTTTCAGGACAAGTTTTGCGAAGCGGTTTCCCAGATACTGTCAGGTTGCAACGTAAAACAACTTGGCAGCTGTCTATCACCAACGAAGCTAAAAGACGTGTAATTCGATTAACTGCTCATTGGTTTATGCACTTACTTCACTGCTAGTCTGTAATAGCTAAGATAAGCACAACACCTCCTCACAGAGTCCAGAACAGCGAACTTGGCGTCTGTCTACGTCTCATGCTGTTTTATACTTGAAAGCCATTCCCGAAAAATAAGCTATCTATTACAAATCGGCACAAGTCATCCGGTTTATAATATTATAGTAGCTATAAATAAGAGCTACTTAGTACCTTAATAGTACTTTACTGTTACACTGGTACATAACTTAAATAATATAATGTTCAGTTGCACCATAATCCCTAATAAAAGCCATAATGATTTTCAATGTAGATGACTTAATAAAACTAAAAATACTGATATGAAAAAGCTAATTAATGTTTATTACATTATAATAAAATCGTATGACTTTTTAACAGATGCAATAAAATGGCAGGTGAATGTAATTTGCACTACTAATGAACATATTTTTAACCGACTTCAAAAAGGAGGTTATCAATTCGACTGTATGTTTTTTTTTCTTTTTGTATGTATGTTACCTCATACCTCAGTCGTTTGTCGACCAAATCGATTTTTTTTTTCGCTTACTTAGAGGGTATACCTTCTAGTTGGTCCCATTTTTTCAATTTTGGGATCTGATGATGGGATCTTGGTGTAATCGAGGGAAACCCTCAAATTTTAAAGGCACGTATAGTGTTTCTTTACTAGAATTTTAATGTTGACTTGTTGTTACGTCTGATAGTCAATATCTTGTGGGGCTGAGCTGATGGAGAAAAATAAAATAAACTTTAAAAAAAAGTTAAAACCGACTTCAAAACCAAAATGCACTAAAAAGTCTTATATAAAGTCTTCACCATTGAAAGGAAAGGAATCCGTTTTAGGCAAACAATTTCTTTTTGGAGTCGGTGCCATCACTTTGACCATCAAGCATCAACTATCAGAGCACCGACTCCAAAAAGAAAATGTTTGCCTAAAACGGATTCCTTTCCTTTCAATGTTGAAGAGTTTATTTAAGACATTTTAGTGCATTTTGGTTTTGAAGTCCTTTTTTTTATAAAGAAAAAATCTATCTATTTAGTAAGTGTTTTCTTTTACGTTTCAGCTATTGGTGACTTTTATATCTTCATTTATAACCACGCTCTTGTTTTGTTATGAACTTTTTGTTCGATCTAGTTATAATTGGATGATAAGAAAATTATGTGATACTAGTTTATAATTACAACAGATTCATTATTTCTGTGTTCAATTGTTATAATTAATATTTTTTAATTTAATTATGATGAAGAGTAAAACTTAAGTGTAAAATGTTTGCTGTACCCTACCGGTTGTGCATATTTAGTACATAATTCATTTTGTGATACACAAAAATGTATTTTTGCAAATAAATATATAAATGTTTTTTTTTTAAATTTAGCAGAATCTTACAAATCTGATCATAAAATAATATGTGGATTTGATTAAGACGGAGATGGCTTCTTTGTTTTTAACCGACTTCAAAAAAGGAGGAGGTTATCAATTCGACTGTATTTTGTTTTTTATCATTTTTTTTTTGTATGTATGTTACCTGATATCTCAGTCGTTTGTCGACCGAATCGAAAAATTTTTCGCTTTCTTAGAGCGTGTACTTTCTAGTTGGTCCCATTTTTTCCATTTTGGGATCTGATGATGGGATCTTGGTGTAATCGAGGGAAACCCTCAAATTTTAAAGGCACGTATAGTATTTCTTTACTAGAATCTTAATGTTGACGTGTTGTTACGTCTGATAGTCAACATCTTGTGGGGCTGAGCTGATGGTGGAACTCCTTAACGCTTAGGAGTTCAGTTATTGTAATGACGAAACTTATGATAGGTAATTTGAAGCTTCTTAAAAAATTGAATCATAAGGTGCAACTCCCCCCCCCCCTCTTTTGTAATCACTAAAAATGAAGAAATAAAATAAACTTTAAGAAAAAGTAAAAACCGACTTCAAAACCAAAATGCACTAAAAAGTCTTAAATAAACTCTTCACCATTGAAAGGAAAGGAATCCGTTTTAGGCAAACAATTTCTTTTTGGAGTCGGTGCCATCACTTTGACCATCAAGCATCAACTATCACAGCACCGACTCCAAAAAGAAATTGTTTGCCTAAAACGGATTCCTTTCCTTTCAATGGTGAAGAGTTTATTTAAGACTTTTTAGTGCATTTTGGTTTTGAAGTCGGTTTTTACTTTTTCTTAATGTTTATTTTCGCCCTGCATATTTGGTAATTGCGTGCATGGCCAAAACAAGCTTGGTAAGTGCCAAAAAATCAGCCAATTAATAGCAAAATGACAGAGTATGATGTTTAAGATATTTAAGGTAAAAATTATAAAATAAATTTTATATAAGCCGAGCCGCAGCGCAGCACGCGCGCTGCTCGCGCTGCTCGCGCTGACCGAAGCGCAGGACCTGTCGTTCTCTCTGCTGCGGATGCTTCAAAACGACGTGACATTGCCCTTCGAGTTCATCGGCCTTCTCGTCACGTACCTCGTAATCTTGTTGCAATTTGAAAAAGTTATTAATTTATATAATAATCTCTAATATATATTAATCCCTCAACGGCTTCAACTGAAGGCATTTTCGTTGATTGATATTAACATTGAATTATAACTATAATGAACATTTTCTTAATTACACAGTTGACATGGAAGCTACGTGGCAAATGCATAAGTCAATCAAATTAATGTAAATACCCGATCAAATCAACAAATAATTTATTGTTGCTTTGGGATCTTTATTAATCTAACAGGTTTCAAGCTTAGCCTTCGAGAGTAAAAGTGAATTAGTAATATTTCATACCAATTTAATTAAATTATTAATGTTGATGTAGTACACGTTAAAGTGTAATTTTATTAGTTAATGGTCATAAACGTGGTGTAAGTTGACTCAGTTACTAAAACAGACGCAAAGATAAATCATGGAGGCTCGAAATGCGAGAGCACGTTCTTTAAGAAAAATCAAAAGCCCTTTGTAGACAATTTGTCCAAGACGTATATCTTTATTGCTAGCATATTAGTTCTGAACAGATTCACCGTAATACTTAACAAAATAAAATACATATTTGCGTGCTTAGCAGTTGTTTATTCTATACTTTTAAGTTCATGTATTAATTACATATCTTACAATTACGGCTCATTTAAAAGCATCGCGGTGGCGATCTCTATGATTAAATACATCTTTAGCGTCACTTTAAGCTGTTTAACATGGAAACGCTGTTACAACGAGTTAAATAGATTTTACGTTGAAATAGGATGCAAGCCAAATTTGACTATTCAATTTTTCAAGAATTTTGCTGTTATGCTTATTTTAAACGTTTTTTTCACAATTTCATCTGTGATATCAAAATACATTTGGGATCCCTGCAATAACGGAATTTATCAGTTTTATTTGGGAGGAATAATAACAAATCTCTTACATAGTTTGGAGCTGTTCTATTAAGGACACCTACTTAGCCTATTTGTTCCTAGGCTACGACTTATAAATTATTTTGTGGAAACAGCATTGTCTAGTGGACACTCTGCAAAACGCCCAGAAATTGAAGAGTTCAGGAATTCTAAAGCCAAAATGGATAAAAATACCAATACGAATAAATTAATGGATCTCTACCACAATATAATAATAGATTACGACTTTTTAGTTGAAGCCATCAAATGGTAGGTAAAATAATATCAATAATTTGCTAATATAATCGTACTTTTCCAAGTATTCTTTTATAAACGAATCCTATATGTTTCAGCTGTTGGTTACTTTGATAACAACGTTTATTTCAACCCTTGTGTATTGTTACCGTGTTGCAGACGAACTTATCCAGAGTGAGGTAAAAATATATTTTGTGTAGCAAATTAGTTTTAAGAATCCGTGCTTATGCGTACTTATATTGTTTGGTGTATTCTAGTAATGAATGTCAAACTTCATAAATACTTACTTTAAAAATTTCAGCTTTCCGTTGCGCCATGAGGCCATCATAATACGGCTGCAAATGATGGTGATGGAGATGTTTTCTCTGTTCTCATCCTGTATATATGCTGATCAAGTCCATGGTGCTGTCAGGCGTTAAGAAAACTTCTTGCATCAAGACTTTATGAGAATAAACTGGGTAAGTTATTTAATATAGCATACTACTGCGAATTGTGAAAAGGATCTTGAAAGGAGGCAGCACGTTATGACCACAAATGCTGTTATTTTTTTTAATTAATATTTTATGAAGACAAAACATCTATAAATAATAATAATGCCTTTTTATTTATACCTAAAGTTATCGCTCGATATAAAACAGTTTCGTACAAATAAAACTGCGGATTTTTTGTCACCCGTACATTTTGATCGTATGTAAACAGAATATGGTAGGATGGTATGAGAGAGCTTTCTCATCCAGACGACTTAGCAGCACGAGTGTCGCGCGACACACGCGCTGTTGATAGTTTCATGCATAAATTGCAGCAGGCGACGCGCGGCAGTCACGCGGCAACAGCGCCGCTGTTTTTTATATCTGGGCATTCGCTTTCGCCCCTCTGCTGTCGCTCTAATGTGAAAGCGCACTAAATAAACCACCCATGACAGTTTACAATTACATCAACGTTACGTCAATGGCGCGCTATCATATTATAGTAATTCTTACTAGTATAACACCTGCATGGGCCTTACCAACCACCTTTCTTTTATAAACTGCTTCGTTTGTAAAACTGAAAACGTAGGACATTAATTAATTTACTAAAAAATTAAAATATGCTACTTACTTTGTATACTGTTTACCAGATAAGTCCGGCTACAGCGCAGCCCGCGCCTTGCTCGCGCTGACCGAAGCGCGGGACCTGTCCTTCTCGCTGCTGCGCGTGTTTCAAGTCGACGTGTCTTTGCGGTTCAAGTTCTTTGGCCTTCTCGTCACTTATCTCATCATCATGCTGCAATTTGAGAAAGTTATCAACCCACCTTCAACTTAGGTTTGCGACGATGTTAATTTCAATAAGTTAGCTACTATATTATTGACCGAAGCGCAGTCGACCGCGAACTGATAGGCTAAGTACCTTCTGAACTCGTCAATCTGATCAGTGAAGATTATCAGTTGTGATTTGCCCTTCAGCTTCACTATTTTGTAATGGTTTGTGGTAGGTAAACCTGCCGCTAATGCAGAACAAAAGGTAATGTTACAGCGTAATAATAAGTCAGTCATTCATTAGTTCATTGCACTTATTGCACACGCTTGGAATAAAATGTTTCTGTCCAAGACTGGAACTGAACCCACACTTCGCATATCAAGCGGGTATTATCTACATTATGCTTGAAATGCTTTACCGAAGGCTAAACGGTTCAAACAATATATCAAAAGACAGTTAAAAAAGTAATGTTCATTTTGAGTGCATAAGCGCTATTTTACTTCTCACGATACCTACTTTTATAAATATTTGTTTTAAAAACGGGCGACGTAACTAATAGTAATTAATAAAAGGGGGGCCAAAGCATTCTTTGAAAGTGTAACGAGAGCGTAAAAAAATTAAATGAGATAAAACTCAAAAAGTATTCTAAGGGCTTGTTTCACGGGTTCCAGATAGCTATATGGAACTTTAACAGGAACCGGTTATACAGGCACTAAAAGTAATAAATATATAATCTGCAAAACTGCTCCTATATCATAAAAAACGAAAAGTAAAGAAATACGCAACCGCTTGTTTGCATTTCAATAAATCACACCATCCTTCCCGCCAAAATCACATGAGAAGCGAGCCCGCGGCGCAATGCATGCAGCACGACTGCACAACTCATTTGAAGTAGTACTGAAATAGGATATTTGTCTCTTTCGCACGATTCTCTCCGTTCAACTTTCAAAGCGCTCAAGGTCAAAGTGTAGTAGTCTGACGTGCTGCCGTGTGTACTTTGGGTTGTGCGTTGAAATTAAATTTTGAAAATTATTCTTATTGACCTTTGAAGCCGTAGTTTATGTTTGGAACTTTCAAGTTAGAACTTCCTTTGCCGAATGGTTTTGCTTCTTGTCTTCTGGTTATGAGGATGGATCGACAGTTGTTAAGAATTTGGGTAACATGCGAGAAGATATTTTTTTGGTTTGATGCAACAACAAATTAAGACATGAACCTTCGTTCATATTCAAGGTTGGTGTACTTGTATTTCTATTTCTTTTGTTGAGAAGTGGGATAATTTAGAAATCAATTTGAGAAATTGAATATTTCAAATTGGTTTAGTGAAAATATATATATTTGTGGTACCTATATTTTTATTTTATTAGAAATTTTGTAGCGTGAAATTGTATTAGAACTAACCTAGTTTCTATGAATTCTGAGCTATTGAGTTTTTTTTGTATATAAAGGTGTTAAAAGGCATATGACTCATAGCAGAATTAAAGAAATTTGTTACTTAATGCTTTAACCGGTTTTTATTGTATTTTCATTAAACATTAGTACCTTTTGAACTCCTTTTGTCCACACTAGCCGTGCGTGAATGCGACAATACGCGTCAAAAGACAGTAACTGATAACAGCTTTTCCACGTGATGCCGCATGAACTTTAAATCAGTTGCCCAAGCTCACTGTAAAAGTATATGTGGTTTGCTTTAAAAGATTTTATCAATTACTAGCGGTCCCCCGCGACTTCGTCCGCGTAAATTTTGGATTTCCTGCGAGCATTATTTCGGCGCGGAGTTTTTATTAAAACTCCTACCTTTTTTAAGATAGCTATTGAGATCAAATGATGTTTATATTTTGATTAAAAAAAATAAGTACATTTCTTCCTTGTGTTATATAAATACCAGTCACACATACACACACACACACACACACACACACACACACACACACACACACACACACACACACACACACACATACACACACACTCACACTCACTCACTCACTCACACACACACACACACACACACACACACACACACACACACACACACACACACACACACACACACACACACACACACACATTTATTGCTATTTTATTTTCATGCGCACTGAGGGTTCCGTGCCAACGGAATTAGGAAATCCACTCAGTAGAATACCACAATATTTTTTGACGGCAAATATAAATTTGTTTTTCATAATGTTCGTATGAAGTACAAAGTTATGTTAACGGTTGTTGAAAATGAGCTAAATCTCAAAAACTTCTCGTGCGATCCCGTCCGAACCAATTTTCGTTGATAGTATTTGTTAATATCTACATTATATATTTATTTTCAAAATTTACATATATTTAGTTAAATATGGTTATATAAATTTAGTTAAATCTAGCTATAAACACTCGGGATAAAATTATCTATGACACATATAGACAACTTATCGAAAATTGGTCCATCTGTTTGTGAGCTACGATACCACAGATAGACGTTAAACTGATAACAGCCCTTTCTTTTTTGCGCCGGAGGTTGATAATATTTAATTTTATTCCAGACAAGCCGGGCCGCAGCGCAGCTCGTGCCATCCTCGTGCTGACCGAAGCGCGAGACCTGTCGTTTTCACTGCTGCGAATGGTGCAAGTCAACATATCTTTGCCATTCAAATTCATCGGCTTACTCTTCACTTATCTCATAATTCTTATACAATTCCAAAAAGTCATTTATCCCACTGAAGCACCCCCTTAAAATAATATACACATAAATGACGTATGTTTTCCACACAAGTCGTTAAGTCTACTTCATTTAGGTGTTTTTTTTTATATAGCATTATAATATATCACACACGAATAGAATAAACGTATGCTATAATTAATGTTTTCATTTCAAGTGAAAAATTAACTTGTGTGGCGAGTAATTAAACAAAACGACTCGTCATAATAATCGGTTTTCATTTGTTAGGTGTTCATCAAAGAACACCTAACAAAGGACTCGGACTCTCGTTTAAAAAAAAGTTGGGAAGCGAAGTCGTTGTAAAACGGTCATAGACTTCAAGAGTGTCGGTGCTGCCCTTGAAACAGTGGACTGGTCTGTTGTCACTGGAAAATACAATGTGAATAACGCTGTCGAGTCTTTAGCGTGCGGATTAGTAGGTCAAGGTTTGCTTTGAGCCCATAAACGACCCAGGGTTTATAATGCTGTCTCCGTCACTGGAGTCATTGACACTCCTAAGCTAAGCGTTTTTCTGCCAATGAAATAAACCAGGTCCCCCTATAAAAGATATCGAAACTTCTCCAATAGCATCTTGAGAAGGATCAAGGATGAATACAACTCTAACGAACACAAGTCGACTCGTAAAAACCCAGAGAAATTCTGGAACACCATCAAAAGCATTTGTAATTTTAAACAAAAAGAAAATGACGTTTGCTGGCCTTTGGGGCGAATCTGACATTCGCTTGGAGCTCCGTCAACAAATATTTCTCATCTATAGGCAGGGCAGGTCAGACAGATGAAGATCTTTCGATAATGGTTACTGCGAAAAACAGCCCCATTTACTCAATGTTTCTAACACCTACCGACAGCTTTGAAGAAGGCTGGTTCGTTTTGCAGCTTAAGGATAAGACTTTGACGATAAAACGGGAATAGATGACATTTCGAATCTCCTTGTGAAAGCCATCAACAAGCAGATCGCAACGCCATTAATTCATGTTTTTAACCTTAGTATTTCTTCAGGTATCCCTCTATGGAAAACGGCTTCCATTACTCCAATCTACAAGGATCGGCCTGCTGATGTGCTTTTGTACTACAGAACAACCTCTCTTCTCAACATTTTCTCAAAACTACTGAAGAAATAAGTTATTAAGGGCCTTGTTGATTTCTTGTAATTACATAAGTTGCTCTCTGACACACAATTTGGTTTTCGTCAAAAGAAAACAACAGAGGATATAGCACTGACAAAAAACCTAGATTCTTCTTACCTATACGGTGGTTTAAGACCACTTAAATGTGATGCCGATATTCCTGGACCTCACTGAGGTCTTTAATACTGTGTTGACTCTTATCCTGCTTAGAAACTAGAAGGCATGGAAATTCGTGGTACATGCGTTGGAGTGGTTTAGGAACTACTTGTCTGGTAGAAGCCAGTTGACGCGTATTGACGGCCTTGCAAGTGATAGGCTCTCAATCAATTTCGGAGATCCTCAGGGTAGCGTACTTGGTCCGACTTTATTCATTATTAATATTAACAACATATATGACCATGCTCCACCATCTGCTGAACTCATTTGCTACGCGGATGATACCGCGGTCCTCTTTAGGGGTGTCGACTGAGTCGAAGCAATTTTGAAGCCATTTTGCAACTGCCTCAAACGTGGCAGTTGCAAAATGGCTTCAAATTAGCGCACTCATCTACAATTGGTTAGTTAGACCAAAACCTGCTTACACTAAATGCAAAAAAAAAAAACTAAATCCATATGTTTTGATAAAACTTCTGCATCTAGTCCAAACAAATAGTATAGCCTGTGTATACATTCTTGCCGTTACCGCGGTGCCTTCCCTACTGCTTGGAACTGCGATGTTATCCAGCGGACATGTGAGCTGACATACCTGGAATTATTACTCATCTTATTGCAAAATTAGACAGACATGCGAATACTAAGAAGGTGTGTAGACTTCGATGCTATGAAAACTGTGTACTATGCCATCTGTCACTCAATAATTACGTATTGCATGAGTTTGGGGAGTAACTGCTAAGACTTTTCTGTTGGAACTTGAAAGGGCTCAGCGTGCTGTCTTTAAGGTTATGTTGGGAAAATAATTATTGTATCCTACAAAAGCCGTGTACAGCAATATAAAGATGCTGCGCGTGAGGCAAATGTACATATTATTCATTTAATTCATCATTTCATGTACATTTTATTATTCATTCATTAAGACACCCACAATTCTGCCCCTGACCTAGACGATTTCGATTTCATAATGCGTCGTTATGTTTACAGGCAATCTGTGTCTGCTTTCAGGACAAGTTTTGCGAAGCGGTTTCCCAGATACTGTCAGGTTGCAACGTAAAACAACTTGGCAGCTGTCTATCACCAACGAAGCTAAAAGACGTGTAATTCGATTAACTGCTCATTGGTTTATGCACTTACTTCACTGCTAGTCTGTAATAGCTAAGATAAGCACAACACCTCCTCACAGAGTCCAGAACAGCGAACATGGCGTCTGTCTACGTCTCATGCTGTTTTATACTTGAAAGCCATTCCCGAAAAATAAGCTATCTATTACAAATCGGCACAAGTCATCCGGTTTATAATATTATAGTAGCTATAAATAAGAGCTACTTAGTACCTTAATAGTACTTTACTGTTACACTGGTACATAACTTAAATAATATAATGTTCAGTTGCACCATAATCCCTAATAAAAGCCATAATGATTTTCAATGTAGATGACTTAATAAAACTAAAAATACTGATATGAAAAAGCTAATTAATGTTTATTACATTATAATAAAATCGTATGACTTTTTAACAGATGCAATAAAATGGCAGGTGAATGTAATTTGCACTACTAATGAACATATTTTTAACCGACTTCAAAAAGGAGGTTATCAATTCGACTGTATGTTTTTTTTTCTTTTTGTATGTATGTTACCTCATACCTCAGTCGTTTGTCGACCAAATCGATTTTTTTTTTCGCTTACTTAGAGGGTATACCTTCTAGTTGGTCCCATTTTTTCAATTTTGGGATCTGATGATGGGATCTTGGTGTAATCGAGGGAAACCCTCAAATTTTAAAGGCACGTATAGTGTTTCTTTACTAGAATTTTAATGTTGACTTGTTGTTACGTCTGATAGTCAATATCTTGTGGGGCTGAGCTGATGGAGAAAAATAAAATAAACTTTAAAAAAAAGTTAAAACCGACTTCAAAACCAAAATGCACTAAAAAGTCTTATATAAAGTCTTCACCATTGAAAGGAAAGGAATCCGTTTTAGGCAAACAATTTCTTTTTGGAGTCGGTGCCATCACTTTGACCATCAAGCATCAACTATCAGAGCACCGACTCCAAAAAGAAAATGTTTGCCTAAAACGGATTCCTTTCCTTTCAATGTTGAAGAGTTTATTTAAGACATTTTAGTGCATTTTGGTTTTGAAGTCCTTTTTTTTATAAAGAAAAAATCTATCTATTTAGTAAGTGTTTTCTTTTACGTTTCAGCTATTGGTGACTTTTATATCTTCATTTATAACCACGCTCTTGTTTTGTTATGAACTTTTTGTTCGATCTAGTTATAATTGGATGATAAGAAAATTATGTGATACTAGTTTATAATTACAACAGATTCATTATTTCTGTGTTCAATTGTTATAATTAATATTTTTTAATTTAATTATGATGAAGAGTAAAACTTAAGTGTAAAATGTTTGCTGTACCCTACCGGTTGTGCATATTTAGTACATAATTCATTTTGTGATACACAAAAATGTATTTTTGCAAATAAATATATAAATGTTTTTTTTTTAAATTTAGCAGAATCTTACAAATCTGATCATAAAATAATATGTGGATTTGATTAAGACGGAGATGGCTTCTTTGTTTTTAACCGACTTCAAAAAAGGAGGAGGTTATCAATTCGACTGTATTTTGTTTTTTATCATTTTTTTTTTGTATGTATGTTACCTGATATCTCAGTCGTTTGTCGACCGAATCGAAAAATTTTTCGCTTTCTTAGAGCGTGTACTTTCTAGTTGGTCCCATTTTTTCCATTTTGGGATCTGATGATGGGATCTTGGTGTAATCGAGGGAAACCCTCAAATTTTAAAGGCACGTATAGTATTTCTTTACTAGAATCTTAATGTTGACGTGTTGTTACGTCTGATAGTCAACATCTTGTGGGGCTGAGCTGATGGTGGAACTCCTTAACGCTTAGGAGTTCAGTTATTGTAATGACGAAACTTATGATAGGTAATTTGAAGCTTCTTAAAAAATTGAATCATAAGGTGCAACTCCCCCCCCCCCCTCTTTTGTAATCACTAAAAATGAAGAAATAAAATAAACTTTAAGAAAAAGTAAAAACCGACTTCAAAACCAAAATGCACTAAAAAGTCTTAAATAAACTCTTCACCATTGAAAGGAAAGGAATCCGTTTTAGGCAAACAATTTCTTTTTGGAGTCGGTGCCATCACTTTGACCATCAAGCATCAACTATCACAGCACCGACTCCAAAAAGAAATTGTTTGCCTAAAACGGATTCCTTTCCTTTCAATGGTGAAGAGTTTATTTAAGACATTTTAGTGCATTTTGGTTTTGAAGTCCTTTTTTTTATAAAGAAAAAATCTATCTATTTAGTAAGTGTTTTCTTTTACGTTTCAGCTATTGGTGACTTTTATATCTTCATTTATAACCACGCTCTTGTTTTGTTATGAACTTTTTGTTCGATCTAGTTATAATTGGATGATAAGAAAATTATGTGATACTAGTTTATAATTACAACAGATTCATTATTTCTGTGTTCAATTGTTATAATTAATATTTTTTAATTTAATTATGATGAAGAGTAAAACTTAAGTGTAAAATGTTTGCTGTACCCTACCGGTTGTGCATATTTAGTACATAATTCATTTTGTGATACACAAAAATGTATTTTTGCAAATAAATATATAAATGTTTTTTTTTTAAATTTAGCAGAATCTTACAAATCTGATCATAAAATAATATGTGGATTTGATTAAGACGGAGATGGCTTCTTTGTTTTTAACCGACTTCAAAAAAGGAGGAGGTTATCAATTCGACTGTATTTTGTTTTTTATCATTTTTTTTTTGTATGTATGTTACCTGATATCTCAGTCGTTTGTCGACCGAATCGAAAAATTTTTCGCTTTCTTAGAGCGTGTACTTTCTAGTTGGTCCCATTTTTTCCATTTTGGGATCTGATGATGGGATCTTGGTGTAATCGAGGGAAACCCTCAAATTTTAAAGGCACGTATAGTATTTCTTTACTAGAATCTTAATGTTGACGTGTTGTTACGTCTGATAGTCAACATCTTGTGGGGCTGAGCTGATGGTGGAACTCCTTAACGCTTAGGAGTTCAGTTATTGTAATGACGAAACTTATGATAGGTAATTTGAAGCTTCTTAAAAAATTGAATCATAAGGTGCAACTCCCCCCCCCCCCTCTTTTGTAATCACTAAAAATGAAGAAATAAAATAAACTTTAAGAAAAAGTAAAAACCGACTTCAAAACCAAAATGCACTAAAAAGTCTTAAATAAACTCTTCACCATTGAAAGGAAAGGAATCCGTTTTAGGCAAACAATTTCTTTTTGGAGTCGGTGCCATCACTTTGACCATCAAGCATCAACTATCACAGCACCGACTCCAAAAAGAAATTGTTTGCCTAAAACGGATTCCTTTCCTTTCAATGGTGAAGAGTTTATTTAAGACTTTTTAGTGCATTTTGGTTTTGAAGTCGGTTTTTACTTTTTCTTAAAGTTTATTTTCGCCCTGCATATTTGGTAATTGCGTGCATGGCCAAAACAAGCTTGGTAAGTGCCAAAAAATCAGCCAATTAATAGCAAAATGACAGAGTATGATGTTTAAGATATTTAAGGTAAAAATTATAAAATAAATTTTATATAAGCCGAGCCGCAGCGCAGCACGCGCGCTGCTCGCGCTGCTCGCGCTGACCGAAGCGCAGGACCTGTCGTTCTCTCTGCTGCGGATTCTTCAAAACGACGTGACATTGCCCTTCGAGTTCATCGGCCTTCTCGTCACGTACCTCGTAATCTTGTTGCAATTTGAAAAAGTTATTAATTTATATAATAATCTCTAATATATATTAATCCCTCAACGGCTTCAACTGAAGGCATTTTCGTTGATTGATATTAACATTGAATTATAACTATAATGAACATTTTCTTAATTACACAGTTGACATGGAAGCTACGTGGCAAATGCATAAGTCAATCAAATTAATGTAAATACCCGATCAAATCAACAAATAATTTATTGTTGCTTTGGGATCTTTATTAATCTAACAGGTTTCAAGCTTAGCCTTCGAGAGTAAAAGTGAATTAGTAATATTTCATACCAATTTAATTAAATTATTAATGTTGATGTAGTACACGTTAAAGTGTAATTTTATTAGTTAATGGTCATAAACGTGGTGTAAGTTGACTCAGTTACTAAAACAGACGCAAAGATAAATCATGGAGGCTCGAAATGCGAGAGCACGTTCTTTAAGAAAAATCAAAAGCCCTTTGTAGACAATTTGTCCAAGACGTATATCTTTATTGCTAGCATATTAGTTCTGAACAGATTCACCGTAATACTTAACAAAATAAAATACATATTTGCGTGCTTAGCAGTTGTTTATTCTATACTTTTAAGTTCATGTATTAATTACATATCTTACAATTACGGCTCATTTAAAAGCATCGCGGTGGCGATCTCTATGATTAAATACATCTTTAGCGTCACTTTAAGCTGTTTAACATGGAAACGCTGTTACAACGAGTTAAATAGATTTTACGTTGAAATAGGATGCAAGCCAAATTTGACTATTCAATTTTTCAAGAATTTTGCTGTTATGCTTATTTTAAACGTTTTTTTCACAATTTCATCTGTGATATCAAAATACATTTGGGATCCCTGCAATAACGGAATTTATCAGTTTTATTTGGGAGGAACAACAACAAATCTCTTACATAGTTTGGAGCTGTTCTATTAAGGACACCTACTTAGCCTATTTGTTCCTAGGCTACGACTTATAAATTATTTTGTGGAAACAGCATTGTCTAGTGGACACTCTGCAAAACGCCCAGAAATTGAAGAGTTCAGGAATTCTAAAGCCAAAATGGATAAAAATACCAATACGAATAAATTAATGGATCTCTACCACAATATAATAATAGATTACGACTTTTTAGTTGAAGCCATCAAATGGTAGGTAAAATAATATCAATAATTTGCTAATATAATCGTACTTTTCCAAGTATTCTTTTATAAACGAATCCTATATGTTTCAGCTGTTGGTTACTTTGATAACAACGTTTATTTCAACCCTTGTGTATTGTTACCGTGTTGCAGACGAACTTATCCAGAGTGAGGTAAAAATATATTTTGTGTAGCAAATTAGTTTTAAGAATCCGTGCTTATGCGTACTTATATTGTTTGGTGTATTCTAGTAATGAATGTCAAACTTCATAAATACTTACTTTAAAAATTTCAGCTTTCCGTTGCGCCATGAGGCCATCATAATACGGCTGCAAATGATGGTGATGGAGATGTTTTCTCTGTTCTCATCCTGTATATATGCTGATCAAGTCCATGGTGCTGTCAGGCGTTAAGAAAACTTCTTGCATCAAGACTTTATGAGAATAAACTGGGTAAGTTATTTAATATAGCATACAACTGCGAATTGTGAAAAGGATCTTGAAAGGAGGCAGCACGTTATGACCACAAATGCTGTTATTTTTTTTAATTAATATTTTATGAAGACAAAACATCTATAAATAATAATAATGCCTTTTTATTTATACCTAAAGTTATCGCTCGATATAAAACAGTTTCGTACAAATAAAACTGCGGATTTTTTGTCACCCGTACATTTTGATCGTATGTAAACAGAATATGGTAGGATGGTATGAGAGAGCTGTCTCATCCAGACGACTTAGCAGCACGAGTGTCGCGCGACACACGCGCTGTTGATAGTTTCATGCATAAATTGCAGCAGGCGACGCGCGGCAGTCACGCGGCAACAGCGCCGCTGTTTTTTATATCTGGGCATTCGCTTTCGCCCCTCTGCTGTCGCTCTAATGTGAAAGCGCACTAAATAAACCACCCATGACCGTTTACAATTACATCAACGTTACGTCAATGGCGCGCTATCATATTATAGTAATTCTTACTAGTATAACACCTGCATGGGCCTTACCAACCACCTTTCTTTTATAAACTGCTTCGTTTGTAAAACTGAAAACGTAGGACATTAATTAATTTACTAAAAAATTAAAATATGCTACTTACTTTGTATACTGTTTACCAGATAAGTCCGGCTACAGCGCAGCCCGCGCCTTGCTCGCGCTGACCGAAGCGCGGGACCTGTCCTTCTCGCTGCTGCGCGTGTTTCAAGTCGACGTGTCTTTGCGGTTCAAGTTCTTTGGCCTTCTCGTCACTTATCTCATCATCATGCTGCAATTTGAGAAAGTTATCAACCCACCTTCAACTTAGGTTTGCGACGATGTTAATTTCAATAAGTTAGCTACTATATTATTGACCGAAGCGCAGTCGACCGCGAACTGATAGGCTAAGTACCTTCTGAACTCGTCAATCTGATCAGTGAAGATTATCAGTTGTGATTTGCCCTTCAGCTTCACTATTTTGTAATGGTTTGTGGTAGGTAAACCTGCCGCTAATGCAGAACAAAAGGTAATGTTACAGCGTAATAATAAGTCAGTCATTCATTAGTTCATTGCACTTATTGCACACGCTTGGAATAAAATGTTTCTGTCCAAGACTGGAACTGAACCCACACTTCGCATATCAAGCGGGTATTATCTACATTATGCTTGAAATGCTTTACCGAAGGCTAAACGGTTCAAACAATATATCAAAAGACAGTTAAAAAAGTAATGTTCATTTTGAGTGCATAAGCGCTATTTTACTTCTCACGATACCTACTTTTATAAATATTTGTTTTAAAAACGGGCGACGTAACTAATAGTAATTAATAAAAGGGGGGCCAAAGCATTCTTTGAAAGTGTAACGAGAGCGTAAAAAAATTAAATGAGATAAAACTCAAAAAGTATTCTAAGGGCTTGTTTCACGGGTTCCAGATAGCTATATGGAACTTTAACAGGAACCGGTTATACAGGCACTAAAAGTAATAAATATATAATCTGCAAAACTGCTCCTATATCATAAAAAACGAAAAGTAAAGAAATACGCAACCGCTTGTTTGCATTTCAATAAATCACACCATCCTTCCCGCCAAAATCACATGAGAAGCGAGCCCGCGGCGCAATGCATGCAGCACGACTGCACAACTCATTTGAAGTAGTACTGAAATAGGATATTTGTCTCTTTCGCACGATTCTCTCCGTTCAACTTTCAAAGCGCTCAAGGTCAAAGTGTAGTAGTCTGACGTGCTGCCGTGTGTACTTTGGGTTGTGCGTTGAAATTAAATTTTGAAAATTATTCTTATTGACCTTTGAAGCCGTAGTTTATGTTTGGAACTTTCAAGTTAGAACTTCCTTTGCCGAATGGTTTTGCTTCTTGTCTTCTGGTTATGAGGATGGATCGACAGTTGTTAAGAATTTGGGTAACATGCGAGAAGATATTTTTTTGGTTTGATGCAACAACAAATTAAGACATGAACCTTCGTTCATATTCAAGGTTGGTGTACTTGTATTTCTATTTCTTTTGTTGAGAAGTGGGATAATTTAGAAATCAATTTGAGAAATTGAATATTTCAAATTGGTTTAGTGAAAATATATATATTTGTGGTACCTATATTTTTATTTTATTAGAAATTTTGTAGCGTGAAATTGTATTAGAACTAACCTAGTTTCTATGAATTCTGAGCTATTGAGTTTTTTTTGTATATAAAGGTGTTAAAAGGCATATGACTCATAGCAGAATTAAAGAAATTTGTTACTTAATGCTTTAACCGGTTTTTATTGTATTTTCATTAAACATTAGTACCTTTTGAACTCCTTTTGTCCACACTAGCCGTGCGTGAATGCGACAATACGCGTCAAAAGACAGTAACTGATAACAGCTTTTCCACGTGATGCCGCATGAACTTTAAATCAGTTGCCCAAGCTCACTGTAAAAGTATATGTGGTTTGCTTTAAAAGATTTTATCAATTACTAGCGGTCCCCCGCGACTTCGTCCGCGTAAATTTTGGATTTCCTGCGAGCATTATTTCGGCGCGGAGTTTTTATTAAAACTCCTACCTTTTTTAAGATAGCTATTGAGATCAAATGATGTTTATATTTTGATTAAAAAAAATAAGTACATTTCTTCCTTGTGTTATATAAATACCAGTCACACATACACACACACACACACACACACACACACACACACACACACACACACACACACACACACACACATACACACACACTCACACTCACTCACTCACTCACACACACACACACACACACACACACACACACACACACACACACACACACACACACACACACACACACACACACACACATTTATTGCTATTTTATTTTCATGCGCACTGAGGGTTCCGTGCCAACGGAATTAGGAAATCCACTCAGTAGAATACCACAATATTTTTTGACGGCAAATATAAATTTGTTTTTCATAATGTTCGTATGAAGTACAAAGTTATGTTAACGGTTGTTGAAAATGAGCTAAATCTCAAAAACTTCTCGTGCGATCCCGTCCGAACCAATTTTCGTTGATAGTATTTGTTAATATCTACATTATATATTTATTTTCAAAATTTACATATATTTAGTTAAATATGGTTATATAAATTTAGTTAAATCTAGCTATAAACACTCGGGATAAAATTATCTATGACACATATAGACAACTTATCGAAAATTGGTCCATCTGTTTGTGAGCTACGATACCACAGATAGACGTTAAACTGATAACAGCCCTTTCTTTTTTGCGCCGGAGGTTGATAATATTTAATTTTATTCCAGACAAGCCGGGCCGCAGCGCAGCTCGTGCCATCCTCGTGCTGACCGAAGCGCGAGACCTGTCGTTTTCACTGCTGCGAATGGTGCAAGTCAACATATCTTTGCCATTCAAATTCATCGGCTTACTCTTCACTTATCTCATAATTCTTATACAATTCCAAAAAGTCATTTATCCCACTGAAGCACCCCCTTAAAATAATATACACATAAATGACGTATGTTTTCCACACAAGTCGTTAAGTCTACTTCATTTAGGTGTTTTTTTTTTATATAGCATTATAATATATCACACACGAATAGAATAAACGTATGCTATAATTAATGTTTTCATTTCAAGTGAAAAATTAACTTGTGTGGCGAGTAATTAAACAAAACGACTCGTCATAATAATCGGTTTTCATTTGTTAGGTGTTCATCAAAGAACACCTAACAAAGGACTCGGACTCTCGTTTAAAAAAAAGTTGGGAAGCGAAGTCGTTGTAAAACGGTCATAGACTTCAAGAGTGTCGGTGCTGCCCTTGAAACAGTGGACTGGTCTGTTGTCACTGGAAAATACAATGTGAATAACGCTGTCGAGTCTTTAGCGTGCGGATTAGTAGGTCAAGGTTTGCTTTGAGCCCATAAACGACCCAGGGTTTATAATGCTGTCTCCGTCACTGGAGTCATTGACACTCCTAAGCTAAGCGTTTTTCTGCCAATGAAATAAACCAGGTCCCCCTATAAAAGATATCGAAACTTCTCCAATAGCATCTTGAGAAGGATCAAGGATGAATACAACTCTAACGAACACAAGTCGACTCGTAAAAACCCAGAGAAATTCTGGAACACCATCAAAAGCATTTGTAATTTTAAACAAAAAGAAAATGACGTTTGCTGGCCTTTGGGGCGAATCTGACATTCGCTTGGAGCTCCGTCAACAAATATTTCTCATCTATAGGCAGGGCAGGTCAGACAGATGAAGATCTTTCGATAATGGTTACTGCGAAAAACAGCCCCATTTACTCAATGTTTCTAACACCTACCGACAGCTTTGAAGAAGGCTGGTTCGTTTTGCAGCTTAAGGATAAGACTTTGACGATAAAACGGGAATAGATGACATTTCGAATCTCCTTGTGAAAGCCATCAACAAGCAGATCGCAACGCCATTAATTCATGTTTTTAACCTTAGTATTTCTTCAGGTATCCCTCTATGGAAAACGGCTTCCATTACTCCAATCTACAAGGATCGGCCTGCTGATGTGCTTTTGTACTACAGAACAACCTCTCTTCTCAACATTTTCTCAAAACTACTGAAGAAATAAGTTATTAAGGGCCTTGTTGATTTCTTGTAATTACATAAGTTGCTCTCTGACACACAATTTGGTTTTCGTCAAAAGAAAACAACAGAGGATATAGCACTGACAAAAAACCTAGATTCTTCTTACCTATACGGTGGTTTAAGACCACTTAAATGTGATGCCGATATTCCTGGACCTCACTGAGGTCTTTAATACTGTGTTGACTCTTATCCTGCTTAGAAACTAGAAGGCATGGAAATTCGTGGTACATGCGTTGGAGTGGTTTAGGAACTACTTGTCTGGTAGAAGCCAGTTGACGCGTATTGACGGCCTTGCAAGTGATAGGCTCTCAATCAATTTCGGAGATCCTCAGGGTAGCGTACTTGGTCCGACTTTATTCATTATTAATATTAACAACATATATGACCATGCTCCACCATCTGCTGAACTCATTTGCTACGCGGATGATACCGCGGTCCTCTTTAGGGGTGTCGACTGAGTCGAAGCAATTTTGAAGCCATTTTGCAACTGCCTCAAACGTGGCAGTTGCAAAATGGCTTCAAATTAGCGCACTCATCTACAATTGGTTAGTTAGACCAAAACCTGCTTACACTAAATGCAAAAAAAAAAAACTAAATCCATATGTTTTGATAAAACTTCTGCATCTAGTCCAAACAAATAGTATAGCCTGTGTATACATTCTTGCCGTTACCGCGGTGCCTTCCCTACTGCTTGGAACTGCGATGTTATCCAGCGGACATGTGAGCTGACATACCTGGAATTATTACTCATCTTATTGCAAAATTAGACAGACATGCGAATACTAAGAAGGTGTGTAGACTTCGATGCTATGAAAACTGTGTACTATGCCATCTGTCACTCAATAATTACGTATTGCATGAGTTTGGGGAGTAACTGCTAAGACTTTTCTGTTGGAACTTGAAAGGGCTCAGCGTGCTGTCTTTAAGGTTATGTTGGGAAAATAATTATTGTATCCTACAAAAGCCGTGTACAGCAATATAAAGATGCTGCGCGTGAGGCAAATGTACATATTATTCATTTAATTCATCATTTCATGTACATTTTATTATTCATTCATTAAGACACCCACAATTCTGCCCCTGACCTAGACGATTTCGATTTCATAATGCGTCGTTATGTTTACAGGCAATCTGTGTCTGCTTTCAGGACAAGTTTTGCGAAGCGGTTTCCCAGATACTGTCAGGTTGCAACGTAAAACAACTTGGCAGCTGTCTATCACCAACGAAGCTAAAAGACGTGTAATTCGATTAACTGCTCATTGGTTTATGCACTTACTTCACTGCTAGTCTGTAATAGCTAAGATAAGCACAACACCTCCTCACAGAGTCCAGAACAGCGAACATGGCGTCTGTCTACGTCTCATGCTGTTTTATACTTGAAAGCCATTCCCGAAAAATAAGCTATCTATTACAAATCGGCACAAGTCATCCGGTTTATAATATTATAGTAGCTATAAATAAGAGCTACTTAGTACCTTAATAGTACTTTACTGTTACACTGGTACATAACTTAAATAATATAATGTTCAGTTGCACCATAATCCCTAATAAAAGCCATAATGATTTTCAATGTAGATGACTTAATAAAACTAAAAATACTGATATGAAAAAGCTAATTAATGTTTATTACATTATAATAAAATCGTATGACTTTTTAACAGATGCAATAAAATGGCAGGTGAATGTAATTTGCACTACTAATGAACATATTTTTAACCGACTTCAAAAAGGAGGTTATCAATTCGACTGTATGTTTTTTTTTCTTTTTGTATGTATGTTACCTCATACCTCAGTCGTTTGTCGACCAAATCGATTTTTTTTTTCGCTTACTTAGAGGGTATACCTTCTAGTTGGTCCCATTTTTTCAATTTTGGGATCTGATGATGGGATCTTGGTGTAATCGAGGGAAACCCTCAAATTTTAAAGGCACGTATAGTGTTTCTTTACTAGAATTTTAATGTTGACTTGTTGTTACGTCTGATAGTCAATATCTTGTGGGGATGAGCTGATGGAGAAAAATAAAATAAACTTTAAAAAAAAGTTAAAACCGACTTCAAAACCAAAATGCACTAAAAAGTCTTATATAAAGTCTTCACCATTGAAAGGAAAGGAATCCGTTTTAGGCAAACAATTTCTTTTTGGAGTCGGTGCCATCACTTTGACCATCAAGCATCAACTATCAGAGCACCGACTCCAAAAAGAAAATGTTTGCCTAAAACGGATTCCTTTCCTTTCAATGTTGAAGAGTTTATTTAAGACATTTTAGTGCATTTTGGTTTTGAAGTCCTTTTTTTTATAAAGAAAAAATCTATCTATTTAGTAAGTGTTTTCTTTTACGTTTCAGCTATTGGTGACTTTTATATCTTCATTTATAACCACGCTCTTGTTTTGTTATGAACTTTTTGTTCGATCTAGTTATAATTGGATGATAAGAAAATTATGTGATACTAGTTTATAATTACAACAGATTCATTATTTCTGTGTTCAATTGTTATAATTAATATTTTTTAATTTAATTATGATGAAGAGTAAAACTTAAGTGTAAAATGTTTGCTGTACCCTACCGGTTGTGCATATTTAGTACATAATTCATTTTGTGATACACAAAAATGTATTTTTGCAAATAAATATATAAATGTTTTTTTTTAAATTTAGCAGAATCTTACAAATCTGATCATAAAATAATATGTGGATTTGATTAAGACGGAGATGGCTTCTTTGTTTTTAACCGACTTCAAAAAAGGAGGAGGTTATCAATTCGACTGTATTTTGTTTTTTATCATTTTTTTTTTGTATGTATGTTACCTGATATCTCAGTCGTTTGTCGACCGAATCGAAAAATTTTTCGCTTTCTTAGAGCGTGTACTTTCTAGTTGGTCCCATTTTTTCCATTTTGGGATCTGATGATGGGATCTTGGTGTAATCGAGGGAAACCCTCAAATTTTAAAGGCACGTATAGTATTTCTTTACTAGAATCTTAATGTTGACGTGTTGTTACGTCTGATAGTCAACATCTTGTGGGGCTGAGCTGATGGTGGAACTCCTTAACGCTTAGGAGTTCAGTTATTGTAATGACGAAACTTATGATAGGTAATTTGAAGCTTCTTAAAAAATTGAATCATAAGGTGCAACTCCCCCCCCCCCCCCTCTTTTGTAATCACTAAAAATGAAGAAATAAAATAAACTTTAAGAAAAAGTAAAAACCGACTTCAAAACCAAAATGCACTAAAAAGTCTTAAATAAACTCTTCACCATTGAAAGGAAAGGAATCCGTTTTAGGCAAACAATTTCTTTTTGGAGTCGGTGCCATCACTTTGACCATCAAGCATCAACTATCACAGCACCGACTCCAAAAAGAAATTGTTTGCCTAAAACGGATTCCTTTCCTTTCAATGGTGAAGAGTTTATTTAAGACTTTTTAGTGCATTTTGGTTTTGAAGTCGGTTTTTACTTTTTCTTAATGTTTATTTTCGCCCTGCATATTTGGTAATTGCGTGCATGGCCAAAACAAGCTTGGTAAGTGCCAAAAAATCAGCCAATTAATAGCAAAATGACAGAGTATGATGTTTAAGATATTTAAGGTAAAAATTATAAAATAAATTTTATATAAGCCGAGCCGCAGCGCAGCACGCGCGCTGCTCGCGCTGCTCGCGCTGACCGAAGCGCAGGACCTGTCGTTCTCTCTGCTGCGGATGCTTCAAAACGACGTGACATTGCCCTTCGAGTTCATCGGCCTTCTCGTCACGTACCTCGTAATCTTGTTGCAATTTGAAAAAGTTATTAATTTATATAATAATCTCTAATATATATTAATCCCTCAACGGCTTCAACTGAAGGCATTTTCGTTGATTGATATTAACATTGAATTATAACTATAATGAACATTTTCTTAATTACACAGTTGACATGGAAGCTACGTGGCAAATGCATAAGTCAATCAAATTAATGTAAATACCCGATCAAATCAACAAATAATTTATTGTTGCTTTGGGATCTTTATTAATCTAACAGGTTTCAAGCTTAGCCTTCGAGAGTAAAAGTGAATTAGTAATATTTCATACCAATTTAATTAAATTATTAATGTTGATGTAGTACACGTTAAAGTGTAATTTTATTAGTTAATGGTCATAAACGTGGTGTAAGTTGACTCAGTTACTAAAACAGACGCAAAGATAAATCATGGAGGCTCGAAATGCGAGAGCACGTTCTTTAAGAAAAATCAAAAGCCCTTTGTAGACAATTTGTCCAAGACGTATATCTTTATTGCTAGCATATTAGTTCTGAACAGATTCACCGTAATACTTAACAAAATAAAATACATATTTGCGTGCTTAGCAGTTGTTTATTCTATACTTTTAAGTTCATGTATTAATTACATATCTTACAATTACGGCTCATTTAAAAGCATCGCGGTGGCGATCTCTATGATTAAATACATCTTTAGCGTCACTTTAAGCTGTTTAACATGGAAACGCTGTTACAACGAGTTAAATAGATTTTACGTTGAAATAGGATGCAAGCCAAATTTGACTATTCAATTTTTCAAGAATTTTGCTGTTATGCTTATTTTAAACGTTTTTTTCACAATTTCATCTGTGATATCAAAATACATTTGGGATCCCTGCAATAACGGAATTTATCAGTTTTATTTGGGAGGAATAATAACAAATCTCTTACATAGTTTGGAGCTGTTCTATTAAGGACACCTACTTAGCCTATTTGTTCCTAGGCTACGACTTATAAATTATTTTGTGGAAACAGCATTGTCTAGTGGACACTCTGCAAAACGCCCAGAAATTGAAGAGTTCAGGAATTCTAAAGCCAAAATGGATAAAAATACCAATACGAATAAATTAATGGATCTCTACCACAATATAATAATAGATTACGACTTTTTAGTTGAAGCCATCAAATGGTAGGTAAAATAATATCAATAATTTGCTAATATAATCGTACTTTTCCAAGTATTCTTTTATAAACGAATCCTATATGTTTCAGCTGTTGGTTACTTTGATAACAACGTTTATTTCAACCCTTGTGTATTGTTACCGTGTTGCAGACGAACTTATCCAGAGTGAGGTAAAAATATATTTTGTGTAGCAAATTAGTTTTAAGAATCCGTGCTTATGCGTACTTATATTGTTTGGTGTATTCTAGTAATGAATGTCAAACTTCATAAATACTTACTTTAAAAATTTCAGCTTTCCGTTGCGCCATGAGGCCATCATAATACGGCTGCAAATGATGGTGATGGAGATGTTTTCTCTGTTCTCATCCTGTATATATGCTGATCAAGTCCATGGTGCTGTCAGGCGTTAAGAAAACTTCTTGCATCAAGACTTTATGAGAATAAACTGGGTAAGTTATTTAATATAGCATACAACTGCGAATTGTGAAAAGGATCTTGAAAGGAGGCAGCACGTTATGACCACAAATGCTGTTATTTTTTTTAATTAATATTTTATGAAGACAAAACATCTATAAATAATAATAATGCCTTTTTATTTATACCTAAAGTTATCGCTCGATATAAAACAGTTTCGTACAAATAAAACTGCGGATTTTTTGTCACCCGTACATTTTGATCGTATGTAAACAGAATATGGTAGGATGGTATGAGAGAGCTTTCTCATCCAGACGACTTAGCAGCACGAGTGTCGCGCGACACACGCGCTGTTGATAGTTTCATGCATAAATTGCAGCAGGCGACGCGCGGCAGTCACGCGGCAACAGCGCCGCTGTTTTTTATATCTGGGCATTCGCTTTCGCCCCTCTGCTGTCGCTCTAATGTGAAAGCGCACTAAATAAACCACCCATGACAGTTTACAATTACATCAACGTTACGTCAATGGCGCGCTATCATATTATAGTAATTCTTACTAGTATAACACCTGCATGGGCCTTACCAACCACCTTTCTTTTATAAACTGCTTCGTTTGTAAAACTGAAAACGTAGGACATTAATTAATTTACTAAAAAATTAAAATATGCTACTTACTTTGTATACTGTTTACCAGATAAGTCCGGCTACAGCGCAGCCCGCGCCTTGCTCGCGCTGACCGAAGCGCGGGACCTGTCCTTCTCGCTGCTGCGCGTGTTTCAAGTCGACGTGTCTTTGCGGTTCAAGTTCTTTGGCCTTCTCGTCACTTATCTCATCATCATGCTGCAATTTGAGAAAGTTATCAACCCACCTTCAACTTAGGTTTGCGACGATGTTAATTTCAATAAGTTAGCTACTATATTATTGACCGAAGCGCAGTCGACCGCGAACTGATAGGCTAAGTACCTTCTGAACTCGTCAATCTGATCAGTGAAGATTATCAGTTGTGATTTGCCCTTCAGCTTCACTATTTTGTAATGGTTTGTGGTAGGTAAACCTGCCGCTAATGCAGAACAAAAGGTAATGTTACAGCGTAATAATAAGTCAGTCATTCATTAGTTCATTGCACTTATTGCACACGCTTGGAATAAAATGTTTCTGTCCAAGACTGGAACTGAACCCACACTTCGCATATCAAGCGGGTATTATCTACATTATGCTTGAAATGCTTTACCGAAGGCTAAACGGTTCAAACAATATATCAAAAGACAGTTAAAAAAGTAATGTTCATTTTGAGTGCATAAGCGCTATTTTACTTCTCACGATACCTACTTTTATAAATATTTGTTTTAAAAACGGGCGACGTAACTAATAGTAATTAATAAAAGGGGGGCCAAAGCATTCTTTGAAAGTGTAACGAGAGCGTAAAAAAATTAAATGAGATAAAACTCAAAAAGTATTCTAAGGGCTTGTTTCACGGGTTCCAGATAGCTATATGGAACTTTAACAGGAACCGGTTATACAGGCACTAAAAGTAATAAATATATAATCTGCAAAACTGCTCCTATATCATAAAAAACGAAAAGTAAAGAAATACGCAACCGCTTGTTTGCATTTCAATAAATCACACCATCCTTCCCGCCAAAATCACATGAGAAGCGAGCCCGCGGCGCAATGCATGCAGCACGACTGCACAACTCATTTGAAGTAGTACTGAAATAGGATATTTGTCTCTTTCGCACGATTCTCTCCGTTCAACTTTCAAAGCGCTCAAGGTCAAAGTGTAGTAGTCTGACGTGCTGCCGTGTGTACTTTGGGTTGTGCGTTGAAATTAAATTTTGAAAATTATTCTTATTGACCTTTGAAGCCGTAGTTTATGTTTGGAACTTTCAAGTTAGAACTTCCTTTGCCGAATGGTTTTGCTTCTTGTCTTCTGGTTATGAGGATGGATCGACAGTTGTTAAGAATTTGGGTAACATGCGAGAAGATATTTTTTTGGTTTGATGCAACAACAAATTAAGACATGAACCTTCGTTCATATTCAAGGTTGGTGTACTTGTATTTCTATTTCTTTTGTTGAGAAGTGGGATAATTTAGAAATCAATTTGAGAAATTGAATATTTCAAATTGGTTTAGTGAAAATATATATATTTGTGGTACCTATATTTTTATTTTATTAGAAATTTTGTAGCGTGAAATTGTATTAGAACTAACCTAGTTTCTATGAATTCTGAGCTATTGAGTTTTTTTTGTATATAAAGGTGTTAAAAGGCATATGACTCATAGCAGAATTAAAGAAATTTGTTACTTAATGCTTTAACCGGTTTTTATTGTATTTTCATTAAACATTAGTACCTTTTGAACTCCTTTTGTCCACACTAGCCGTGCGTGAATGCGACAATACGCGTCAAAAGACAGTAACTGATAACAGCTTTTCCACGTGATGCCGCATGAACTTTAAATCAGTTGCCCAAGCTCACTGTAAAAGTATATGTGGTTTGCTTTAAAAGATTTTATCAATTACTAGCGGTCCCCCGCGACTTCGTCCGCGTAAATTTTGGATTTCCTGCGAGCATTATTTCGGCGCGGAGTTTTTATTAAAACTCCTACCTTTTTTAAGATAGCTATTGAGATCAAATGATGTTTATATTTTGATTAAAAAAAATAAGTACATTTCTTCCTTGTGTTATATAAATACCAGTCACACATACACACACACACACACACACACACACACACACACACACACACACACACACACACACACACACATACACACACACTCACACTCACTCACTCACTCACACACACACACACACACACACACACACACACACACACACACACACACACACACACACACACACACACACACACATTTATTGCTATTTTATTTTCATGCGCACTGAGGGTTCCGTGCCAACGGAATTAGGAAATCCACTCAGTAGAATACCACAATATTTTTTGACGGCAAATATAAATTTGTTTTTCATAATGTTCGTATGAAGTACAAAGTTATGTTAACGGTTGTTGAAAATGAGCTAAATCTCAAAAACTTCTCGTGCGATCCCGTCCGAACCAATTTTCGTTGATAGTATTTGTTAATATCTACATTATATATTTATTTTCAAAATTTACATATATTTAGTTAAATATGGTTATATAAATTTAGTTAAATCTAGCTATAAACACTCGGGATAAAATTATCTATGACACATATAGACAACTTATCGAAAATTGGTCCATCTGTTTGTGAGCTACGATACCACAGATAGACGTTAAACTGATAACAGCCCTTTCTTTTTTGCGCCGGAGGTTGATAATATTTAATTTTATTCCAGACAAGCCGGGCCGCAGCGCAGCTCGTGCCATCCTCGTGCTGACCGAAGCGCGAGACCTGTCGTTTTCACTGCTGCGAATGGTGCAAGTCAACATATCTTTGCCATTCAAATTCATCGGCTTACTCTTCACTTATCTCATAATTCTTATACAATTCCAAAAAGTCATTTATCCCACTGAAGCACCCCCTTAAAATAATATACACATAAATGACGTATGTTTTCCACACAAGTCGTTAAGTCTACTTCATTTAGGTGTTTTTTTTTATATAGCATTATAATATATCACACACGAATAGAATAAACGTATGCTATAATTAATGTTTTCATTTCAAGTGAAAAATTAACTTGTGTGGCGAGTAATTAAACAAAACGACTCGTCATAATAATCGGTTTTCATTTGTTAGGTGTTCATCAAAGAACACCTAACAAAGGACTCGGACTCTCGTTTAAAAAAAAGTTGGGAAGCGAAGTCGTTGTAAAACGGTCATAGACTTCAAGAGTGTCGGTGCTGCCCTTGAAACAGTGGACTGGTCTGTTGTCACTGGAAAATACAATGTGAATAACGCTGTCGAGTCTTTAGCGTGCGGATTAGTAGGTCAAGGTTTGCTTTGAGCCCATAAACGACCCAGGGTTTATAATGCTGTCTCCGTCACTGGAGTCATTGACACTCCTAAGCTAAGCGTTTTTCTGCCAATGAAATAAACCAGGTCCCCCTATAAAAGATATCGAAACTTCTCCAATAGCATCTTGAGAAGGATCAAGGATGAATACAACTCTAACGAACACAAGTCGACTCGTAAAAACCCAGAGAAATTCTGGAACACCATCAAAAGCATTTGTAATTTTAAACAAAAAGAAAATGACGTTTGCTGGCCTTTGGGGCGAATCTGACATTCGCTTGGAGCTCCGTCAACAAATATTTCTCATCTATAGGCAGGGCAGGTCAGACAGATGAAGATCTTTCGATAATGGTTACTGCGAAAAACAGCCCCATTTACTCAATGTTTCTAACACCTACCGACAGCTTTGAAGAAGGCTGGTTCGTTTTGCAGCTTAAGGATAAGACTTTGACGATAAAACGGGAATAGATGACATTTCGAATCTCCTTGTGAAAGCCATCAACAAGCAGATCGCAACGCCATTAATTCATGTTTTTAACCTTAGTATTTCTTCAGGTATCCCTCTATGGAAAACGGCTTCCATTACTCCAATCTACAAGGATCGGCCTGCTGATGTGCTTTTGTACTACAGAACAACCTCTCTTCTCAACATTTTCTCAAAACTACTGAAGAAATAAGTTATTAAGGGCCTTGTTGATTTCTTGTAATTACATAAGTTGCTCTCTGACACACAATTTGGTTTTCGTCAAAAGAAAACAACAGAGGATATAGCACTGACAAAAAACCTAGATTCTTCTTACCTATACGGTGGTTTAAGACCACTTAAATGTGATGCCGATATTCCTGGACCTCACTGAGGTCTTTAATACTGTGTTGACTCTTATCCTGCTTAGAAACTAGAAGGCATGGAAATTCGTGGTACATGCGTTGGAGTGGTTTAGGAACTACTTGTCTGGTAGAAGCCAGTTGACGCGTATTGACGGCCTTGCAAGTGATAGGCTCTCAATCAATTTCGGAGATCCTCAGGGTAGCGTACTTGGTCCGACTTTATTCATTATTAATATTAACAACATATATGACCATGCTCCACCATCTGCTGAACTCATTTGCTACGCGGATGATACCGCGGTCCTCTTTAGGGGTGTCGACTGAGTCGAAGCAATTTTGAAGCCATTTTGCAACTGCCTCAAACGTGGCAGTTGCAAAATGGCTTCAAATTAGCGCACTCATCTACAATTGGTTAGTTAGACCAAAACCTGCTTACACTAAATGCAAAAAAAAAAAAACTAAATCCATATGTTTTGATAAAACTTCTGCATCTAGTCCAAACAAATAGTATAGCCTGTGTATACATTCTTGCCGTTACCGCGGTGCCTTCCCTACTGCTTGGAACTGCGATGTTATCCAGCGGACATGTGAGCTGACATACCTGGAATTATTACTCATCTTATTGCAAAATTAGACAGACATGCGAATACTAAGAAGGTGTGTAGACTTCGATGCTATGAAAACTGTGTACTATGCCATCTGTCACTCAATAATTACGTATTGCATGAGTTTGGGGAGTAACTGCTAAGACTTTTCTGTTGGAACTTGAAAGGGCTCAGCGTGCTGTCTTTAAGGTTATGTTGGGAAAATAATTATTGTATCCTACAAAAGCCGTGTACAGCAATATAAAGATGCTGCGCGTGAGGCAAATGTACATATTATTCATTTAATTCATCATTTCATGTACATTTTATTATTCATTCATTAAGACACCCACAATTCTGCCCCTGACCTAGACGATTTCGATTTCATAATGCGTCGTTATGTTTACAGGCAATCTGTGTCTGCTTTCAGGACAAGTTTTGCGAAGCGGTTTCCCAGATACTGTCAGGTTGCAACGTAAAACAACTTGGCAGCTGTCTATCACCAACGAAGCTAAAAGACGTGTAATTCGATTAACTGCTCATTGGTTTATGCACTTACTTCACTGCTAGTCTGTAATAGCTAAGATAAGCACAACACCTCCTCACAGAGTCCAGAACAGCGAACATGGCGTCTGTCTACGTCTCATGCTGTTTTATACTTGAAAGCCATTCCCGAAAAATAAGCTATCTATTACAAATCGGCACAAGTCATCCGGTTTATAATATTATAGTAGCTATAAATAAGAGCTACTTAGTACCTTAATAGTACTTTACTGTTACACTGGTACATAACTTAAATAATATAATGTTCAGTTGCACCATAATCCCTAATAAAAGCCATAATGATTTTCAATGTAGATGACTTAATAAAACTAAAAATACTGATATGAAAAAGCTAATTAATGTTTATTACATTATAATAAAATCGTATGACTTTTTAACAGATGCAATAAAATGGCAGGTGAATGTAATTTGCACTACTAATGAACATATTTTTAACCGACTTCAAAAAGGAGGTTATCAATTCGACTGTATGTTTTTTTTTCTTTTTGTATGTATGTTACCTCATACCTCAGTCGTTTGTCGACCAAATCGATTTTTTTTTTCGCTTACTTAGAGGGTATACCTTCTAGTTGGTCCCATTTTTTCAATTTTGGGATCTGATGATGGGATCTTGGTGTAATCGAGGGAAACCCTCAAATTTTAAAGGCACGTATAGTGTTTCTTTACTAGAATTTTAATGTTGACTTGTTGTTACGTCTGATAGTCAATATCTTGTGGGGCTGAGCTGATGGAGAAAAATAAAATAAACTTTAAAAAAAAGTTAAAACCGACTTCAAAACCAAAATGCACTAAAAAGTCTTATATAAAGTCTTCACCATTGAAAGGAAAGGAATCCGTTTTAGGCAAACAATTTCTTTTTGGAGTCGGTGCCATCACTTTGACCATCAAGCATCAACTATCAGAGCACCGACTCCAAAAAGAAAATGTTTGCCTAAAACGGATTCCTTTCCTTTCAATGTTGAAGAGTTTATTTAAGACATTTTAGTGCATTTTGGTTTTGAAGTCCTTTTTTTTATAAAGAAAAAATCTATCTATTTAGTAAGTGTTTTCTTTTACGTTTCAGCTATTGGTGACTTTTATATCTTCATTTATAACCACGCTCTTGTTTTGTTATGAACTTTTTGTTCGATCTAGTTATAATTGGATGATAAGAAAATTATGTGATACTAGTTTATAATTACAACAGATTCATTATTTCTGTGTTCAATTGTTATAATTAATATTTTTTAATTTAATTATGATGAAGAGTAAAACTTAAGTGTAAAATGTTTGCTGTACCCTACCGGTTGTGCATATTTAGTACATAATTCATTTTGTGATACACAAAAATGTATTTTTGCAAATAAATATATAAATGTTTTTTTTTTAAATTTAGCAGAATCTTACAAATCTGATCATAAAATAATATGTGGATTTGATTAAGACGGAGATGGCTTCTTTGTTTTTAACCGACTTCAAAAAAGGAGGAGGTTATCAATTCGACTGTATTTTGTTTTTTATCATTTTTTTTTTGTATGTATGTTACCTGATATCTCAGTCGTTTGTCGACCGAATCGAAAAATTTTTCGCTTTCTTAGAGCGTGTACTTTCTAGTTGGTCCCATTTTTTCCATTTTGGGATCTGATGATGGGATCTTGGTGTAATCGAGGGAAACCCTCAAATTTTAAAGGCACGTATAGTATTTCTTTACTAGAATCTTAATGTTGACGTGTTGTTACGTCTGATAGTCAACATCTTGTGGGGCTGAGCTGATGGTGGAACTCCTTAACGCTTAGGAGTTCAGTTATTGTAATGACGAAACTTATGATAGGTAATTTGAAGCTTCTTAAAAAATTGAATCATAAGGTGCAACTCCCCCCCCCCCCCCTCTTTTGTAATCACTAAAAATGAAGAAATAAAATAAACTTTAAGAAAAAGTAAAAACCGACTTCAAAACCAAAATGCACTAAAAAGTCTTAAATAAACTCTTCACCATTGAAAGGAAAGGAATCCGTTTTAGGCAAACAATTTCTTTTTGGAGTCGGTGCCATCACTTTGACCATCAAGCATCAACTATCACAGCACCGACTCCAAAAAGAAATTGTTTGCCTAAAACGGATTCCTTTCCTTTCAATGGTGAAGAGTTTATTTAAGACTTTTTAGTGCATTTTGGTTTTGAAGTCGGTTTTTACTTTTTCTTAAAGTTTATTTTCGCCCTGCATATTTGGTAATTGCGTGCATGGCCAAAACAAGCTTGGTAAGTGCCAAAAAATCAGCCAATTAATAGCAAAATGACAGAGTATGATGTTTAAGATATTTAAGGTAAAAATTATAAAATAAATTTTATATAAGCCGAGCCGCAGCGCAGCACGCGCGCTGCTCGCGCTGCTCGCGCTGACCGAAGCGCAGGACCTGTCGTTCTCTCTGCTGCGGATTCTTCAAAACGACGTGACATTGCCCTTCGAGTTCATCGGCCTTCTCGTCACGTACCTCGTAATCTTGTTGCAATTTGAAAAAGTTATTAATTTATATAATAATCTCTAATATATATTAATCCCTCAACGGCTTCAACTGAAGGCATTTTCGTTGATTGATATTAACATTGAATTATAACTATAATGAACATTTTCTTAATTACACAGTTGACATGGAAGCTACGTGGCAAATGCATAAGTCAATCAAATTAATGTAAATACCCGATCAAATCAACAAATAATTTATTGTTGCTTTGGGATCTTTATTAATCTAACAGGTTTCAAGCTTAGCCTTCGAGAGTAAAAGTGAATTAGTAATATTTCATACCAATTTAATTAAATTATTAATGTTGATGTAGTACACGTTAAAGTGTAATTTTATTAGTTAATGGTCATAAACGTGGTGTAAGTTGACTCAGTTACTAAAACAGACGCAAAGATAAATCATGGAGGCTCGAAATGCGAGAGCACGTTCTTTAAGAAAAATCAAAAGCCCTTTGTAGACAATTTGTCCAAGACGTATATCTTTATTGCTAGCATATTAGTTCTGAACAGATTCACCGTAATACTTAACAAAATAAAATACATATTTGCGTGCTTAGCAGTTGTTTATTCTATACTTTTAAGTTCATGTATTAATTACATATCTTACAATTACGGCTCATTTAAAAGCATCGCGGTGGCGATCTCTATGATTAAATACATCTTTAGCGTCACTTTAAGCTGTTTAACATGGAAACGCTGTTACAACGAGTTAAATAGATTTTACGTTGAAATAGGATGCAAGCCAAATTTGACTATTCAATTTTTCAAGAATTTTGCTGTTATGCTTATTTTAAACGTTTTTTTCACAATTTCATCTGTGATATCAAAATACATTTGGGATCCCTGCAATAACGGAATTTATCAGTTTTATTTGGGAGGAATAATAACAAATCTCTTACATAGTTTGGAGCTGTTCTATTAAGGACACCTACTTAGCCTATTTGTTCCTAGGCTACGACTTATAAATTATTTTGTGGAAACAGCATTGTCTAGTGGACACTCTGCAAAACGCCCAGAAATTGAAGAGTTCAGGAATTCTAAAGCCAAAATGGATAAAAATACCAATACGAATAAATTAATGGATCTCTACCACAATATAATAATAGATTACGACTTTTTAGTTGAAGCCATCAAATGGTAGGTAAAATAATATCAATAATTTGCTAATATAATCGTACTTTTCCAAGTATTCTTTTATAAACGAATCCTATATGTTTCAGCTGTTGGTTACTTTGATAACAACGTTTATTTCAACCCTTGTGTATTGTTACCGTGTTGCAGACGAACTTATCCAGAGTGAGGTAAAAATATATTTTGTGTAGCAAATTAGTTTTAAGAATCCGTGCTTATGCGTACTTATATTGTTTGGTGTATTCTAGTAATGAATGTCAAACTTCATAAATACTTACTTTAAAAATTTCAGCTTTCCGTTGCGCCATGAGGCCATCATAATACGGCTGCAAATGATGGTGATGGAGATGTTTTCTCTGTTCTCATCCTGTATATATGCTGATCAAGTCCATGGTGCTGTCAGGCGTTAAGAAAACTTCTTGCATCAAGACTTTATGAGAATAAACTGGGTAAGTTATTTAATATAGCATACAACTGCGAATTGTGAAAAGGATCTTGAAAGGAGGCAGCACGTTATGACCACAAATGCTGTTATTTTTTTTAATTAATATTTTATGAAGACAAAACATCTATAAATAATAATAATGCCTTTTTATTTATACCTAAAGTTATCGCTCGATATAAAACAGTTTCGTACAAATAAAACTGCGGATTTTTTGTCACCCGTACATTTTGATCGTATGTAAACAGAATATGGTAGGATGGTATGAGAGAGCTGTCTCATCCAGACGACTTAGCAGCACGAGTGTCGCGCGACACACGCGCTGTTGATAGTTTCATGCATAAATTGCAGCAGGCGACGCGCGGCAGTCACGCGGCAACAGCGCCGCTGTTTTTTATATCTGGGCATTCGCTTTCGCCCCTCTGCTGTCGCTCTAATGTGAAAGCGCACTAAATAAACCACCCATGACCGTTTACAATTACATCAACGTTACGTCAATGGCGCGCTATCATATTATAGTAATTCTTACTAGTATAACACCTGCATGGGCCTTACCAACCACCTTTCTTTTATAAACTGCTTCGTTTGTAAAACTGAAAACGTAGGACATTAATTAATTTACTAAAAAATTAAAATATGCTACTTACTTTGTATACTGTTTACCAGATAAGTCCGGCTACAGCGCAGCCCGCGCCTTGCTCGCGCTGACCGAAGCGCGGGACCTGTCCTTCTCGCTGCTGCGCGTGTTTCAAGTCGACGTGTCTTTGCGGTTCAAGTTCTTTGGCCTTCTCGTCACTTATCTCATCATCATGCTGCAATTTGAGAAAGTTATCAACCCACCTTCAACTTAGGTTTGCGACGATGTTAATTTCAATAAGTTAGCTACTATATTATTGACCGAAGCGCAGTCGACCGCGAACTGATAGGCTAAGTACCTTCTGAACTCGTCAATCTGATCAGTGAAGATTATCAGTTGTGATTTGCCCTTCAGCTTCACTATTTTGTAATGGTTTGTGGTAGGTAAACCTGCCGCTAATGCAGAACAAAAGGTAATGTTACAGCGTAATAATAAGTCAGTCATTCATTAGTTCATTGCACTTATTGCACACGCTTGGAATAAAATGTTTCTGTCCAAGACTGGAACTGAACCCACACTTCGCATATCAAGCGGGTATTATCTACATTATGCTTGAAATGCTTTACCGAAGGCTAAACGGTTCAAACAATATATCAAAAGACAGTTAAAAAAGTAATGTTCATTTTGAGTGCATAAGCGCTATTTTACTTCTCACGATACCTACTTTTATAAATATTTGTTTTAAAAACGGGCGACGTAACTAATAGTAATTAATAAAAGGGGGGCCAAAGCATTCTTTGAAAGTGTAACGAGAGCGTAAAAAAATTAAATGAGATAAAACTCAAAAAGTATTCTAAGGGCTTGTTTCACGGGTTCCAGATAGCTATATGGAACTTTAACAGGAACCGGTTATACAGGCACTAAAAGTAATAAATATATAATCTGCAAAACTGCTCCTATATCATAAAAAACGAAAAGTAAAGAAATACGCAACCGCTTGTTTGCATTTCAATAAATCACACCATCCTTCCCGCCAAAATCACATGAGAAGCGAGCCCGCGGCGCAATGCATGCAGCACGACTGCACAACTCATTTGAAGTAGTACTGAAATAGGATATTTGTCTCTTTCGCACGATTCTCTCCGTTCAACTTTCAAAGCGCTCAAGGTCAAAGTGTAGTAGTCTGACGTGCTGCCGTGTGTACTTTGGGTTGTGCGTTGAAATTAAATTTTGAAAATTATTCTTATTGACCTTTGAAGCCGTAGTTTATGTTTGGAACTTTCAAGTTAGAACTTCCTTTGCCGAATGGTTTTGCTTCTTGTCTTCTGGTTATGAGGATGGATCGACAGTTGTTAAGAATTTGGGTAACATGCGAGAAGATATTTTTTTGGTTTGATGCAACAACAAATTAAGACATGAACCTTCGTTCATATTCAAGGTTGGTGTACTTGTATTTCTATTTCTTTTGTTGAGAAGTGGGATAATTTAGAAATCAATTTGAGAAATTGAATATTTCAAATTGGTTTAGTGAAAATATATATATTTGTGGTACCTATATTTTTATTTTATTAGAAATTTTGTAGCGTGAAATTGTATTAGAACTAACCTAGTTTCTATGAATTCTGAGCTATTGAGTTTTTTTTGTATATAAAGGTGTTAAAAGGCATATGACTCATAGCAGAATTAAAGAAATTTGTTACTTAATGCTTTAACCGGTTTTTATTGTATTTTCATTAAACATTAGTACCTTTTGAACTCCTTTTGTCCACACTAGCCGTGCGTGAATGCGACAATACGCGTCAAAAGACAGTAACTGATAACAGCTTTTCCACGTGATGCCGCATGAACTTTAAATCAGTTGCCCAAGCTCACTGTAAAAGTATATGTGGTTTGCTTTAAAAGATTTTATCAATTACTAGCGGTCCCCCGCGACTTCGTCCGCGTAAATTTTGGATTTCCTGCGAGCATTATTTCGGCGCGGAGTTTTTATTAAAACTCCTACCTTTTTTAAGATAGCTATTGAGATCAAATGATGTTTATATTTTGATTAAAAAAAATAAGTACATTTCTTCCTTGTGTTATATAAATACCAGTCACACATACACACACACACACACACACACACACACACACACACACACACACACACACACACACACACACACACACATACACACACACTCACACTCACTCACTCACTCACACACACACACACACACACACACACACACACACACACACACACACACACACATTTATTGCTATTTTATTTTCATGCGCACTGAGGGTTCCGTGCCAACGGAATTAGGAAATCCACTCAGTAGAATACCACAATATTTTTTGACGGCAAATATAAATTTGTTTTTCATAATGTTCGTATGAAGTACAAAGTTACTCGTATGTTAACGGTTGTTGAAAATGAGCTAAATCTCAAAAACTTCTCGTGCGATCCCGTCCGAACCAATTTTCGTTGATAGTATTTGTTAATATCTACATTATATATTTATTTTCAAAATTTACATATATTTAGTTAAATATGGTTATATAAATTTAGTTAAATCTAGCTATAAACACTCGGGATAAAATTATCTATGACACATATAGACAACTTATCGAAAATTGGTCCATCTGTTTGTGAGCTACGATACCACAGATAGACGTTAAACTGATAACAGCCCTTTCTTTTTTGCGCCGGAGGTTGATAATATTTAATTTTATTCCAGACAAGCCGGGCCGCAGCGCAGCTCGTGCCATCCTCGTGCTGACCGAAGCGCGAGACCTGTCGTTTTCACTGCTGCGAATGGTGCAAGTCAACATATCTTTGCCATTCAAATTCATCGGCTTACTCTTCACTTATCTCATAATTCTTATACAATTCCAAAAAGTCATTTATCCCACTGAAGCACCCCCTTAAAATAATATACACATAAATGACGTATGTTTTCCACACAAGTCGTTAAGTCTACTTCATTTAGGTGTTTTTTTTTTATATAGCATTATAATATATCACACACGAATAGAATAAACGTATGCTATAATTAATGTTTTCATTTCAAGTGAAAAATTAACTTGTGTGGCGAGTAATTAAACAAAACGACTCGTCATAATAATCGGTTTTCATTTGTTAGGTGTTCATCAAAGAACACCTAACAAAGGACTCGGACTCTCGTTTAAAAAAAAGTTGGGAAGCGAAGTCGTTGTAAAACGGTCATAGACTTCAAGAGTGTCGGTGCTGCCCTTGAAACAGTGGACTGGTCTGTTGTCACTGGAAAATACAATGTGAATAACGCTGTCGAGTCTTTAGCGTGCGGATTAGTAGGTCAAGGTTTGCTTTGAGCCCATAAACGACCCAGGGTTTATAATGCTGTCTCCGTCACTGGAGTCATTGACACTCCTAAGCTAAGCGTTTTTCTGCCAATGAAATAAACCAGGTCCCCCTATAAAAGATATCGAAACTTCTCCAATAGCATCTTGAGAAGGATCAAGGATGAATACAACTCTAACGAACACAAGTCGACTCGTAAAAACCCAGAGAAATTCTGGAACACCATCAAAAGCATTTGTAATTTTAAACAAAAAGAAAATGACGTTTGCTGGCCTTTGGGGCGAATCTGACATTCGCTTGGAGCTCCGTCAACAAATATTTCTCATCTATAGGCAGGGCAGGTCAGACAGATGAAGATCTTTCGATAATGGTTACTGCGAAAAACAGCCCCATTTACTCAATGTTTCTAACACCTACCGACAGCTTTGAAGAAGGCTGGTTCGTTTTGCAGCTTAAGGATAAGACTTTGACGATAAAACGGGAATAGATGACATTTCGAATCTCCTTGTGAAAGCCATCAACAAGCAGATCGCAACGCCATTAATTCATGTTTTTAACCTTAGTATTTCTTCAGGTATCCCTCTATGGAAAACGGCTTCCATTACTCCAATCTACAAGGATCGGCCTGCTGATGTGCTTTTGTACTACAGAACAACCTCTCTTCTCAACATTTTCTCAAAACTACTGAAGAAATAAGTTATTAAGGGCCTTGTTGATTTCTTGTAATTACATAAGTTGCTCTCTGACACACAATTTGGTTTTCGTCAAAAGAAAACAACAGAGGATATAGCACTGACAAAAAACCTAGATTCTTCTTACCTATACGGTGGTTTAAGACCACTTAAATGTGATGCCGATATTCCTGGACCTCACTGAGGTCTTTAATACTGTGTTGACTCTTATCCTGCTTAGAAACTAGAAGGCATGGAAATTCGTGGTACATGCGTTGGAGTGGTTTAGGAACTACTTGTCTGGTAGAAGCCAGTTGACGCGTATTGACGGCCTTGCAAGTGATAGGCTCTCAATCAATTTCGGAGATCCTCAGGGTAGCGTACTTGGTCCGACTTTATTCATTATTAATATTAACAACATATATGACCATGCTCCACCATCTGCTGAACTCATTTGCTACGCGGATGATACCGCGGTCCTCTTTAGGGGTGTCGACTGAGTCGAAGCAATTTTGAAGCCATTTTGCAACTGCCTCAAACGTGGCAGTTGCAAAATGGCTTCAAATTAGCGCACTCATCTACAATTGGTTAGTTAGACCAAAACCTGCTTACACTAAATGCAAAAAAAAAAAACTAAATCCATATGTTTTGATAAAACTTCTGCATCTAGTCCAAACAAATAGTATAGCCTGTGTATACATTCTTGCCGTTACCGCGGTGCCTTCCCTACTGCTTGGAACTGCGATGTTATCCAGCGGACATGTGAGCTGACATACCTGGAATTATTACTCATCTTATTGCAAAATTAGACAGACATGCGAATACTAAGAAGGTGTGTAGACTTCGATGCTATGAAAACTGTGTACTATGCCATCTGTCACTCAATAATTACGTATTGCATGAGTTTGGGGAGTAACTGCTAAGACTTTTCTGTTGGAACTTGAAAGGGCTCAGCGTGCTGTCTTTAAGGTTATGTTGGGAAAATAATTATTGTATCCTACAAAAGCCGTGTACAGCAATATAAAGATGCTGCGCGTGAGGCAAATGTACATATTATTCATTTAATTCATCATTTCATGTACATTTTATTATTCATTCATTAAGACACCCACAATTCTGCCCCTGACCTAGACGATTTCGATTTCATAATGCGTCGTTATGTTTACAGGCAATCTGTGTCTGCTTTCAGGACAAGTTTTGCGAAGCGGTTTCCCAGATACTGTCAGGTTGCAACGTAAAACAACTTGGCAGCTGTCTATCACCAACGAAGCTAAAAGACGTGTAATTCGATTAACTGCTCATTGGTTTATGCACTTACTTCACTGCTAGTCTGTAATAGCTAAGATAAGCACAACACCTCCTCACAGAGTCCAGAACAGCGAACATGGCGTCTGTCTACGTCTCATGCTGTTTTATACTTGAAAGCCATTCCCGAAAAATAAGCTATCTATTACAAATCGGCACAAGTCATCCGGTTTATAATATTATAGTAGCTATAAATAAGAGCTACTTAGTACCTTAATAGTACTTTACTGTTACACTGGTACATAACTTAAATAATATAATGTTCAGTTGCACCATAATCCCTAATAAAAGCCATAATGATTTTCAATGTAGATGACTTAATAAAACTAAAAATACTGATATGAAAAAGCTAATTAATGTTTATTACATTATAATAAAATCGTATGACTTTTTAACAGATGCAATAAAATGGCAGGTGAATGTAATTTGCACTACTAATGAACATATTTTTAACCGACTTCAAAAAGGAGGTTATCAATTCGACTGTATGTTTTTTTTTCTTTTTGTATGTATGTTACCTCATACCTCAGTCGTTTGTCGACCAAATCGATTTTTTTTTTCGCTTACTTAGAGGGTATACCTTCTAGTTGGTCCCATTTTTTCAATTTTGGGATCTGATGATGGGATCTTGGTGTAATCGAGGGAAACCCTCAAATTTTAAAGGCACGTATAGTGTTTCTTTACTAGAATTTTAATGTTGACTTGTTGTTACGTCTGATAGTCAATATCTTGTGGGGATGAGCTGATGGAGAAAAATAAAATAAACTTTAAAAAAAAGTTAAAACCGACTTCAAAACCAAAATGCACTAAAAAGTCTTATATAAAGTCTTCACCATTGAAAGGAAAGGAATCCGTTTTAGGCAAACAATTTCTTTTTGGAGTCGGTGCCATCACTTTGACCATCAAGCATCAACTATCAGAGCACCGACTCCAAAAAGAAAATGTTTGCCTAAAACGGATTCCTTTCCTTTCAATGTTGAAGAGTTTATTTAAGACATTTTAGTGCATTTTGGTTTTGAAGTCCTTTTTTTTATAAAGAAAAAATCTATCTATTTAGTAAGTGTTTTCTTTTACGTTTCAGCTATTGGTGACTTTTATATCTTCATTTATAACCACGCTCTTGTTTTGTTATGAACTTTTTGTTCGATCTAGTTATAATTGGATGATAAGAAAATTATGTGATACTAGTTTATAATTACAACAGATTCATTATTTCTGTGTTCAATTGTTATAATTAATATTTTTTAATTTAATTATGATGAAGAGTAAAACTTAAGTGTAAAATGTTTGCTGTACCCTACCGGTTGTGCATATTTAGTACATAATTCATTTTGTGATACACAAAAATGTATTTTTGCAAATAAATATATAAATGTTTTTTTTTAAATTTAGCAGAATCTTACAAATCTGATCATAAAATAATATGTGGATTTGATTAAGACGGAGATGGCTTCTTTGTTTTTAACCGACTTCAAAAAAGGAGGAGGTTATCAATTCGACTGTATTTTGTTTTTTATCATTTTTTTTTTGTATGTATGTTACCTGATATCTCAGTCGTTTGTCGACCGAATCGAAAAATTTTTCGCTTTCTTAGAGCGTGTACTTTCTAGTTGGTCCCATTTTTTCCATTTTGGGATCTGATGATGGGATCTTGGTGTAATCGAGGGAAACCCTCAAATTTTAAAGGCACGTATAGTATTTCTTTACTAGAATCTTAATGTTGACGTGTTGTTACGTCTGATAGTCAACATCTTGTGGGGCTGAGCTGATGGTGGAACTCCTTAACGCTTAGGAGTTCAGTTATTGTAATGACGAAACTTATGATAGGTAATTTGAAGCTTCTTAAAAAATTGAATCATAAGGTGCAACTCCCCCCCCCCCCCCTCTTTTGTAATCACTAAAAATGAAGAAATAAAATAAACTTTAAGAAAAAGTAAAAACCGACTTCAAAACCAAAATGCACTAAAAAGTCTTAAATAAACTCTTCACCATTGAAAGGAAAGGAATCCGTTTTAGGCAAACAATTTCTTTTTGGAGTCGGTGCCATCACTTTGACCATCAAGCATCAACTATCACAGCACCGACTCCAAAAAGAAATTGTTTGCCTAAAACGGATTCCTTTCCTTTCAATGGTGAAGAGTTTATTTAAGACTTTTTAGTGCATTTTGGTTTTGAAGTCGGATTTTACTTTTTCTTAAAGTTTATTTTCGCCCTGCATATTTGGTAATTGCGTGCATGGCCAAAACAAGCTTGGTAAGTGCCAAAAAATCAGCCAATTAATAGCAAAATGACAGAGTATGATGTTTAAGATATTTAAGGTAAAAATTATAAAATAAATTTTATATAAGCCGAGCCGCAGCGCAGCACGCGCGCTGCTCGCGCTGCTCGCGCTGACCGAAGCGCAGGACCTGTCGTTCTCTCTGCTGCGGATTCTTCAAAACGACGTGACATTGCCCTTCGAGTTCATCGGCCTTCTCGTCACGTACCTCGTAATCTTGTTGCAATTTGAAAAAGTTATTAATTTATATAATAATCTCTAATATATATTAATCCCTCAACGGCTTCAACTGAAGGCATTTTCGTTGATTGATATTAACATTGAATTATAACTATAATGAACATTTTCTTAATTACACAGTTGACATGGAAGCTACGTGGCAAATGCATAAGTCAATCAAATTAATGTAAATACCCGATCAAATCAACAAATAATTTATTGTTGCTTTGGGATCTTTATTAATCTAACAGGTTTCAAGCTTAGCCTTCGAGAGTAAAAGTGAATTAGTAATATTTCATACCAATTTAATTAAATTATTAATGTTGATGTAGTACACGTTAAAGTGTAATTTTATTAGTTAATGGTCATAAACGTGGTGTAAGTTGACTCAGTTACTAAAACAGACGCAAAGATAAATCATGGAGGCTCGAAATGCGAGACCACGTTCTTTAAGAAAAATCAAAAGCCCTTTGTAGACAATTTGTCCAAGACGTATATCTTTATTGCTAGCATATTAGTTCTGAACAGATTCACCGTAATACTTAACAAAATAAAATACATATTTGCGTGCTTAGCAGTTGTTTATTCTATACTTTTAAGTTCATGTATTAATTACATATCTTACAATTACGGCTCATTTAAAAGCATCGCGGTGGCGATCTCTATGATTAAATACATCTTTAGCGTCACTTTAAGCTGTTTAACATGGAAACGCTGTTACAACGAGTTAAATAGATTTTACGTTGAAATAGGATGCAAGCCAAATTTGACTATTCAATTTTTCAAGAATTTTGCTGTTATGCTTATTTTAAACGTTTTTTTCACAATTTCATCTGTGATATCAAAATACATTTGGGATCCCTGCAATAACGGAATTTATCAGTTTTATTTGGGAGGAATAATAACAAATCTCTTACATAGTTTGGAGCTGTTCTATTAAGGACACCTACTTAGCCTATTTGTTCCTAGGCTACGACTTATAAATTATTTTGTGGAAACAGCATTGTCTAGTGGACACTCTGCAAAACGCCCAGAAATTGAAGAGTTCAGGAATTCTAAAGCCAAAATGGATAAAAATACCAATACGAATAAATTAATGGATCTCTACCACAATATAATAATAGATTACGACTTTTTAGTTGAAGCCATCAAATGGTAGGTAAAATAATATCAATAATTTGCTAATATAATCGTACTTTTCCAAGTATTCTTTTATAAACGAATCCTATATGTTTCAGCTGTTGGTTACTTTGATAACAACGTTTATTTCAACCCTTGTGTATTGTTACCGTGTTGCAGACGAACTTATCCAGAGTGAGGTAAAAATATATTTTGTGTAGCAAATTAGTTTTAAGAATCCGTGCTTATGCGTACTTATATTGTTTGGTGTATTCTAGTAATGAATGTCAAACTTCATAAATACTTACTTTAAAAATTTCAGCTTTCCGTTGCGCCATGAGGCCATCATAATACGGCTGCAAATGATGGTGATGGAGATGTTTTCTCTGTTCTCATCCTGTATATATGCTGATCAAGTCCATGGTGCTGTCAGGCGTTAAGAAAACTTCTTGCATCAAGACTTTATGAGAATAAACTGGGTAAGTTATTTAATATAGCATACAACTGCGAATTGTGAAAAGGATCTTGAAAGGAGGCAGCACGTTATGACCACAAATGCTGTTATTTTTTTTAATTAATATTTTATGAAGACAAAACATCTATAAATAATAATAATGCCTTTTTATTTATACCTAAAGTTATCGCTCGATATAAAACAGTTTCGTACAAATAAAACTGCGGATTTTTTGTCACCCGTACATTTTGATCGTATGTAAACAGAATATGGTAGGATGGTATGAGAGAGCTGTCTCATCCAGACGACTTAGCAGCACGAGTGTCGCGCGACACACGCGCTGTTGATAGTTTCATGCATAAATTGCAGCAGGCGACGCGCGGCAGTCACGCGGCAACAGCGCCGCTGTTTTTTATATCTGGGCATTCGCTTTCGCCCCTCTGCTGTCGCTCTAATGTGAAAGCGCACTAAATAAACCACCCATGACCGTTTACAATTACATCAACGTTACGTCAATGGCGCGCTATCATATTATAGTAATTCTTACTAGTATAACACCTGCATGGGCCTTACCAACCACCTTTCTTTTATAAACTGCTTCGTTTGTAAAACTGAAAACGTAGGACATTAATTAATTTACTAAAAAATTAAAATATGCTACTTACTTTGTATACTGTTTACCAGATAAGTCCGGCTACAGCGCAGCCCGCGCCTTGCTCGCGCTGACCGAAGCGCGGGACCTGTCCTTCTCGCTGCTGCGCGTGTTTCAAGTCGACGTGTCTTTGCGGTTCAAGTTCTTTGGCCTTCTCGTCACTTATCTCATCATCATGCTGCAATTTGAGAAAGTTATCAACCCACCTTCAACTTAGGTTTGCGACGATGTTAATTTCAATAAGTTAGCTACTATATTATTGACCGAAGCGCAGTCGACTTGTAGTCTTGTATTTATACCGCTATAACTTTCGAATTCAATGGGTTTCTCGTTATTTATCTCATCACCATACTGTAATTTGAGAAATGTATCAGCCTAACTTCAACTGAGGTTCGCGATATTGTTAATTACAGTGAGTAACTTATCTATACTAATATTATAAAGCTGAAGAGTTTGTTTGTTTGTTTGTTTGTTTGAACGCGCTAATCTCAGAAACTACTGGCCCGATTTGAAAAAATATTTTTATGTTAGATAGTCCATTTATCGAGGAAGGCTTTAAGCTATACAACATAAAGATACGACTCACAAGACCACAGCAGCAATGTAAAATGTTGCGAAAACGGGAGAAAGATATTCCTTTTGAGAGCTTCCGCTGCGTACGCTGCGGAAACCGCTAAAGTTACACAAAAATCATGTATGACAAGATTTTTTAGCATTAAGAGTTCTATAATAAAGTCCGCGACAGCATATGTCTATATTTTATGGTTGACTTACTACAACCTTTTTTATGTTAATCAATTTGTAAAAAAATAATGCATCATTTTTAGAGGTGTACTATACACACAGGTATTTATGTTTATCAAAATAAATAGATTCATTATCACGAGCATTTCATTTAGAACATAGTTGCCCTTTATATCATTTGATTCCAATAAATATCTTAGGAGCTATCACAGTTTTAACATAACTCCGCACCAAAATAATGTTCGCAACTTAAGTACAACGTGCGCTTGCGTTAATTTATATTACTCGTATAAAGCTGAAGAGTTTGTTGGTCTGATCGCGCTTATCTCAGGAACTGCTGAACCGATTTGAAAAAATATTTCTGTGTTAGATAGCTTATTTATTGAGAAAGGCTTTTGGATATAAAACATCACGCTGCGACGGGAGGGGAGGGAGCAAACTCGAAACGCGCGGACGAAGTCGCGGGGGACCGCTAGTATAATTATATTTGTGTTTAAGAAAGACTAGAAGACTTGTGTGTGTAATTTTGGTGTTAGTAAGTCCGCAAAATAATTTACAATACCTTATATATAGTTTAAAAAAACATGATAAATCTATGTTTAGTACGTTGACTACAGCATAATGGATCGATCTAATGAATACTTCATTACATACATACACTCGTAGTAATGCATTAAATTAATTGTTTGATTCCTACTGCTTTACCTTCATTACTATAGTAGCCATCCGTGAACGCGTGCTTAGTTGATTAGTATTACCATTTCAATCATTTGTTATCACAACTCATCGTGACTGCAACGATATATCTGGCGATGCAAATGTTTACGTACCATAACAGTTATTGTATATATTTATATGGGCACATCGATCAGTTCACAAGTAGGAAGGTATCGGCGTGTGAAGCGATATTTGCTGAGTTTGTCATGGTGATTAATTTCCGTCAAATTCGTACTGTCGCGACCTTAAAAAGCTGTGGAATTTCAGACCTATTCAATAATTACACACAAAATATTGCACACGTGTAAAGAAGCCTTACACGCGATCATACTATGTTTATGGTAGGAAGCCTTAATAGTCGATTTTACCAATGAATATGCCTAATTGGAAAATGTATTATATTTGTCATTTAAAACTCGGTCGTTTTATACTTATCCGGTAGGATAAGTCCTATCCGAAGTTGGTAAATTCGACTCTTACTCGTGTTATAGATCAGCATGTAAGATATATGCGCCAGATAACACACCAATTGTCGTGGTTTCGAAATAATGAATTGTCTTCCTCGTGTTACGAATACCAGACAAGGGTTATGACGGGGGCGTTTTCCATAAATACTCCAATAAATTTTATACATATAAACATCCTTAACTTAGGTACATATGTTCATGCTCATCGCACAACCGTTTGCCCCTTCCGGGTTTCGAACCCGCGACGGTCGGCGTATTAGTCAGGAGCGCTAACCATTACACCAAATGCGTCAAAAACATACTTAAATTTTATACAATTCTGATGGAGATGAGGAGAACACTGAAACACGACCAGATTTATGAATATTGTTCTGGCACGTTTTTGTTTACTTTATATTCATTTTTCTATGTAGATAGCCAGACTTTTGGCCACGATTTCTCCTGGTGCTGAAAGACAATGCGGCCTATGGAAAATATAGTAACAGAACTATATTCATAAAATTCATCATTATCACTCTCTTTTCCAATTTGTAACAAAAACACTTTTTCTTTTTCATAAGCGTTTCCTCCTTTAGCGACAGCATGTAATTTTAATTAAAACAATACAGCCAAATAAAAATTTTCATCCTTTTTAAGTCGGCTGAGGTGTGATTAAATATTTTTGTATTCTAAGATTATTATTACGCTAGAAAGTTATCAAGTCGGAGCAGGTTAATTACAGTACACGAGGTAAATAGTCCTAAGTTCGTGTGGCCAAATTTGTAACTCGCTGGTCACTTACCTTCAGTTGAAATAGTTCGTTCTGCGTTACTGGTGTGTTACAAGTTGGTACAGAAAGATTTACTGCACACTGGCGACATTTCGATCTGGTGCCTGACCACGTATCAACGAAAATCGCGTTCACAAACAAACGACACAAAATCGGGCGTCATATCCCAAAAAAAACAAAGGCAAGGCGTAAGCGATTTTGGCTGATAGTACATACATTTGTAGCATTTACCACTTTTTAATACCAAAGTACAATGTAATTGATACAAAAAATAGAACAAAATGCCATTTACATTCGTTTATATTAAAGACCCCATTAAAGCTGAGCTGAAAATAACTTCACGTTTAAGTATGCGGAACAAAAATCCGTATCACGTTTAGTACATTTGTCTTTAAAACATTTCGTGTAATATGTATGTAAAGTTATGAAATTATTAAAATTAAAATTGCCACGGTGGCCACTGCTGTCGACCCGCGTCAAATGGAATCAATATTTTGCAAATGGAATGCAAATATGACTGGCATATGAGACAATTATGCAGAAGCGCATGTGCTTGTCGACTGCAGAACCGCATAATCATAACTAGCTTTAATAACCTGAAATTGCGTAGGTATCATTGTTTTGGTAACATAGCTATGTTAAATCCCTATAAAGAGTTGGTGCCAGGTGCAAGATTGTAACTGGAACGTGTGCTCACCTCAGTTTTTAGGAATCTTCGGCAAATAAGTATTGTTATTATCACGGTATACCATTATGGATGGGTACCTAGGTAACCACATAAGGTTGTGCTTGCTTACGCCTTAAACAAAGTTAAAGTTATCCTACTTACCCAAAAATAGCACTTTAAAAATAAGCACTGTGTTTTTAGCTGCCCTAATAGTCGTAATCTTCTTGAAGGAAAGTGAGTCAAAGCGTTTCTCAAATATTTAAATGTTTCTAATGGTACTGAGTATTTTATGTAACCGAAATTAAATTAAGGCAACAACGTAACTTACCTTTATATGTTACAACATCTTAATATGTAACATGAGCAACATTATCTAGTAAGTACTAGCGGTCCCGCGCGACTGCGTCGTTTTGCGTTTGCTTTCTCCCCTCTCGTTGCAGCGCGATGTTTTATGGCCTAAAGCCTTCCTCGCTGAATATGCTATCCAACACAAAATCAAATAATTTTTAAATCGTTCAAGTAGTTCCTGAGACAAGCGGGTGTAAACAAACAAACTCTTAAGCCTTATAATATAAGAATAGATGTAACAACATATCTAATGCAGAGAAACATACCTAACTGCATAGTTTGTACAAACAGTATTTATGTTACAAAACAAACTAGTATTCATATAAACGGGGTGCTTCGAGTCGCTTTGTTATCATATCAGTTATCAATCACCTAGTCCACCTAAGCAAGTTCAATCGTTTCCGTGCAAATGAAATGGGTTAATACTTTGGACGGGAAAAAAATTTATGCTTCGGTATGAGAATTAATTCAATCCCGATGGGCGTGTTAAGAAATAAATTTTAAAGTTAGTATTTCATTATTAAGGGGTACAACGTTGAAAAACAAGTTATTGTTTCAGTTAAAATGTTGTTTATTACTTAGATAGTGCTTGATGACGGAATAAATTTTATTTCTTTGTATTTTGTTAAGAAGTCAGTGATCACCTACATTAATTTCAAAATCGTCACGTATTAAGTATACTTGATTACTTAGGTACTCACTCATTATGTTTCGATTAACTTTTCCGAACTATCGATTTATCGATGGTTTATGATCGTCGAACTATTGCTTGCAACTTATTCAGTCGCTTTTGCTCAACTATCGAAAGGTCTATCGTACCATACGAGTCTATGTACTCGTATGATACGATAGGCCTTTTAACGTATAGTTGAGCAAAAGCTTGATACGACAGTGCGCTTTCGAGCGACAACCCTAGTTAGTCATAATGATGAAATATTCAAGATGAAAATGATTCAAGATGTGAAATGTGGCTTTTATCTGATCTTTTCTAAAATATTAGTACTAACTATATGATAGGTTAGTAGCTATAGGATAGAAGAGACATCAGACATTATCCCCCTAATAAAACGGTAAGCCGGTCCACGCTCAGAGCCTATAACTCACTTTACTAAAATTCCATCGCTATCACTCACTGTCATCTGTCAACTTATAGCCCTCAACGGGCCTAAGATGCGCGCCTATTTGTCATTTATCGATAAATTTCAAACGTCTTTTTTATCATTTTAAAAAGATTTTTAGTTATTTATTTGTTTTAAAAAGCAAAAAGGATTGATATACAAGTGAAAAATATGTGTCAAAACATGTTGTTAAGAAAATAAAATTATTTTATCGACGCGATAAACGGTATCGGGGCGTGCATGTTAGGCTTACAGGTAACTTGGCTTGATAACTTGGCTTGGCTACTTATGGGGCACATTATCCTGTTGTCAAACTCAGCAATATTTCAGAAGAGGCATTTTCCATTTTGCCACTTTTACGAAGCGACCCTCGGAATTACCCGGTTTATATCATTATTCATGGGGTGAAATAGATGAACAGCTGTAGGATACAAAAGTTTCTTTTTCCTGATGAATGTTGCCTGCTCGTGGCACGAATACGTGGGGCTTGTCGTTAACGAAGACGAATCGTGTCGCCGTGACCGATGTGCAGGTGCTGAAAAAATTACCTTTGCCACTACCCAATGCTCAAACTGAATGAATTAGTTTCCGCGCCATTTTTTTACCTACTCTAACTGCATTCACAAGAATCAATTGCGCGCGTTTAAACTAAATGCTCTGAGGCCCTATAATAGGTTTTCTTCATTTTCTTCACTTGAAGTAGACATTTTCGTTAATATTAAACTTCACAATTAATCCAAACATCGTCACAGCCGATAATTATTTAGGTACGAAAAATGGCGCGTTGTTTTTTTTTTTGCCGCGATACCGATGCGCGCGCAAGGCTAAGGCGCGAACTAGATCGGCCAACAGCCAAGATTAAAAACCGGCCAAGTGCGAGTCGGACTCGCGCACTGAGGGTTCCATGCCAACTTTATATGAATAAGGGAATCCACTTACTACACTTAGTAAATACCACAATATTTTGTTGACACCAAATATAACTTTGTTTTTTCATAGTGTTTGTATGAAGAACAAATTTATGTTTGCGGTTGTTCAAAATCTGCTATATCTCAAAAACTTCTCGTTCGATCCCGTCCAAACCAAATTTTGTAGAAAGTATTTGTTAGGATCTACAATTCATATTCTTTTCAAAATGTATATATTTATACATTATTTATTTAGAAGGGGGGGGGGGGGCGCCCATTTTACCACTTTGGAAGCGTCTAGCTATAAAACGTTAGACTTCAAAAGGAAATGGTTTTAGGAAAGGGGTCCAAATGTGAATTGGTCGGGTTAATAAACTAAAGGCACTAGTGCCATAATATACTGAAAAAGCACGCGTGTTTAATATATAGGATTATGAGTGATAAATCGGTGGAATAATAGCGTCGTTTTGGGCAAGTGTGTTGAAAAATAACAAATTTAAGAACATCATTACTGTCGTAATTTTCAAATAAATAGCTGCTATCATTTATTCGAACTGGTATTTATAATAGTTACATTTAAATTTATTTGCTGGCAACACCGATATATTTTGGAGGGGAGTTTTGTATTCGGGGAGAGCGCGGAGTCCGGCAGTTCAGTTGGTTTGCGGCATCAAGTTGAAGAGGTTGTATCTAAAGTTGTACCCTGTTCGAAGAATAAAAGTATCGAAAAAGTCTCAGTGTTATAATTTCATCATATATCCGAAGTGCGCAAGAACCTGCAGCCCACAAAGAACAAGGTACGTGAAATAGTGTATGCTTGAATTATGACCAAGTTAGTGAGAATATGAAGTGATAGAGTTAACTATTAGCAAGTGAAATTTATTTATTAGCAAGTGAAATTATTTTTAAATAATACGATTTTTGTAGCACGTGGTCGGGGCTACCCTCCGGTCGTGCTACTTAAATTCAAAGCTTTTGAATCCACGTGTGCCGTAGTGTGCTCTGTTTGAGGTTGGGGCTACTCTCCGATGAAACTGGCACAATATGAGGGCACGTGTAGTTGAAAGCAATATTTAAAAATTGATAAATTTATTTTTAAAACCTAAGAAATACGGTCGCATATTTTAAAACAAATAGTTAAATGAGGTTTTAACCTGGTCAAAAGACAAAGCGTAGCTAAGATTAGGACGTGTAAGCTTAATTTAAGTGTGGAATTCGAATGCTTATACGTGACATTGTGTTCTGTGCATGGTCGGGGCGACTCTCCAGCTGCATTAAGCATAATGCGATGCGCATTTGCATTCGAATTATTTGAATCCTCGTGTATGACGTTGTGTTTTGTGCATAGCTGGAGCTTCTGACAGCACAGACATGATACGGAGTGTACTTGTATTTAAATAAGTTGAATCTATTGGCATTAAAGTCAAATCGTGACTAAGGCAAGGCAGCATAACTTAATTCAAGTGTGATATTCAAATGCTTATGCGTGACGTTGTGTTCTGTGCATAGCCACATGGGCATGATACGAAACGCATTTGTATTAGAATTATTTGAATCCTCGTGTGCACCGTTGTGTTTTGTGCATGGCCGGAGCTACTTTCCGACAGCACAGGCACGATACGGAGTGCACTTGTATTTAAATATGAGTGGGACGTATAAATTTAATTCAAGTGTGACTTTCGATGCTTGTGCGTGACGTTGTGTTCTGTGCATAGCCACATGGGCATGATACGAAACGCATTTGTATTAGAATTATTTGAATCGTCGTGTGCACCGTTGTGTTTTGTGCATGGCCGGAGCTACTTTCCGACAGCACAGGCACGATACGGAGTGCACTTGTATTTAAATATGAGTGGGACGTATCAATTTAATTCAAGTGTGACTTTCGATGCTTGTGCGTGACGTTGTGTTCTGTGCATAGTCTGAACAAATTTCAGACTGCATTGGCATGATACGAAGCGCTTTGCATTCGAATTATTTTAGTCCCCATGTGCGACGTTGTGTTTTGTGCATCGCTGGGGCTACTCTCCGACGGCACAGGCACGATACGGGGTGCATTTGTATTTTAATAATGTACTTTGTCTGGGAATAGTTAAGTGTGCTATTACCCTGACGAGAATAATTTGCCTTAAGACTGATTAAGTGAGTCAGTTTGTACTTAAATATGAATTGATTTCGTAGCTATGTATGTTACCTGTTTGTTTTCTTTGTCTGGGAATAGTTAAGTGCGCTATGACCCTGACGAGAAAAAATTGCCTTAGACTGATTATGTGTGTCAGTTTGTGCTTTAATATGAATTGCTTTCGTAGCTAAGTGTGATACCTGGTTGCTTTCTTTGTCTGGGAGTAGTTAAGTGTGCTATGACCCTGACGAGAATAATTTGCCTTAGACTGATTAAGTGTGTCAGTTTGTACTTTAATTTGAATTGCTTTCGTAGCTAAGTGTGATACCTGGTTGCTTTCCTTGTCTGGGAATAGTTAAGTGTGCTATGACCCTGACGAGAATAATTTGCCTTAGACTGATTAAGTGTGTCAGTTTTTACTTTAATATAAAATGATTTCGTAGCTAATTATGGTACTTTATTGTTTTCTTTGTCTGGGAATAGTTAAGTGCGCTATGACCCTGACGAGAATAATTTGCCTTAGACTGATTATGTGTGTCAGTTTGTACTTTAATATGAATTGCTTTCGTAGCTAAGTGTGATACCTGGTTGCTTTCTTTCTCTGGGAATAGTTAAATGTGCTATGACCCTGACGAGAATAATTTGCCTTAGACTGATTAAGTATGTCAGTTTGTACTTTAATATAAAATGATTTCGTAGCTAATTATGCTACTTTATTGTTTTCTTTGTTAGGGAATAGTTAAGTGTGCTATGACCCTGACGATAATAATTTGCCTAAGACTGATTAAGTTTGTCAGTTTGTACTTTAATATGAATTGATTTTGTAGCTAAGTATGCTACCTGGTTGTTTTATTTGTCGGGGAATAGTTAAGTGTGCTATGACCCTGTCAAGAATAGTATGCCCTAGACTGATAAATTGTCAGTTTCTACTTTCATATGAATTGATTTTGTCACTAAGTATCTCAACTGGTTCTTTTCTTCCTAACTGGATAGTTTTACCACTAAGGAGAATAATTTGCCTTCCTACTGATAAGTGTGTCAATGTCAGACTGATTAAAATGTACTTCGATATGAATTAATTTTGTAGCTAAGTACGCTACTTCATTTTTTTTTCCATGCCGATAAATAGTTAAGTGGGCTATGACCCTAATAAGAATTATTTGCTTTACAGTGATTAAGTGTCACTGTCAGACTGATAGTCACTGACAACTTTTATATGGATTGGTTTTGTAACTAAATATGCCAAGTGGTTGTTTTTTCGTCGAGGAATTGTTAAGTTTATTACTTTTATATGGACTGATTTTGTAGCTAAGTGTGCAAATTGACAGGTTCCTTGTCAGATGATACTTAAGTGTGCTATTTCTCTGACGGAGGCAACTGTGGCTGATTATATGTCCGTTTGTACTCTAGTATGAACTGAGTTTGCCACGCGGTTATTCTCTTAATGACATAGCTTTTTGATACAGTGATATAAGCCAATGGTAAACTTACAAGTGGCTAACATAGCCAGATAATAATCTTGATGCTAGGCAAAGTTATAATGGTGATGAAATTTTGAGTGCTATATTCATTACCTACCATAAATGAAAGATATTAAAAAAAGTAAAAGTAAAATAAAATATGCAATTTTTCATAAATATTACCTTATGCCCTTGTGCTATTTTTTTCATAATTGCTTTTGTTTTACTTCTTAAAAACCCTTGAGAAAAATATTTACTCATAGCTTCGAATTCATAATTGAAATTTTCTGGTTCAAAATTAATATTCTATTAATGAATAAATGTTTTCTGCCTACTTGATTAATTTTAAATCATTTACTAGCAAAAATGTGTTAAAATATAATATGCTAGTTAACAGCACAGGTATACAGGTTTTTACAAAAAGCAATGCAAGGCGTGAAAACTTCATTTAAATGTGATACAATATTTTGTCCCATAGCGAAATCTAATTTATCAATACATGACAAAGTTTTTCGTATTTTATTATTATAAATTATTAGTGTATTATTATTAATTTCTACTAAGTTATGAAGACAATTCTCAGCCAATCTTATCAGTTAATCTTATGATGATTATACAATAAAGGCATCTGATGAATCCTAATGATTTTGTTTCATGCGATCTGATGAGTCTGCATCACACGCGATGTCGCGCATGAGCTCGAAAGAAGCAAAGACCCCACGGTGAACGATGGAGGATGTCACTGAGAGGCAGAGCCGAGAAGGAAGACGTGTAGCTGGCTGGACCCACTCAAAACTCCAAATTATACCCTAATACAGCTTTGGGGCAATTTTGGGGGTACCTAATGCTGAGCAGCACAAACTGTCACTGTTTTCAATGCCTCTTTTCAAGGAGTTCACTATGTTGTAGTAGGTATTCAATTTAAGTCGGTACATTTTGCTATATGGCCCGGTCTGCCAAAAGGTTGCTGGTTCAAGTCCCGCCCGTGCGCAAATTTTTGGTTTCTTATTTCATCTTTATGAATCGGTACATTTTATTAGCTTTGAAATAATTTTCTGCGTTATAATACACTTTTGTAATGACCTACCCTCTTGAGGGTTTCCTCTTTGTAACAATTGTTTTAAGTGTAGTATTGGTAAGTCTTTAAAATATCCTGGTGATTTATAAAAAAAAAACATTGGAATAATCAATCAAATAATCCCAAAGAGCAATATTAAGCAGCTAGTATAGCTGGAGTTTAATTTTTCTAAAGACATTCTTATGAATAGGCTGTTTGCCAAAGCTTTTAAAATTTTAGACGAAATATTATTTGAAATTTAATTTAAGTAAATCGTAAAGCAAGTACCTATTATACATACTGCCTTAGGCTCTATTTTACTGTTGTAGTTATCAGAACACGATATTTGACATATTTTCATCAAATACTGCATTCTATGATTACATTCAGAACAACAAAAATAATACATAAAAGCAAGCTTTCATTTTTAATTCTTACAACTTATATCATTGTATATTTTTTTTTCGATGAGTTTTATAAACATGTCATTGTGTTTCTGTTACTAAACTATCTTTGTTTTCATACTGTGAAAACAAGTACCGTATCTCACCTAGGTCTCAGTGGATTGAATTAGTAACACTAGAACCATTTAATATAATTGCACCATCATACTAAAAAACTATTACTTCATTCAGAATAAGTTTAATAAATTTGGGAAAAGAATGCTTATTTTGTGTGTATTCATCTTAACTTGCAAATTCTTGTGCGCACAACCTCATTCCCTATGGATGGGTTGTTTTCGCTGAATTTTTGGTTCACAAAAAGGGTATGATTGTGATTTTTTTAAAAAAATTAAGTAAAAGTACACCACAGCTTTTTGCTTGATAAACCTTAATTATTTATTGCTCCCAAAGAATAAAATTCACTTGACCAGATATATACAAAACACAAATGGTATTAGGAATTGCAAACAGGTGCATTGACATGTTACACGAATTATTTTTATTTTTACTTTCGGCTAAACTTTAACAAGAATCGAGTCATTCATTAAGTATCAATAATGTTGCGGGTGGGTTTGATAAAAGTTTCGTCCTAGCCGGTTCTCCGTTCGCATTTGAGAAATGCATTACGTAACTGTTAGTAACTGTAATTGTTTTTTTATTATAATTTTATAAATAATAAGTGTTATAAACTTTATTTGATCGGATTGGATTTATTGGATTTGAAATAATTTATACACTATTAAATATCAAGATCTTTTAGAAAATGTTGTATCATGCTTCTTTTAACAGATAAAGCGAATAGGATTTAGTTTTTAAGCTGTCTGGCAAATGTTTGATACATTACACCTTGATAATGTAAATGCAATACACTGCACTTTTTATACATAAAATATTTAGGTTACATTACAAAACTTTATTACCTATATTTGAAGGTTAGTAAATGTAAGATCACTATTTACAGACGAATAACATTACGACTTAAACTCTTAAAACATTCTAAAGGGTATTTTATTTAATTTAATTCTTTATAATGTGCATTTAACGTTACATAAACTATAACTTTATTAACAAATTGCACTTTAAACTTAGTTACCGCTAGTTAATGAGTAAAAATAAACAGTATTAAAGTAGTGAATCTACAAGTCGGGTATTAAGCAGCCGCTTATAAAGTTACAAGTTATGTTTGTTGAGAACGTTTTAAAGGATTTTGAAAGTTATTTTTTTTTATGAATATTCAGAGTACGCAAAAGTAAACTTACTATAGTTGAAACGTCGCTTTTGATGAATGATTAGATCAATTGACAACCTTAAATAAAAACACTGAGTCGGTTATAAGCTTGAGTCGAAGTAGTACACAAAATCTGCAAGATTTTAAAATATTTTTAAAAATATTAGTTCTACAGCTTATAATTACTCAATGAAGACATTGTTGCTGTGTAATCAAATCAATGGGCATTTTTTTATAATTTTACGAATTCATAGCATTTTATCACCATATCCATGAATGGTATCTATCATAAATTATCGCCATCTAGTGATGGCGTTGGCGACGCTGTAAGAACAATATTTAACAATGTTTGCTGGCACAAATTTTTATCTGCCATGTTTAATGTTGTACAATGTTTGAATTATTTGCTTTATTTTATATAAAATAAAATAAAACCCAAAGAAAACTAAATTAATATTGATTTACAGTTTCATTCATTACTTAATCTTGATAAATCTTACCAAAATTGTATTCAAATTATTTATATGCTGTGCTTTTAGAATGTTTTTAACACTCACAGTGTCATATTTTATATTAATAAAGATGAAATAAGAAACCAAAAATTTGCGCACGGGCGGGACTTGAACCAGCAACCTTTTGGCAAACCGGGCCAAACGCTCTTACCAATTGAGCTACCGTGCTGTTAGTCCGACCCTGCGAAATTTGTGGTCTCTTATGAAAACGTCAATTGCGTGACGCTTAGCGCCATCTAGCCGTCTGTTTATGAAACAGATGGCCCAAGCAGTTATTCTTTACAGAATAAATTCAACTTGGAAATTGATGTCGCTTCGCTATCTATGCTTTTAGAATGTTTTTAACACTCACAGTGTCATATTTTATATTAATAAAGATGAAATAAGAAACCAAAAATTTGCGCACGGGCGGGACTTGAACCAGCAACCTTTTGGCAAACCGGGCCAAACGCTCTTACCAATTGAGCTACCGTGCTGTTAGTCCGACCCTGCGAAATTTGTGGTCTCTTATGAAAACGTCAATTGCGTGACGCTTAGCGCCATCTAGCCGTCTGTTTATGAAACAGATGGCCCAAGCAGTTATTCTTTACAGAATAAATTCAACTTGGAAATTGATGTCGCTTCGCTATCTATGCTTTTAGAATGTTTTTAACACTCACAGTGTCATATTTTATATTAATAAAGATGAAATAAGAAACCAAAAATTTGCGCACGGGCGGGACTTGAACCAGCAACCTTTTGGCAAACCGGGCCAAACGCTCTTACCAATTGAGCTACCGTGCTGTTAGTCCGACCCTGCGAAATTTGTGGTCTCTTATGAAAACGTCAATTGCGTGACGCTTAGCGCCATCTAGCCGTCTGTTTATGAAACAGATGGCCCAAGCAGTTATTCTTTACAGAATAAATTCAACTTGGAAATTGATGTCGCTTCGCTATCTATGCTTTTAGAATGTTTTTAACACTCAGTGTCATATTTTATATTAATAAAGATGAAATAAGAAACCAAAAATTTGCGCACGGGCGGGACTTGAACCAGCAACCTTTTGGCAAACCGGGCCAAACGCTCTTACCAATTGAGCTACCGTGCTGTTAGTCCGACCCTGCGAAATTTGTGGTCTCTTATGAAAACGTCAATTGCGTGACGCTTAGCGCCATCTAGCCGTCTGTTTATGAAACAGATGGCCCAAGCAGTTATTCTTTACAGAATAAATTCAACTTGGAAATTGATGTCGCTTCGCTATCTATGCTTTTAGAATGTTTTTAACACTCACAGTGTCATATTTTATATTAATAAAGATGAAATAAGAAACCAAAAATTTGCGCACGGGCGGGACTTGAACCAGCAACCTTTTGGCAAACCGGGCCAAACGCTCTTACCAATTGAGCTACCGTGCTGTTAGTCCGACCCTGCGAAATTTGTGGTCTCTTATGAAAACGTCAATTGCGTGACGCTTAGCGCCATCTAGCCGTCTGTTTATGAAACAGAATATAAAATATGACACTGTGAGTGTTAAAAACATTCTAAAAGCATAGATAGCGAAGCGACATCAATTTCCAAGTTGAATTTATTCTGTAAAGAATAACTGCTTGGGCCATCTGTTTCATAAACAGACGGCTAGATGGCGCTAAGCGTCACGCAATTGACGTTTTCATAAGAGACCACAAATTTCGCAGGGTCGGACTAACAGCACGGTAGCTCAATTGGTAAGAGCGTTTGGCCCGGTTTGCCAAAAGGTTGCTGGTTCAAGTCCCGCCCGTGCGCAAATTTTTGGTTTCTTATTTCATCTTTATTAATATAAAATATGACACTGTGAGTGTTAAAAACATTCTAAAAGCATAGATAGCGAAGCGACATCAATTTCCAAGTTGAATTTATTCTGTAAAGAATAACTGCTTGGGCCATCTGTTTCATAAACAGACGGCTAGATGGCGCTAAGCGTCACGCAATTGACGTTTTCATAAGAGACCACAAATTTCGCAGGGTCGGACTAACAGCACGGTAGCTCAATTGGTAAGAGCGTTTGGCCCGGTTTGCCAAAAGGTTGCTGGTTCAAGTCCCGCCCGTGCGCAAATTTTTGGTTTCTTATTTCATCTTTATTAATATAAAATATGACACTGTGAGTGTTAAAAACATTCTAAAAGCATAGATAGCGAAGCGACATCAATTTCCAAGTTGAATTTATTCTGTAAAGAATAACTGCTTGGGCCATCTGTTTCATAAACAGACGGCTAGATGGCGCTAAGCGTCACGCAATTGACGTTTTCATAAGAGACCACAAATTTCGCAGGGTCGGACTAACAGCACGGTAGCTCAATTGGTAAGAGCGTTTGGCCCGGTTTGCCAAAAGGTTGCTGGTTCAAGTCCCGCCCGTGCGCAAATTTTTGGTTTCTTATTTCATCTTTATTATTTATATGCTGTTTCGAATGGTTAAGTAGATCAACAATAAGATATATTTGTATTTAGATTTAACTTTAGTACTAGACGGTCTGGTATATACAAAATGTTGTAATATAATGTAGAATATTTGCTATTACTGCGCGAATGTCGTAATGACTGAAGGAAATTATTAATTATCTGAAACAAATTTTATATATACTTTCTTAGCATTTTGCAACCAAATTTTCATTATTATGAGTGTAAAATGAAAATTTCATGTTTTATTTATTACACTATAATTTTCTTGGCATTAATAATTATTCATGCACATGTTAAATTATTTCAATTCCGTTTGAAAACTTTAGATTGCACTTAGATGCTATTTTTACTATTCAAAATCATAAGGTAATGTTTGGTTATTTGTGTACTCGTTTCAACCCAACTGAACTGCAAGCCATTCGAGCGCCAGGAGGCTGCTCGATGTAGGACGGCCGAATGTCGTAATTTTCAAATAAATAGCTGCTATCATTTATTCGAACTGGTATTTATAACAGTTACATTTAAATTTATTTGCTGGCAACACCGATATATTTTGGAGGGGAGTTTTGTATTCGGGGAGAGCGCGGAGTCCGGCAGTTCAGTTGGTTTGCGGCATCAAGTTGAAGAGGTTGTATCTAAAGTTGTACCCTGTTCGAAGAATAAAAGTATCGAAAAAGTCTCAGTGTTATAATTTCATCATATTACTATCTAAAATTTTCCAGGCTTTTTGGTTTCTGGTTGCTGCCGAAGCTAGAGGAAGAACAAATTAATTAATCTTTTCTTCAATGGATCGTTCTTTTCTCGGGCCGTTAGTGACGATATCCGGAATTGATTTTACGTACATAAAGGCTTCGAACGAAATGAACAGAGGGTTTCTAAATCTTACAACAAAGAAAACAATGCTGGTATCAACAAAAAAGGTTTATATGTGGTAGCGTGTAGGTACGGTTTACAACGGCACATTTGTATTTCAGTCACGTTTTTGTTGAGTCCGTTTAAAGTTGGGTTTCGGGATCGGATATGACAGGGATAAACCAATTGTTGAGGATCCCTGCTAAATTGACACATCTACACAGTTGCTTCACATTGCGCTGCTTGTTTGGCCAATTATATTCCAGGCGGGGGACAATTTTGCTTTCGATTGTTGCGAGTGCGAATTAGCATTCTCTGTAAGATTTTATTTTCAAAGAATCCGCATTGTAATATTGCAAATTGCTTTCACAGCATTTTTTAATATTAAAATACGGATTTTCATGTTATTTCGAAAACGAACGGTTGCATGACTGTACCTTTCAATACAAGAACATTTGAACTATACTTTTAATATTATGAAGCCGAAGAGTTGGTTTGTTTGAACGCGCTTATTTCAGAAATGACATGTTCGATTTGAAACAATATTGTGTTTTATAGATCATCTTTAGAACATCTTTTTTTTTGCTAAGACATGATATGTCATTAATTACATATTGTTGTTATTCTGATACTATTACAGGGTTTTTATATTTCAAGAAAACAAAAAAAAAAAAAAAAGTTTTCTTGATATAGTTACATTTAAACGTAAAGGCCTGATGTTTCCAAAGTTAGATAAGGAATATTCATCGAATTAAAAAAAAAAGTAAAAACCGACTTCAAAACTAAAATGCACCAAAAAGTCTTAAATAAACTCTTCATGCCATCACTTTGACCATCAAGCGTCAACTTTCACAGCACCGACTCCAATAAGAAATTGTTTGCCTAAAACGCATTCCTTTCCTTTCTATGGTGAGCAGTTTATTTAAGACTTTTTAGTGCATTTTGGTTTTGATGTCGGTTTTTACTTTTTTTAAAGTTAATTTTATTTCTTCATTTTCAGTGATTATATAAGAGGGAGGAGGGAGGAAGGAGTTGCACCTTATGATTCTATTTTTAGTAAGCTACAAATTACCTATCATAAGTTCCGGCATTATAATTACTGAACTCCTAAGCATTAAGGAGTTCCACCATCAGCTCAGCCCCACAAGATGTTGACTATCAGACGTAACAACACGTCAACATTAAGATTCTGGTAAAGAAACACTATACGTGCTTTTAAATTTTGAGGGTTTCCCTCGATTACACCAAGATCCCATCATCAGATCCCAAAATGGAACCAACTAGAAGGTACACCCTCTAAGTAGGCGAAAAAAAATTTCGATTTGGTCGACAAACGACTGAGATACGAGGTAACATAGATACAAAAAAAAATACAGTCAAATTGATTAACTCCTCCTTTTTTGAAGTCGATTAATAAAATACAATACGCCTAATTTGAAAGCGTCACCTATTTGTCAAGTATCATTTATGTAAATGACATTTTAAAATCGGTCATTTTATACTTGTTCATCAATGATATTGTATTTAGAAGTTATTCAGTCTAATATGTATTGTCTGACGTTGAAAAAGACGGCTCTAAATCAGCTTATGCTCGTTATCACAATCTTTTGGATGTGAGTACAACTCGCGCTTGCGCTAACCGCTTTACTGTGCCGCTATATGGTTGATAGTTTCTGGCTTCTGACTTACAATGAAAATATGTGCTTTGCCTTGGTATATTTTACGAGAAATACGAAATTTACGCAGAGGACCGCTAGTAGAATATAAAATTAAATTCAAAATGAAATAAAAATCTAGTCAGTTCAATTTTCGATCAAATTGCGGTTGAATTAATTATTTATTTCATGCAAGTTCCGATTTCGGATTCAGGTGCTCCGCATTATGGAGCGCGAATTCATATTTAAATAGAGCACATTTCGCGTCGACAATTTCAATTTTATTATTTTCTAATTCATCAAATATCATTTTAACTTACGTAGCTATATCTTTAATAAATCTTAAAAAATATTTGTAGTTTTTTAAGCATCATTCCAAAATTCTTCTCAATCAATAAATACATGAAAACACCAATTTTGTGTCAGCATTTTTCGAGCGCCACCTGGTGGTTTTACACGGGACTATGTCGAGACTTCCGACACAGGGGTCCAATTCAGTTCACATTCGCAAAAATATCACCGATTGAATTTTCTTTGATTTATAGTGTCTGAAAAGTTTTTGATATCTCTGGGTCACATTTTTTTTTTTTTATATATTACTTAACTTTTTCGACGAAATGGTGAAACCCGTTATCTAATTACGGCACGTAAAAAGTTCGGTTGACGTGATCGGGGCCCTGGGCCCTAATGAAAAGTAAAGTCTGACAAAGTCGAAACTGCTTCTTTTTCTTATGCTTTCGATTATTTTTAACACTCACAATATCATATTTTATATTCATAAAGATTAAATAAGAAACCAAAAATGTTTGTTGCATTTTCTTTCTAAAAAGCCAATTCGATTGGTAAACCTTTAGGAATGTGAACTGCACCAGAATTGTGACCCAGGTCCTTGTATCGGATTGCTATTGAATGACCTAGCGTTGTCAAGTGGCTGTGGGCTGAACTAACTAGCTCGAAGAACTAAGAACGCATTTTAAAGAATCTCATTGGCTTGAGAATTTATCTAAGATAATCTTCGATTTATTCCTAGCGCGTTGCTAGGCGTTCAATCCACTAATTAACAATAAAAAGGACTACCTACTATTGATGAGATATAGGCTTTTTGGCTAGCCAGACACTTCAACTTAATTATTCGAACTGAACATATCACTGGTCTGTAATTACGGGACGGAAACTATACTCTCACTTAAAAGCGCGACTTGTGCAAAGAAGAATGGAGAGAGTAATGCTCGGAATCACTCTCAGACACCGGAACTGCATCAAGTGTATTCACTAGAAAACTAGGCTGAGGGATGAAGTCGCAACAATCGCGAAGAAGAAATGGATTTAAGCTGGATAAATAGCCCGAATGTAAAAAGACCGCTAGCCAAAAAGTGTGCTGGTCTCCAGCCCACGTAACAACATAAGAGGGAAAGGACGACCGACTCAACGATGAGCAGATGACATCAGACGACACGCAGGACATGGCTGGATAACCCGGGCACAAGACCGCCAATCATGGCTGAGAACGGAGGAGAGCCTACATACAAGACTGGATAACTTTAGCCTCATGATGATGATGATGATGATTACGAAGAACTAAAACCGGTCCATAAACATTTTGGAAACATTGAACAACTATACACTACTCGAACACTACTAGGTTTGACTCACTTCAAGTCTGTTGTTAAGTCATACTTAGTATAAAATAACAACAGGCAATCTTTTGGCTCATTTTTAATGCACATCCTAATGTTTGGATTCTACGTGACTTTTCTTACCATACAATTTTCTGCTTAATTCCCATGTCTATCTGTCATAAAACTGGATAACTGTCATTTTCTCAACCCCATTCATTTAAATTTTTTGTTGCTATCACCACAAGGTCGAGATAAATAGGTTCGTTATACCTGGTTACCGTGTCATCACTTTAAAAGGTATTAACATGAATTGTGCAGATTTGAGTGGTTATCCTAAAGCTCGCGAAACGTCGCAGGATCAAATTCAGCGTTCTCATTTTGTTTTCAGTAATGCGTGTAATGGGAAGAGTGACTTGACAAAATGAAAGTATTTCCATCCTTAGGTAAGCGAAATTGCGATTTCTTTTCTGTTTTAGCTAAAAGCATCTTGCTGCCGTCACAATTATGCATAAACGTCCAGCGCTATCTATGTTAGAATGACTTTCGTTTACGTAAGATATTTTAGAAATGAAAACAGCAATAAAATAAGATTGTAATTGTACTGAGGTAATAGAAAACTCATTTAGTTAACTAACTATCAATATACGGTTCCATGCTTTGTGCAAACAGATATAGGCCACAAGAAACCATTGTGTGTTTACTATCACCCAAAATTGATTCACAGATTAATTAAAAACCATATAAGAGTTGCGTGCCGACACCGATCGAGGGTTCATGCGTGTAGGTAGCTAATTTTGCTATATAAGAGAATTATGCTTCAGAAACAAACCACGTATTCTTATTAGTATCCCCGTTCGAAGGACGTGAGGCGAATACGAAACAAGGACAAACCTGTGCACTAGATATACTTGACGATCGTTTCTAATATTCCGACGAAAATATGGCGATTGAAATTCTTTTCCTTTTGTGTGCCACATATACTTTTTTCAATTTTACACTTGTTTTTAATACTTGCCAAGCGTAACACCGTCTTCTTAGTACATTTTACACTGCGAGGTTGATTTATTTGTGAACACTGGCAACTACGTGATGAAATTCAAAGCAGTTTTCACTTAGGGAAGGGAGCGAACTGCCGAACTGCCGAAAGTTTTTAGATTGCAACTTTATTTTGTCGCTTATTTGCATAAAAACGGATTTCGGCGATGTTAGTAAGAGGTTTTAGTTCAATTTTTCTCGGCAATAAGAAATTTTTATATGGTATTTGGTAAGTCTTCTGTATTAAGGAGCCTGTTAACGTCCAAAATTATTCAATGGGTAGGTTCTGGTATATACATACTTGTATTTCAACTTTAGAATCTCATTTTACTTAGAAAAACAATTGGACGGGCCACAATTATCTTCCTTTTAAGATAATTGTTTGTGTGATTTCTTTGACCTCATTTTCTCGAGTCCTTCTCGTGAATTGTCGAATTCAAAAGAAAGCAATGTTGAAGAGTATCTTGAATAATAATGCTATCATTAATTTCAAATATACTCGTAGCTTATGCTTATTATTGAAGTATTAGTTACTTTTTATATTCTTTTTCATTTATTTGTGGCATATATTATGGCATTTTATTGCTATATCTTTACTAACTTACAAGATTACTGGTACAAATAGCTAACTATTCGTACCAGTAATTTTTGTAGTTATAGAAAAAAAAACTCACATGCGTTTTTTCAGCTTTTTAGTCAAATTTCTTAAGTCTGATTAATTTTCACATTATTTTTTACTTCATGATTTTTAGTTATTACTAAAAGCTTCTGAACCGATTTTGATACAACTTACACGGTATCCTAAGTTTAAATATACTTGATTGAATTAAAAATCAATCATCTTGATATAGCTTCTCGTTCTCGAGAAACTCGCGTGGACAAACATACAACCATGCAATTATACAATCATGCATACGCTTACGAAATATTGCTACGTGTCTGGAAGCCTTAATAGATCAATATACTCAATTAATATGAAATTCCAACGATATCACATACATACACATTGAATTGATTACCTCCTTTAATTAAGTTCATCTGTACCTGTATAGTCTAGAGATTGGCCACTGCTGGTAATAGGTCGTTAAGATATTACACGTAGCGCGAGGGCTCGTGAGATACGCTAAGACAGCCTCTCGTCTTCGAGTTGATCCAGATCACTAAATATGAGACACTCTTAGCTTAGTTCAGTTTGTTAACTGATTAATCGTTCATGAATTAGTAGGTCAGGGCCAGGTCTCTATTAATTATCCGAGGTCTCTATTAATTACTGTTCATTTGATTTCCGTTTTGCTACGGATAAATTGAATGTTGATGATTTATGTATAAGGATGATTTATATACTATTCATTAACATTTTAACGACAAGTTTTAGCGATTCAAATTATTACAAGAAGTCTAGAACTCACGTTTTACGCTCCCACCGTGCGCGACGAAAGCGTCACAAACTATTAACGGAAGTTGAAATGACTGGTTGTCATTACGAAAAGCAATTAAACTAAAGTTATTTCAATGAAATATTGTATTATCCATTTATGCTATTCAATTACGCAAACCTATAGTAACAAAAGATAAAATAATTAGTGCCCATAGTTTCTATTTTTACTTACAAATAAAATATAATGCTCAGCTACGTAAATGTTGTACTAAAATTGCTATAGAAATGGTAACAGAAGTATGACAACGTTGACATTTTTTTGTTCACGAGCGCTGTCATAGATTCTGGTAGCACGTGCTTCGCACACAGAAAATACCACACAAAGAGTTATAAGTCATGTTCGCTTGCCATAATAGAAAAATTAAGATTTTGACATTTATTGGACAGTCGGACCTATAATTGATGAGGTGGAATTGTGTAAAGCAATCGTATTAATTTCTTCACACAGTTCTGTGACCAATTAACTTATAAGCTCGGACGAAGAAATATTTTACAAATGCCATTAAAGCCTGTAGTCTAGGGTTCATAAAGTTTATGAACGTTGTTCGTGGTCCGCGCCAAACGGATTTAGATTCCGGCTAAATTGTAAAGCAACAGTTGATGTTGCCCATAAAATATATTACGTGTTAGTCCGTGCTACATGTGTCTAGTAGAGATGTGGAGGAAACTGCGTTTGACTTTTATGAAAAATTATGTTTAATATAGGATAGGCTAGGATTTTTCAATGTCCTTTTAAAATCAATCGGTTTATACTAATTCATTCGGATAAGTCTGATCTGACGTTGGTAAAATCGGCCCTTCGTAGTCTCGTGTATTGTTGTTTAAATGCAGTAAAATGTGTTTTGAGACTTGAAGTGGTAAGTGGTCTGGTTAAAAAATAGATTTTTTTGAAAAAAGATCAGATAATTAGAAAATATGAGATACCCCACATAAAATTAAACCTTTTACTACTTTATTATTACCTATTCTTGCCATTAATATTTTCACAAAGAAAAAAAAAACATTTTTAATGCAAATAATATTTACTACTCTTACAGTGTGTTAGTTTTATACATAAAAATGGAACAATTTTAAATACAAAAAGCTTATTCGAAGTGGTCTCCATTTGCTGCCATACAGTCCTTTAAACGTTGAGGCGAGTTATCAATAGAAGCACGCACTCTTTCCATGGGTAAATTCTTCACTGCCAATCGTATAGATTGTTTTAGGGACTCCAAATTATCATGGCGTTTAGAGCAAGCCGTACTCTCTAAAACTTACCAGAAATCATAATCCAGCGGATTAAGATCGGGACTAGACGAAGGCCAGTCTTCAGCTCTGATGAAGTCCGAAACGTTCGCTTCTAAAAAAGACTGCGTGAACCGAGCTTTATGACCCGGCGCCGAGTCTTATTGGAAAGACCATGCTTGGTTATTGAACATGGTGTTGTTAAGGGGCTTAACAACCTTCTCAAGAATGGTATCTTGATACACTTGTGCCAATGTTTTGATACCTTTTTCACAAAAATATGGCTCAGTCACTCCTTCATAGCTAACACCCTACCAAACCATCACTGAAGTCGGGTAATGCCCACGTTGCACTCTGCCGACTAATTGGGAAGCTTCCTTAGAAGTTTGAGCATATAATTATACGGTCATTTTGTTTGTTAAAATGTTGCTCAATTGTAAAGATTTTCTCATCCGTAAACAAAATTTTTCTGTGACCTGCTTTTGCGTACCGCTTCAGTAGTTTTTTCGATTTTACCACCCTATTCTGTTTTAAATTATCGGTTAAAAAATGAACAGTGCGTCTCTTATAGGCTGCAAGTTCTAAGTCATCTTTCAAAATACGCGACATGGTTCTGGGTGCTACCTTTATCCCCCGAGATAAAATCTTTTGCTTTCGGACAGGATTTCTGCGTATTCTTTCCCTTACTGCTTTGACCACCTTTTTCGTTCGAACACTACGTGGACGGCCAGATCTTTTTCTGTCACAAAGAAAGGTCTTATTGTACATATTAATAGCCCGGTACACAAAAATTTGACTAATACTAAGCGTATGAAGAGTTTTAAAAATTATATCTGGCTCCATACCAACTTTGTGTAATGCAATCACAGGGATTCGGTTCTCTTTATCACCCCACTCCATTTTTATATCGAAGAATATTATAAAATATATTGGCGCCAAAAATTAGAAAACTCAATATGTAATCGTATAAAAATGACAGATTCCAAATTCAAATGTAATTTCTTTCTTATTTTTAATTGCAACAGTATTTATGGCCAGACTGTGTATATTAATTGTATTAAATCTATGAATTTCCGCGTCCTTCTATATGTCCCTTCGGGCCGGTTTTACATACGCCAGATAAAATTTATCCGATTCACAGTATAAAACGAGCGATTTTTAAATGACATTTACATAAATGATTGCTGACAAAAAGGTGATGTTTTCAAATCAGGCGTATTTATTTAATTTTACGACTATATCTTATATGACGTTGGTAAAATCAGGCTTAAGTTTAACTAAACTCGTCAACTAGTAACTTAGTCCTTAATTTATAAACATACTTATAAATAAACTTATTGACAATATAAACTATATCTAAGGGAAAGCGAAAAATAAATGTTCACCTTAATAAAAATAAAGAAGAAACTATGTATAAATAAAAACATTTTCCAAATCTGGAACCTGCGATCGCGGCATGGTGCCGAGAAGGCTAGCTACTTCCAAATATACTGCAATAGTGTGAAAACCGCGAAATTATCTGCTAACACGTGAGGTTATAGCGACAGACTACATTGATTTTAAACAAGCTCGGTAAGGTTTAGGTTTAGCACGGTAAGGCATTTTATTTAAAATTTTGCATCGTTTACAATATTACGGTGACATATACGTTTATCTTATTCATTCGCGACGAAATTTATCGCAACAGATTCAATCCTGATTTGTCAACTTCCCGCAGAGAATTCTCCATTGAATTCTTCAAGATCGGTAGCTGATGGAAAAGTTTTTACGGATAATAAATACTTTCACTCCGCGCCTTCTCCGAATACTAATTCGTATTACTTCCGGCAGAAGTCGGCAAAAAAATAAACGCGAAGTTTGTCTCCAGTGGCGAACTTTTCACAGATTTTTCAATGCTAATTAAAAGTCTGGCAATCTCGCCAAATGAAATTAGCTCCCTCTGGATTACTTTCATCGAAACACTGGTGTCCCAACCATTACGTCTGCACTGCTGAAGTACATAGTTTATCTTATTTGTAACACAGTAACTTGTGCTATCTAAGGAAATTGTGTTTCAAAGTGCTGCCTTAAAGGTAATCCTAGTGTGAGGTTTGAGTTTGCATATATAGTTTTGACAACAAATTTTCCTGTACCGCATGTATACGTTTTAATGTAAGCTTGTACATGGTTCACTTGTTTAATTTGGATTGCTAGTTGACTTTAAATAGATTTCAGTCAATAATGTTTATAATCATCATCGGTATTATCAATTGTTATACCACGAAAATTATTTATTGTTAATGATTGAAGTGCGAATTTAAACAATTCAGTAACACTTACTGCTAAAAACTATGCTAAAGCTATTTTTGTTACATTTTATTTTTTTATGGTAAGTATTAGAACTCCAACACATTACTTGCATAGTTATATTAGCTATTCAATAGCAAAACTTGAGATAATTAAGTATAATTTACCCCACATCTGGCTTGGAGATATTAGGGTTCTATCAATTGATATAACTTGGCATTTGGCCAGTTTTTTTCTGCAGACAAGTCATTATTCACAACTAATGGGCACAATCAACGAAGTTGTATCAACATTCTCATTTATTTCTTTGTGTAATGTTACCAAAAAACCTTAGTACGACTCTTTCAAAATGCAAGTGTTTGCAAAACTTGTGTCATCCTAAACACATACTCTCACCCAAACTGGTATAAAAACATCAAAGTGAAATATAATTCCGACTTAGTGATCCGAACCATGAACAAGTGTTGGGGAAACGGAACGTTAATGAACGCTGGGACAGATAGGTACAGCTGAAATCAAACAGACGAGTGAAAACGGGCTAAGTGCAAATTGGCCTACTACATTTAGAGTTCTGTACTAGCCTTTACTACATATATCACTGAATATTACATACGTTCGTAAATTCAGATGTTGTTTTCTACATAATAATTGTTGGTGACTAGTTCATTTTAGGAGCTCCGTGTGCGTAGGGGGTAAATAGGTTAATTTCTCAGAAATCGAAACATTTGCTTTATAAAAGGACATATCTTCTGATCGTCAAAAGTAATTGAAGATCGATGTGCTAGATATTTATAATTTGGTATCATTTCTGTGTGATAAAAGGGCATTGACATGCATTTAAATGGAAGTACCTACGTAATCTTATAAGAATTTTTATTCCTCTAAAGGTACGGAACCCTAACATACAACTTGAAATTATTCAACTACGTAGATAGAAACATGCCCAGGTAACGGCAGAGCGTATATAATTATGATTATTTACCAACCCCAACGCGGCAGAGGCCGGTCTTCGCGACCATATGAAATTTAGTCCAGCCACCCAAAGATTATTTCAAAATAAACCTGTATTTTGAAACAATCTTTGGGCGGCTAGACTAAATTTCCTATGGTTTCTGCACAGATTCAAGAACGTGAATGTACCCATTCTTAACAACAACTAAACTTTTATTAGAACTTAACTTTTAAAACTGAAAGAAGATACTGTTTTAAATGTAAGTGCTCAAGCTACTGTAACTAAACATGATCTCTCAGAGCATGTAGACTATATTTGTGCTGAAATAGATGCGGGTAGGCACGTAGACACAGCTTATTTTGATTTTAAAAAGGCTTTTGATTTAGTCAATAATGATATCCTCTTGCAAAAATTGGCAAAGCTGGGGTTCACCCCGATACTTCTTAAATTTTTTGCCAGTTATTTAAATAATCGCCGTCAATTTGTCAGAGTGAGTGGTTTAGAATCGAATGATTACTTCACTCGATCGGGAGTTAGTCAGGGAAGTACTCTTGGTCCAACACTTTTTTTGCTTTTTATTAACGACTTACCGGCAGTGGTCAGTTTTTCTAAAATTTTTCTAGTTGCAGACGACTTAAAACTAAGTTTAGGGATCGCTGAGGTTGCCACTTCTCTGGCTCTTCAACAAGATATTTCATCAGTAGTAGAATGGAGTAGAGACAACCATCTCCCATTCAATGAGAGTAAGTGTAAAGTTGTTACTTTTTCATCAAAAATAAATCCTATAGTTGTTGACTATAAGTTATATGACGCGCCTTTGGTTAGAGTAAATAAGATACGGAACCTAGGATTAATATAAGATTCTAACCTTGACTTCCACAATCACATGGCAGTAATTTGTAAACAAGCTAGGAAGACCTTAGGATTTGTTATGAGGACTTCTGCAGACTTTAATGATGTCAAGGTAGCTATAACTTTATATAACGCGTATGTACGAAGTAAATTGGAAAACGCGGCTATAGTTTGGGATCCTTACCAGAAAAAATATATACTCCAAATAGAGAGAATACAGCGAAAGTTTGCTCGTTGGCTTTACAAAAAGTATTATGGCTACTACCCTTATCTGTATCCTTCTGCTTTTGTCTTGGGAATGGTCAACTTAGATACCTTGAAGGTTAGGAGAGTAATGGCGTCGATAAGGCAGTTCCCGTTTATACTTCACCATAAACTAGACTGTCAATCAGTATTAGAGAAAGTAAACCTGTTAGTACCCTGGAGACTTCCGCGAGGGGAGGAAGGAACGATTGCACCGCGCCGTAGGCCGCGTCTGTTGATGAGACCCGCAGCACGATCCGAACGGGCAGCAAATGCGCCGACAAACCGTGCATTGGCTCTGATAGGTGACATACTTGCTCAGCACGATGATTTAGATATTTTCGCTGATAGTTTGACGAGTTTATTATCATTATTTCATAAGATTGTCGACAAGATTGTTAAATTGTAAAGTATGTTACTGAATGGGATTGATATTAAGGTTACTGACTGAATGTTATTACACTTCTGGACACATCTATTTGCCCAACTTAGAGTTTAGGTTTCGATGGCCCCTACTGAAATATGATTGCTAGATTAAACAAAAATTGATGATGCAGTTTTCAACCTGATACATTTTACCATCTTTTTCGATCGTATTGTTTTAAATTTGAATCCAGAATACCATACGACATGGAGCTACGCCTAACAAGTTGGATATGCGCCTTGTTAAAGGCATTTGATTTTTAAATAAAAAACATGTTTTATCAAATAAAGATTTAATTTAATGCCTCCATGGGCATCTACCACAGCTCTCATACGATTAGGCATAGAGTTTATCAACCGCTCTATGAAATTTTGAGGAACCATCTCCCATTCCTTCTCTATGGCAATTTTCAACTCCTGTTTCGTCTGGGCAACTGGCTGACGAGCCCTAACACGTCTTTTTAGCTCGTCCCACATGTGCTCAATGGGGTTCATGTCTGGGCTTCTGGCTGGCCAGTCCATAACTGTGATGTTCACATCCCGAAGATATTCCCTGACGATGCCGGCCGCATGGGCTCTTGCATTATCATGCATAAAAAGGAAATTTGGGTCCACATAGTCCGCGTATGGTATCACGTGAGGTTCTAAGCACTCAAGAATGTACCTTTCAGCTTTTAATGTTGGCAGCCGTGGTCTTGTAACAACCTCAAGTTGAGTTTTGCCGCTCGCGGATATACCGCCCCGGACAGTCCACGAGCCACCGCCATAAGCAACCCTCTCTTCAAAGCAGCATTGTGCGAAACGCTCTCCCTTACGTCGGTAGACCTTCTTCCTTCCATCATTGCCATATTGTAACACAATTTTAGACTCATCAGAAACGAGTACACGGCTCCAATCTTGCTGTGTCCAATTTAAATGACTGCGTGCGAAATGAAGGCGCGCTGTTCGGTGGGCTCGCATTAGTTTGGGCCCATTAGCTGGCTTGTGTGGTACCATATCGCGTTCTTTTTTTAACTTTCTCCGAACAGTTCGAGCGCTCACAGATACTCCGTGGAAGTCGCGAAGTTGGTTTTGTATCTCAATGGAGGTAAGGTGACGATTTCTCAAGCTGGTCGTCATGATGAATCGATCCTGCCTTTCAGTTGTGACCCGAGATCGTGGCCTTCCTTGACGACGAACAAAACCGCCAGTCTCTAGGTACCTCCGATAAACATTTCGGACCACAGATCGATTTAAATTAAGTTGAGCACTCACGTTTCTTTGGCTGTGTCCGGCCTGAATAAGTGCCACAGCTTGGGCGGCGACTTCAGGTGAAGTATCCATAGATTATTGATAGAACCTCACCTTAATGTTAAGAATAAGTAATGTTTGTTGCAAAACCAAAGATATCAATCACTTTTTCAAGAATTAAATTCAAGTAAACCAATAAAACCAAGTTTTCTTAGTATTCGATTGTTTGATATCAACAAACAGGCTCTAAATTGTCTTTTGTTTCTTTAAATTCTGTGTTCGAAATTCAAAAAAAGACAAAGATATTGAATGAAATTGCGAATGTGCCAGGTTCAAAACTGCATAAAAACTTGTTGCTCGACCTAATATAAAATTTTAGCTAGGAACAAACGAAACTGAAAATACAAGGTGGGCCAATAGATGTGTCCAGAAGTGTATTATTGAAATTGTAATCTAATGTAATATTATTTTGGTTTTGATTTTTTTTTCATGATCGTATAAATATATTGTTAATTATGTGTCTTTAAGCTTGTATGCGACTTGGTGTAGTTACTGTAAGCTACAAGTGAAAATTGAATTGAAATAAATTAAATTAAATTATGAAATAAATCGGTTCAGCCGTTCTTGAGTTATAAATACTTAGATATTCTACATTTATAGCTATTGCTATAAATGTAGAATACCTAAAATAATGGTTAAGATATACTGATATTTACATGACTGTCTGTACAATAGTTAAGAATGTTTTTAACACTCACAGTGTCGGCACATTTTTTAAACCCCAAGTATCTTCTATGTGTATATACAAGAATATGAAGGTTGTACGTAATATCAAGACAAATGGTTCCTTCAAGATAATTTAGGTGTGCGATAAGGTTATTGATCTGATAGAGGCGAAGATATGAAACTTCTGACGGATAGAAATGGAAACTGGAGACTCCCTATTACGTAAGTTTTCTTACTAGAAAACGGTATAAGTTTTATTCTTGATATAAAGTAATAACTTAACGTACTTAAATAGGTATATTATGCATAAAGTTATAATATAATTGTAATAATGTTTTAATGTTATTTTTATAAAAAAAAACTAATGTTAGAACGCCTTTGAATCAAAAATTTACATTGTAGGTGCAATTACAAATGCCATTAATGTGATTAGTTCACGAGTTTGTGGACAAATGATGCAATAAATGTTATGTTTTGCAATTTATTTGTTGACCCACATCCCTGTGGGTTCCCCACGGATTTCTACAGTCGTCGGCCCATCAGACCATACATTTTTCTTAAAGAATAATCCTTACTCCAACTGAATAAGATTACGCAGTGTCTAGCTTGATGTTTCGTTGTTCATACACAAATCCTTCTTTGACATGTCCCGGACCTCAGTTTAATCCCGTTTTTGCGTTCCTGCTTCCGTGCAAATACTCGTATGCTTTTAAAATTGTCAGACCCACTCAGCTAATACGACAAGGATTTATCTCTTAGATACTACACATGGTATGATTCGTTTGTAGATGTTGACCCTTTACGACGTTTAAAATAAACAATTTTTAGAGTTCCGCAGCCGAATGGCAAAAAACGGAACCCTTATAGTTTCGTCAAGTCTGTCTGTCTGTCTGTCTGTCCGTATGTCACAGCCATTTTATTCCGAAACTATAAGCATCACACTGTTGTATTTGGTAGGAAGATGTATCCTGTTAATCGCTTACCGATTCTCATACAAAAAATAAAAGATAATGTCATTTAACCCAGATGTTTCTACTGTTCCTTAAAAGACCCAGCTTAGTTATTAGAAATGACATGTAGTTTTATCAAGGAGCTGACTACTTATCACTTTTACGTGTGTTTCCATTAAATTAAGTTCAAAAAATTAACTATTCTATGATCTTAATACATTAGCCAACCCATTTATTATAAATATGATCTTTTGAAAATATTCTATAACTATGTAATAACTTATTTAAAATAAACAAGTTTTGTTCCTATTTGGCACAACGTACCTTATGTATCTAAGACATATTTTTCCGGAATACCTGGGATAAGGGAGGGGCTCCCATACATGAAACTAAAACCAAAAAAAAAAATTTTTTAGTCAAACCTATGCGTGTGGGGTGTCTATGGATAGGTATTTTAAAATCATATTGAGGTTTATAAAACTATTTTCTTTTAAAGTCTAACGTTTTATAGCTATCCACTTCCAAAGTGGTAAAATGGGCGTCCATCTAACTTCTAAACCAAGAGAGTGTAAATTTTGAAAAAAATATATAATATAGATCTTAATACATACTTTCAACAAAAATTGGTTTGGACGAGATCGAACTAGTACTTTTTGAGATATAGCATGTTTTCAACAACCGCAAACATAACTTTGTTCTTCATACAAACAAAATATTATTAGTATTTTACTAAGTAGAAGTAAGTGGATTCCCTAATTCAGTTAAAGTTGGCACAGAACTCTCAGTGCGCGAGTCCGACTCGCACTTAGCCGGTTTATTTTTAAAAATACAAAACTTTGTTTTGGTTCGAGTCTTTTTTGTGAGTTATATAAGCATTAGTTATCTAGAATGTTTTTTATGATTTTCATCCTTGCTTGCTTACTATTGTACAAGTAAGTCTCGTAGCGTAGCTCTTTTTGAGTAAATACTGTATGATTATCTTGAATCTTCATAATATTAAGAGCACAATATAAACACAAGGAAATATTTGAGAAGCTACGCTTTCGCTTCAGTGTGATATCCAGAAGTATTAATCGCCTTGTCACTTAAAGCCTTGCATAAAAAATAAGAAAAGCATGATAATCGCGATGTAACGTCTGCAAACCCTTTTAGAATTTCGCCAAAATAGACTGCGTAATATTCGTATTTTAATTTGAATAATGAGGTCTTTAGACGTCACTCAAAGCCCACGGGAGTAATCTGTAAGACCTTGCCTTGCTCTGTGGGGTTAGACATCAGATTATAGATTACGCCATTAGGTTAATAATGAATGAATGTTTAAATTTATCTGTTTAAATCACGGTACAGATTGATAAAAAAGGAAAAATATATGGGTTCAGCGTGTTTTACCGATATTTCAGTAAGCAAATATTTGACGTCGTCGTCTTAAATTAACAAATTCATTAATAAGTGTCGAGAAAATGTTACAATAATCAATTCTGATTCAATAATAAATGAATAATTAGATGTCAAATTACAACTTAAGCATAATTAATACAATTCAATTTTCATAGATAATACCTAAACCTAAACAATACTATTCACAGTCTGGCCATAAATACTGTTACAATTAAAAATAAGAAAGATATTACATTTGAATTTAGAATCTGTAATTTTATACGATTGCTCATTGTGTTTTCTAATTTTGGCACCAACACATTTTATAATATTTTGCGATATTAAAAGGGGGGCGGGGGGGTGATAAAGAGAACCGAATCGCTGTGATTGCATTACCCAAACTTGGTATGGAGCCAAATGCAATTTTTAAAACTCTCCTTACGCTTGGTATTAGTCAAATGTTTGTGTACCGGGCTATCAATAGGTGCAATTAGACCTCCTCTGTTTGTGACAGAAAAAGATCTGGCCGTACACGTAGTGTTCGAACGAAAAAGGTGGTCAAAGCAGTAAGGGAAAGAATTCCTGTCAGAAAGCAAAATATTTTATCTCGGGAGATAAAGATAGCTCCCAGAACCATGTCGCGTATTTTAAAAGATGACTTAGGACTTGCAGCCTCCCCCTCGAATGGAGCACGCCTTGTCGTGGCGAGGGGGCTCAGTAGCCTGTCGCAATCCAGCGGCGGGTGAAGCCAAGATGCTCCGTGGAGAGTGCCGCTGCGTCTGTTCCCGTATCGGGCGGCAGTGGCCATAGTGAGTCGCGTCTGTCTCGCATCGAGCGGCGACTCACTAAAAGTCGTTGGACTCCCAGCACCCCTCTGGTGTATCAGAGGAGGCAGGGGATGTCCTGAGGACTTTGGTCCTCTGGGCGAGCTCGGCGTGCATTTGCCGTCGGGCGTGGCTCGCCTCGTCGGGAGGGTCTCGGACAGACGGTGTGGGGACACCTCTGTCTAATCACAAGAGACCCTTCTGAGGCGCCAGGGTGCCGTCGGGAGTGGGATCGCCCCACTCCGTGGAGATCCGCCCTCCCCATGGAGGGTGGAGGTTGCGCTGGCAAGGGTCGCGGGACTGTTGAGACACCGCGGCCCCTGCTGTCAAAGCCACCAAACGCGGCGGGCGTCGTCAGGTTTTAGTGGGTATACCCGGGGGCGTATCCGGGGGAGTCCCACACACGCCCCTCCGTTCCCCGACGGAGAGGTACGGTGCGTAATTGCATTTCCTGACGTTAAAAAAAAAAAAAAAAAGGACTTGCAGCCTATACGAGACGCAATGGTCAATTTTTAACTGATAATTTAAAACAGAATAGGGTGGTAAAATGGAAAAAAACTACTGAATCGGTACGCAAAGGGAGGCCACAGAAATATTTTTTTTTACGGATGAGAAAATCTTTACAATTGAGCAACATTTTACAAACAAAATGTCCGTATTTATGCTCAAACCTCTAAGGAAGCTTCCCAATTAGTCGGCCAAGTACAACGTGGGCATTACCCGACTTCAGTGATGGTTTGGTGGGGTGTTAGCTATGAAGGAGTGACTGAGCCATATTTTTGTGAAAAAGGTATCAAAACATCGCCACAAGTGTATCAAGATACCATTCTTGAGAAGGTAGTTAAGTCCCTTAACAACACCATGGTCAATAACCAAGCATGGTCTTTCCAACAATACTCGACGCTGGGTCATAAAGCTCGGTCCACGCAGTCTTGGTTGGAATCAAACATTTCGGACTTCATCAGAGCTGAAGACTGGCCGTCGTCTAGTCCCGCTCTTAATCCGCTGGATTATGATTTATGGCAAGTTTAAGAGAGTACGGCTTGCTCGAAACGCCATGATAATTTGGAGTCCCTAAAACAATCCATACGATTGGCAGTGAAGAATTTTCCTATGGAAAGAGTTCGTGCTTCTATTGATAACTGGCCTCAACGTTTAAAGGACTATGTTGCATCAAATGAAGACCACTTCTTTTATATTTATGTATAAAATTAACACACTGTATAATATAAACTGTGTGTAATAAATATTATTTGCATTAAGAACATTTTTTTCTTTGTTACAATATTTATGGCAAGACTAGGTACATGTCAGTCCACACTAATATTTAAAAATACATGGTTACAACATACCAAAGCAGTGGTCTACCTGAGAAATAGGCTATTGGCTAAGAGTTTATTTGCGGAGAATTTATTAATTCAAGTTAGGTAAATAATATGTCAATAACGATTCTTGTTTTTTACATGCCAATCATTTAGAAAATTGTTTGTCTGCCATTTTAACCATATTCCTGTTGATTAAATAGAACAAGTCCGTTTTTTACTAGTCATCATCATTAAAATGTGATCATTTTAAAGTAAGATACATACAAAACCCAACAAGACCTACATTGTTAATAATTGAAAACAGAACAGGTAACAACGCGACCTCCTGCTCAGCCTACTACTTCGAGCTCGTCGTCTAAGGTGGCAACTCGTAAACAAGCATCCGCAGCGAAAAAATAAGTCAGCTATGTGATCCATTACCGATATCCTTAGTTGTTTGTAAATATTTTATAATTTTGTTGAAGGTACTTATTACTACTTAGGCTCAGAAAACATTTTTATTTCTTTCGTTGAAATGTCACTGTCATTTGTCATATGTCAATGTTTTTTTTTTTCTTCTTTTTTGCGCTTTGGACAAAACATATGCAACCAGTTTTGTTCCGAACTGTGCTCGAGCATAATTCAATATCGTTATGTTGTCCTTACTTTGAGTTTATTTTTACAACACTAAGTGATTCTAATGTTGTTTTTATGATAATAGTTTAAAACTTTGTTATTGCATAGCTGGTGGGTGATGCAAAGAGTAAAAAATCTAGGGATTACTTACCTAGCCCTGCATTATCTTATATAAATAGTTTTTTTTTTTTTTTATATATACATAGTTTAAATTTATTTTACATTATTATATTTATTATATATTTGCAATTATGCCTCTTAACGCGACAAGTTCATCAGCTTCATACTACTCTTGTAGTGATCACTCACACTCGTTCGACTCAGTGTCGTCTGACATTGAAACACTCGGCATTCAGCTCAAAAACTGTTTCGAAGGGCATCAAAAATCTCTTAACATATGCCACATTAACGCTCAGAGCATCCCGAAGCATCATAGTGAACTCTTGGATAGCTTCTCGTCGGATGTAATCCATGCCGTTTTAGTTTCCGAGTCTTGGCTCAAACCATTCATGCCTTCAGTTGCATACAGTCTACCTGGCTTCGTGCTAATTAGAAACGACCGAGTTGGTAAGGGTAGCGGTGGAGTAGCAATTTACCTGAGATCAGATATCCCATTCACAATTGTCGCATCATCTCCAGCTATCTATTCTGCATCAGCAGAATATTTATTCATTGAGATCAGTTTAAGTAGTACCAAAGCTTTACTTGGGGTGGTGTATTGTCCTCCAGGGATTGATTACTTCAACCAGCTTGAGGTTGCCCTTGAATCATGCTGTTCAGACTACTCCCATCACATTATTATGGGTGATTTCAATACCGAGCCTGCCGGAGATCCTCCTCGTTCCGACAAATTTCTTCATTTACTAAGGTCCACTGGCCTCCAGTATCTTCCATTTTTTCCCACTCATCACAATATTGGCACCCGTGATACCTGGCTCGATCACGTGCTGACCTCGTCTGAACAGTTCGTGCTTGGCCATGGTCAGTTGTTGGCTCCAGGTTTCTCTAGACATGATTTGTTGTACTTAGCTTACCGTATTCGACCTCCTGGAAATAGGCCCCGGACAGCTCAGGTGCGAAGTTACTCGCGTATCAATAATGAAAGCTTGTTGAAAGATGCTGCTACAATAGACTGGAACCCTGTCATGTCTGCTGGCACGGTCGATGTTAAAGTGGAGCTGCTGTGTAGCAATATTATTAGCTTATTTGATAAGCATGCGCCCATGCACACAGTCCGCATAAGGCGACCGCCAGCTCCTTGGTTGACAAAGGATATCAAACTTGCAATGTCTAGACGCAATAAGGCCTTCCGTACTTTCAAAGGAAATAGATCAGACGAAAATTGGGCCCAGTACAAAAAGGCGCGTAACCGTTGCAATCAGATGATACGTGCAGCGAAACGTCATCATATACATACTGAGATCCATAAGTCCTCTTCCTCTAACATCTGGAATTTTCTGAATTCACTTGGGGTCGGCAGATCAAAGTCTGATGACATCCACATTCCTTTTGATCTCAACGACATCAACCAGCATTTCACGAACCTTCCTGCCCTTGATGCTCTCACCAAAACGAATACTTTAGCATACATAGCTTCACTCCCTGCTCCTGACATTACTCCCTTCTCATTTACCCCTGTCTCCGATGCTGACATCAGCAAGGCCATTTCTACGATTACATCTAAAGCAACCGGAGTGGATGGCATCAGCCGTCTGATGATGGTGCCATTGCTCAAAATAATTTTACCTATTCTCACTCACATTATTAATTGGTCATTGGACTCTGGCACTTATCCAGATGTTTGGCGTAAAGCTCTCGTCCGTCCACTCCCTAAGGTTCGTAATCCCACTTCTCCAAGCCAATACCGGCCCATTTCCATTTTGCCTTTTCTCTCAAAAGTAATTGAGTCGTGTGTACTTAAACAGTTATCCTCCCATCTCTCTCAGAACAACTTACTGAATCCTTTTCAGTCTGGATTTCGTGCAGGCCATAGTACTACCACTGCTCTGCTGAAGGTAACAGAAGACATACGAGACGGGATGGATTCCTTTAAAGTCACACTTCTTGTTCTAATAGACTTTTCTAATGCCTTTAATGCTGTGGACTATGACCTCCTTCTGGCCGTACTTTCGTACTTAAAAGTATCTTCTTCAGCCCTGGAATGGTTCTCTTCCTATCTGCGTGGTCGCCAGCAGTCAATTAAAACTCCTAACGCCCATTCTGACTGGTACAATCTGTCATCTGGTGTACCACAGGGTGGCATAATCTCTCCTTTGCTCTTCTCTATTTTTATAAATCTTATCACCCTTAATCTTCGCTGCTCGTATCATCTGTATGCTGATGACTTGCAATTGTATGTGCAAAGTGAAATTGCAGAACTACCTGCTGCAATTCATCTTATGAACGAAAATTTAAATTATATTTCATCGTGGTCACAAAACTTCGGAATCTCTGTCAACCCTACGAAGTGTCAGGCCATTATTGTGGGTAGTCCGGGACTTGTTTCTAGGTTTAATGTAATGGATCTGGACCCAATAGTGTTTGAAGGTACCACTATACCTTACTCTACTAGTGTCAAGAACTTGGGCCTAACTATGGACACTACGCTTAGCTGGTCTGTTCACATAGCTGAGGTCAGCCGTAAGGTGATTGTCTGTCTGAGAAGTCTCTACCGCTTAAAATTCTTTCTCCCATTTAAGACGAAGCTTCTGCTTATGCAAACTCTTGTCATCCCTATCATAGACTACGCAGACTCTTGCTGCACTAATCTTACTGAAGCCCTTATCGACAAGCTTGAACGTCTCCTCAACAATTGCATCAGGTTCATCTTCGGCCTCCGTAAATATGACCATGTCTCCAGTTTTAGAGCACAGCTTAACTGGCTCCCTATTCGTCAACGTAGAGACTCTCGAATCCTTTGCATTTTACATGCTATTCTTAATAACCCCTCGTCGCCTTCTTATCTTAAAGATATGTTCCCGTTTTTATGCCAAACTCACGATCGGTCTCTCCGTTCCTCCGTCAATCTCCGGCTAGGCACGCTGGCACACCGCTCCACGTACGTCTCCAAGTCATTTTCAGTGACGGCAACACGACTGTGGAACTCTCTTCCTTTGGATGTCAGGAGGGCCGAGTCGAAGGTATCATTCAAGAGGAAAGTCCGACAATTTCTTAAAGAATAGATAATTGCAAAATAATATTTATTTATTATGTGTATTATTTATGTACATTTTTTTTTATATATTGTATTTATTTTGTGTAAGTTTAAGTATATTTATTGAATATAAAATAATTTACAGTAATTAAAGCACGTTTATTTGTTACTATAAATATTAGTCAATTGTTACTATTTTGTTGTTTTTTCTCAAAATTTCTTTTCGCTGCACCCATTGCCATCTCTCTGCATGACCTAAAGGTTTGACTGGCAGAGAATGCTTTTAGCATTAAGTCCACCTTTGTACACTATGATTTGTGCAATAAAGTCTTTAAAAAAAAAAAAAAAAAATCTTTTTAAATCCAATATTTGTTTAATCAAACTTTATTCACTGACATTGTTTTAATAAAAGATACAAAAAAGTTAGTTTACAATATTATAGTCTAGCCAAGAAAAAAATACTTTACTATTGACCTAATAAAGCCGGTTTTGTTTTGTTTTGTTCTACATAAAGTTACAACCCTATTCTACTCCATGGAACTTAATGCTACCCGTTTAACCCAAAAGTTAAACGAAAAGCACATCGTGTTCCACTCAAAAATATTCCAGGCTGTTTAGGGTAATTAAGTTGTACGAATATCGGATCGTGGTTGACCCACAACTTTCATCAAACTCACAAATAAGAGTTAAGACATAGCTTTGATCCCGAAAACTAATTTGAAAACTTTTTGATTGATCACCTCATTTATGAACTCCAGAAAATATTCAATTAGCTCTGTGAAGTGTTGGGGTAAACAGTTTACAGAAGATACAGTAGGACATGGATCTTTTAGCCGCGAAAATCAAACTACGATTATAGCGCTGTCCGCTTTAAAAATACGGTTGTTAAATCTAGTGTAGCCAAATCTTACGGGAAATTTCCCCATTTTTCCTAATATCTTCCTGATGGTTCATTATCGTTACACTTTTTGTTAAAAATACGATTATTTTTAAATACCGTAGAGCTAAACTCCCGAAATGAAATTATAATTATCAGTGGTTTTTTTTGTTAAGGCAATTGTTTTGCGTTTTGAATCGGTGTAATCTATAAGATAATTTGTACCAAGATGCTTATTCTAGTTTTAATAAGTACCCTTATTTTGCACTTTGCCATGGTTGGGTAAATAAATATTACTTTTCTGAACAACATTCTGAAGTCTCTAAATCAAGGGTGATTGTTTGTATCGGCTACCAGGATTGAATTGCGCTTCCCTGTCAATGTCTTCTATGGGCCAGAAGAGCCTTATCGCACTGTACTAACAGTTTAACGGAATTAAAGAGTCTCTGAAGGACTTTAAGTGCCGGTGTTTCACCCGCCTTGAGAAGCTCTGCCGTGATTCCGTCCTCGTCAGCTGCCTTGTTGTTTTTGAGCTGTTTCAGGGTCATCCTTATCTCATAGAAGCTGACGTCCGTGATGTCTTCGGTGTAGTGTCGGATCAGGATAGCTCTTGAGTCTCTGGCTGAGCAATTAACGGGTTTGGCAACTAAACAGAACCTTTCGATCTCCCTCAAAACCTCTGCTTTCGTCGACGCTACACTGCCGTTCTCCGTCTTAAGCTTCGTCAACAGGCTTTGCCCAATAGACATGTCCCTTGCAAACACTTTGTAGCCTTGGTTCCGCTCTATTGTTTCTTTAACTGCCTCGGTGGCGCAGCGGTAGAAAGGTCGAACTTTAAAGCGACGGCTGCGCCAGAGGACCCGGGTTCGATCCCCGGGTCGGGCCAAAAAATATACCTGAGTTTTTCTGTTCAGAAATTCTTAGGGTAGCCCGGAGTTTGGGATTGGCGGTGTTTCACCCCCGTGCCTCGGAAAAGCACGTAAAGCCGTTGGTCCTGCGCCTGAACTCTCTCCGGTCGTGTCAGATTGCTGTCCCATCGGGCTATGAGAGTGAAAGGAATAGAGAGTGCACCTGTGTTTGCGCACACACTTGTGCACTATAATATGTCCCGCGCAGTCCACCGTAGTCGAAATCGGCTAGGGGGACTATTATTGTTTCTTTACTACACTATTAGTGCTAAAGCAAAAACTGCCCTGTCGCAGGGACTTCCATATTTGTTTTTTAAGCTGCCTGTAGTTTTCAGCATTAACGGAGGTCTGCAGTACCATAGATCGACGTTTTGCTATAAGTTCGAGAGTGTGGACCGAGAGTTTTTGAGGTCTATTTTTACGGCCAGGCCTAAAATACTGATCCATACAGACCCAGCCAAGAGACCCCACCGTTTGGACAGTTTCCACAAACGCGTTGTTTATTTTGTACACTGAAACGCAATCCTCTAGGCAATCAAAGCGGTTTTACAACTCGAGTTGAAAGCTCCCGAGATGGATATGGTCGGAGCGTGGACTGCATCAGGCGGGACCTTTCCAATTGACAGTTATATTTAATGTGCCTTGAATATGATGCCCTTGCTTTTTTATTGTTAATACAATTGTTTATAATAATAATAATCATTTATTGCAGATAAATTACATCCTATTTAAACCGACTTCAAAAAAGGAGGAGGTTATCAATTTGACTATGTTTTTTTTTGTATCTATGTTACGTCATATCTCAGTCATATGTAAACCCATTCGGAATTCTTTTCGCCTACTTAGAGGGTATACCTTCTAGTTGGTCCCATTTTTGCCAATTCGGGATCTGATGATGGTATCTTGGTGTAATCAAGGAAAACCTTCAAATTTTAAGGGCACTGTTGACGTGTTGTTTCGTCTGATAGTCAAAATCTTGTAGAGCTAAGCTGATGGTGGAACTCCTTAACGCTTAGGAGTTCAGTATTTATAATAACAGAACTTATGATTAGTCATTTTTAGCTTCCTAAAGAACAAAGTCAAAAGGTGCCACCCGAAGTCGAAACCGACGATCTCCGATGACGCCCGAGGGTCCCGCTGCTCGTGCGCTAATACCACCCCCTCTCCTGCAATCACTTAAAATTAAGAAATAAAATTAACTTAAAAAAAAGGTAAAAACAGACTTCAAAACCAAAATGCACAAAAAAGTCTTAAAAAAACCCTTGAAAGGAAAGGATTTTAGGCAAACAATTTATTTTTGGAGTCGGTGCTCTGATAGTTGAAGCTTGATGGTCAAAGTGCATTTTGGGTTTGAGTTAGTTTTTACTTATTTTTTAATACAATGATAAAAACATACATGTATAGTACTATTATAATCATAACCGTATCCATTTCTTCCATTTGTCTGTGTCGAACAAACCATTTATGGTAATAAATAAAAATAATAAATAAATAGACTCCATGAGTCAAGGAAGATTTTCTTGCACTGGCAACCGTCATTGATTGCTAGCGCTCCCCTGTCAATGTCATCTATTGGCCAGAAGATCCTTATCGCACTGTATGAATAACTGTCAATTATATATTATAAAGGTATGGTTTCGCTGGCCGTAACAGTTTCACAATATAAGGAGGAGAGATAATTTAATAGTTCCATAGATAAAACGTTCAGCAATCAAATCAATGTGAAAGAACTTAGTTGAACTGACAACGTTATCGTTACTTACATGTTAATCTCACATGAAGGGAAACGTGGATTCGCTTTTATCCTTCACCTACCCAGACCCAGATCCACCAATTTTCCTAATGATTCGTCATTACAGTTAACGTTATAAAATAATTCGTCAGATTATAATTTAATGGATTTAAAACCATTAAATAATAATACCCGGATAGATGGGCCCAATTTGTCACGCGATAGATACCACCTGACGGCTATCGACGAAGGGGTAGACCAAAAAAGAGGTAGAGTGACGATCCGTCCAGCTTTGCGAGAGACTGGGAAATGTTGGCCGCTGACGAAGGCACATGAAAAAAATTGGCCCAAAGTGGGATGATGTAGGTTACATAAAAAAACATTAGGTTGTAATCTCGCTGTTTTTACAATATGATGGTCACCTATACAAAGGTAATTTTTGGCACGTAACTTGAATAGATAACAAGAGTGATCGAGACCCATTTCCCTCGTCTTTCCTGATTATGACGTGTGCGTGCCTGTAATTTTGTCAAACTCGTAAGGAGATTTAATTACCTTGTGAACTTGGCTTTACGCCAGTCATTCCTTAATAATATAACTCAATCAGTAAAGGCCGTCACGAAGATAGGCTTATTTACGTCAGGTACATAGTTGATACAAATTTGAAACGTTCAATGTTTGTTTAATTATTTATTTCTATAACGGGGCGAATAAGAGAGAAAATTAAGTCGATAAAAATAAGAAAATTACCCAAATCACTATAATAGGATGTTGTTTTGGTCAGTGACATCCATAATATGAGTTATGCTTTTTCTCAAAAAAAAAACATAAATTATTTACAAGTTTTATAAAAGAAAACTTCTTCACGACATTCTCAAAAAAATTAAAACGAATGGGGAAAATACTACGCCGTAGCTAGTAAGCTACAAAGAGGCGACCTGGAGTTGGTAGTTTCGACATGCTCGCTAGTATCGCAATAATAAATTGATTTAGTGTGTTTATTGCTTTATTTTTTTTAATTTTTTCATCGTCTATTAAAACACCCCTGTCAGGTGTCGCTGACCAAAACAACAGCCTGTATGCCACGCACAAATGAATTAATTTAAAAATAATAGGCAGATACGTAAAAGAGCTTATTGATTAAATACATAGTCATATGTCAAACCCGTGATGCATGAACCCCTCAAGCGTATGTGAACGAGACACAATAGATAGTTTATTGTTATGTGGTTGCCTGCAACCGCTTGGATAATGAAAAGTAATTGCATAAAAATCCTGCATCCATATAAATCTCTCTACATGATCTAAATGTATGACTGGGAGATAATGCTATTAGCATTAAGTCCACCTTTTGTACAATAAAGTTTTTAAATAAATAAATAAAATGAAAAATAAAAATCTAAAGTCGGCTGTTGCTCCATAAACGTAGATCTATCGTTTATCACCGTTAAAGATAAACTCGAAACGCTTTGCGGATTATATTGCGGATCTACCTGTGTTTGTAAACTATTGTTGGTTCAGAACCATTCGCATAATATATAAAAAAAACACAAAATATGACAATGGGAAAGTGTCAGTGTACTCGATATAAGTTTTTAAATTATTTCTGCATGATAGCTTTCCATGACGGAGATAGACAATTTTATAAGGTACAAGGAAACTATGACGTAAGTATCTGGTACTTAGGAAAGAAAACTTTTTATTGCATATAACATAAATTAAATTCATAAAGATGAAATTAGAAACCAAAAATTTGCGCACGGGCGGGACTTGAACCAGCAACCTTTTGGCAAACCGGGCCAAACGCTCTTACCAATTGACCCACCGTGCTGTCAGTCCGACCCTGCGAAATTTGTGGTTTCTTATGAAAACGTCAATTGCGTGACGCTTAGCGCCATCTAGCCGTCTGTTTATGAAACAGATGGCCCAAGCAGTTATTCTTTACAGAATAAATTCAACTTGGAAATTGATGTCGCTTCGCTATCTAATGCTTTAGAATGTTTTTAACACTCACAGTGTCATATTTTATATTCATAAAGATGAAATAAGAAACCAAAAATTTGCGCACGGGCGGGACTTGAACCAGCAACCTTTTGGCAAACCGGGCCAAACGCTCTTACCAATTGAGCCACCGTGCTGTCAGTCCGACCCTGCGAAATTTGTGGTTTCTTATAAAAACGTCAATTGCGTGACGCTTAGCGCCATCTAGCCGTCTGTTTATGAAACAGATGGCCCAAGCAGTTATTCTTTACAGAATAAATTCAACTTGGAAATTGATGTCGCTTCGCTATCTAATGCTTTAGAATGTTTTTAACACTCACAGTGTCATATTTTATATTCATAAAGATGAAATAAGAAACCAAAAATTTGCGCACGGGCGGGACTTGAACCAGCAACCTTTTGGCAAACCGGGCCAAACGCTCTTACCAATTGAGCCACCGTGCTGTCAGTCCGACCCTGCGAAATTTGTGGTTTCTTATGAAAACGTCAATTGCGTGACGCTTAGCGCCATCTAGCGGTCTGTTTATGAAACAGATGGCCCAAGCAGTTATTCTTTACAGAATAAATTCAACTTGGAAATTGATGTCGCTTCGCTATCTAATGCTTTAGAATGTTTTTAACACTCACAGTGTCATATTTTATATTCATAAAGATGAAATAAGAAACCAAAAATTTGCGCACGGGCGGGACTTGAATGAATGAATGAATGAATTTTTATTTATTTGACACACAAATAAAATTACATTATATAAATTAAAAACATAAATAAATTACATTATATAATTAAAAACAACTAAAATTAAATTAATCAAAAAAAAAACAAAAACAAAGCGCCCAGGTGTGCCAAAAAGGTCCCCGCTCAGTATATATCGTGACAGCAGATGGTTAGCATGCCACGACACTGATTTTCAGCGGGAACCCCTGTTAGGCGCTGGGTGTAAACACACACTTGAAAAGAAAAAAAAAAAGAAAAAAAAAACAACAACAAAACACAAAAAAAATAAGATTACATTAATTATAATTAAATAAGATAAATAAATTATTCATTATCATTTTACATTCAAATTATCAGATTCTTCTTAGGTACTAGCTGCGCTTGCAGCGCCCTCATCTCACCGGTCTCGTACCGGTCGCGCGGGCGTGCGTTCCCACCCTAGAATCTGTCATCTGTCAAATAAGTAGACCCGCTCTGTAACCCACACCTAACCCAAAAAAAGTGTTTTGGTTTCTTATTTCATCTTTATGAATATAAAATATGACACTGTGAGTGTTAAAAACATTCTAAAGCATTAGATAGCGAAGCGACATCAATTTCCAAGTTGAATTTATTCTGTAAAGAATAACTGCTTGGGCCATCTGTTTCATAAACAGACGGCTAGATGGCGCTAAGCGTCACGCAATTGACGTTTTCATAAGAAACCACAAATTTCGCAGGGTCGGACTGACAGCACGGTGGCTCAATTGGTAAGAGCGTTTGGCCCGGTTTGCCAAAAGGTTGCTGGTTCAAGTCCCGCCCGTGCGCAAATTTTTGGTTTCTTATTTCATCTTTATGAATATAAAATATGACACTGTGAGTGTTAAAAACATTCTAAAGCATTAGATAGCGAAGCGACATCAATTTCCAAGTTGAATTTATTCTGTAAAGAATAACTGCTTGGGCCATCTGTTTCATAAACAGACGGCTAGATGGCGCTAAGCGTCACGCAATTGACGTTTTTATAAGAAACCACAAATTTCGCAGGGTCGGACTGACAGCACGGTGGCTCAATTGGTAAGAGCGTTTGGCCCGGTTTGCCAAAAGGTTGCTGGTTCAAGTCCCGCCCGTGCGCAAATTTTTGGTTTCTTATTTCATCTTTATGAATATAAAATATGACACTGTGAGTGTTAAAAACATTCTAAAGCATTAGATAGCGAAGCGACATCAATTTCCAAGTTGAATTTATTCTGTAAAGAATAACTGCTTGGGCCATCTGTTTCATAAACAGACGGCTAGATGGCGCTAAGCGTCACGCAATTGACGTTTTCATAAGAAACCACAAATTTCGCAGGGTCGGACTGACAGCACGGTGGGTCAATTGGTAAGAGCGTTTGGCCCGGTTTGCCAAAAGGTTGCTGGTTCAAGTCCCGCCCGTGCGCAAAATTTTGGTTTCTTATTTCATCTTTATGAGTATAAAATATGACACTGTGAGTGTTAAAAACATTCTAAAGCATAAATTAAATTGCAAATTCATTCAACGGAAATGTACAATTTAGGTGGTCTTACTTACTACATGCTGAGATCTGGATATCATTGGGCATCAAACCGAAAATCGAGTTTGACGATCACTCAGTGCTAGTACCGGGTGACTGGAGTATAATTCACGGTATCGTGAATTCGTGATGCAATTCCGCTGAGCCACCAATCTTATATCACTATGCGAGCTCTGCACTGATTAGTCGTGTCCTATCCTCTTATCTAATCAGGATTCAGGTGGCATGTACCATCTATTCTGAATGTCCCAAATTGTAGCTATTAACTAAATTATCAATTTGCTACGAATATTGGATGTAACGGACTCTAAAATAGTGATACTGTGCGAATAGATAACATTATTCCCTTTCGCTATGGTGTGAAGTTTGTGCACTATAATCGTTTGGGATTTAGTTTGCGTATATTTCAATTCGAACGGTAGTCGTTGGAACGGTTCCAGGGGACCTTTGTCAATAAATAGAGGGAATGGCTGCTTAAAGTAGAGCTTTGCTTAATGGCTGATTAAAGTAAGTTCTGAGCGGGTTATGTTCTGAGTAGAATCTTAAAATATGTAACGGATGCGTTTGATTTTTTAAATCATGTTTACTGGAATATGGTATTAAATAAGGATGGATCCAATTAAATTGTTAGAATATATTAAGAGGTATCTCTTCGATATATTTTGGTTAGTTTATTTGAAATCACTGGTTGCGCCATACCGCGGATGTTAACCCATTCCAGTGCTATAAATTCAGCATGTCTTAAACCCTTGGCTGATAAAAATTTGCCGCACTTACGCACGTGATAAAATTCTCAGTGTATTCGAAGATTTACTGTCTGTTCGCACAGATAATAGAAGGCACAGAAAACGAAGCTTGAAAATGGCATTACCTCGTTGAGCTCGTAAAATGTGCGAATCACCAGCAAGGCTCAGGTCGCGAGCATTTTGACTTTCGCTGGTAAATATGCGACAGTTTTCACCAATACAACGCTAGGTAGCTGTGCGAGGAAGATGCGCTACGAATATGCGCCGCCGCAAAGTAGCTGTGCGAGAATGTTGCGCATCTCGAGCTATGATGTTAATACCGATAGTAAGGAAGCGGCGGGAGCGACGAGCTGAGGGCTCATAGCAGGCATCTATAGCACGCATCTATAGCATGCATCCTTCCACATAAAAAAAAACATATCTACGTTGAATCCGTCCCTCGTTAGTTGAATGTGCACCCAAATTATGATTGGTGGATATCAAACGCATCCATAGCATCGTAGCTTAGCACATCTCTGGTAGAAAAGCACAACTCTGGTGGCAATTTAACGTTAGAAATGATGGTTTAGAATGTTTTTAACACTCATAGTGTCATATTATATTCATAAAGATAAAATAAAGAACAAAAAATTTTCGCACGGGTGGAACTTGAACCAGCAACCTCTTGGCTGACCGGGCCAAATGCTCTACCAATTGAGCTACCGTGCTGTCAGTCCGACCTTGCAAAATTTGTGGTCTCTTATAGATACGTCATTGGGTGACGCTTAGCGCCATTAAGCTGTCTTATTCTCTTGTTCGTCTTATTATTTTTTTTATGACGACGTGAATGACGTATCCATAAAAGATCACAAATTTCGCTAGGTCGGACTGACAGCACGGTAGCTCAATTAGTAGAGCGTTTGGCCCGGTCAGCCAAGAGGTTGCTGGTTCTAGCCCCGCCCGTGCGCAAAAAAAATTTTAGGTTTCTTATTTCATCTTTTTGAGTATAAATTTATAACACTGTAAGTGTTAAAAACATTCTGAACCATTGGATAGCGAAGCGTCATCAATAACCAAGTTGAATTTATTCTGTAAAGAATAACTGCTTGGGCCCACTGTTTCATAAACAGACGAATAGATTGCGCTCAGCGTCATGCAATGACGTATACATAAGAGACCACAAATTTCGCAAGGTCGGACTGACAGCACGGTAGCTTAATTGGTAGAGCGTTTCGACCGGTATCCAAGAGGTTGCTGGTGTAAGTTCCGCCCGTGTGCAAAGTTTTGGTTTCTTATTTCATCTTTATGGTTGAAAATGATGTTTGTAGCCAATACACAAAGTTGGAGTTGGTGTTTTGTCGTTACGTATAAACGTCGTTTAATCCGCTATTGTACAGATCCAGTGTCTGTTCATTTCACTCGTAAATGGAAAACCAAACCGGCGGTATAATAAGACAATAAATACAAACAATTCAAACATCCGATTGGTTAATAATAGGGGTTTTCAGATAAGTGGTAACGTGGCTCTCAAATGGCGCCGAATGCGAACCACAGTCAGCAACATTTTAACAAACACATTATTTTCGTAATTGCTCGTAATAAACGCTACTAAATATGCCACATGGCAACGAACGTTATTAGGCCGGTAAATGACATGTCACGTTTAATCTGTTTCAATTTACCAAACTTATAATTACTGCTTAACGAGCAACTGTATGCAGGTTATTGGTTCTGGTTGAAGCCAGAAATTATCACTAAGATTAATTTTGACTACGTACTGTTTGTAGGTATGTCTACGTAATTCGTGTACCATTTTGATGAGATGAAGATAAAAGTACATTGAATGTTTTTTTTTTAATTATTTTTTTAGTAATATTGGACAACAATCACATAGGTTGCTCTGATCCCAAAGTAAGTAGCTAATGCACTTGTGTTATAGAAATCAGAAACGATGGTGGTACCAAAACACCCAATATACAGAGTGACTTTTTTATCAGTACCGAAATTTTGTGTTAACACTCCGCTGATGAATATGAACAACTTTTACTATGGGAGCAATGGTGAAATCGAAAAAAAAAATCAGCTGTTCCATACATTTTGACCGCGCGCCAATCGAACTTTTGTATGGAACAGCTGATTTTTTTTTCTCGATTTTACTATTGCTCCCGTAGAAAAAGTTGTTCATATTCATCAGTTGAGACTTTACACAAAATTTCGGTACTGATAAAAAAGTCACCCCGTATGTGTGATTACATCGCAGTCACACGTCTCCCGTAGAAATTGAACGTCGAACGCAGGGTAACGAATTCAGCGTTAAATTGCTGTTCCAATGTCATCTGGAACTGCAGTAGGTTCTAATTCGATTGGAAACAGCGGCGAATTTGAAAAATTTGATAAACTTTTGCCGATGAAGTCGGAGTCAGATCTGTGTTCTTAACAGCGCGTTTTTTATTTATTTGTTTTTTGAATGGTTTGGTTAGTGCAAAACAAAGGTTAAGTAAAACGCATATATGTACCTACTGGTGTAAGATTACTAAATAAGCTATAACGGGAATTGCCTGAATACTACAACATGGTCAAATTGAAAGGCAGTAAGTTGCATGCTATTGAGTGGCTAGATACTACTTATGTATAAATAATTGATGATATGAGGACTTCATTAAAAGGCTTTCCTCTTGCACATACCAGGCCACTCAGAAAGTATTGCAAAAAAGTTTTTATATACAGGTTGTTGTTTTGGTCAGCGACGAGCGACTGGCCGGTTAGAATCTTTTTCGAAAACATTATTATTTTAAGTAAAAATAGGTGTGTTCCATTTAAAAATATCCCTCCAAATTTTTGCGAGTCAATTCAAAGTATCGTGTCTGACTGAGAAATTTACAGAACATTTAGGAGCTATGTTTTTTTACGATTTCAAGTGTCGCCAGATACCGGAAGAAACGATCGATAGACTTTAAATGACATTTATAGATGGAAGCCCCACCAAGGTCACCGTGTTTCGTTGGTATAACGAATTCAGGCGCGGTCGACAAACCTTGGGAGATGAAGAATGTAGCGGACACCCTTTGACGGCTATTACGAAAGAAAACGTCCTATCAGTGAAAAATTTAATCCAAGATAATAAGCGAATTACATATTTTGAGATTGAGCACATATTGAAGATTTGATCGGGAGGCGTTCCCGAGATTCTACATGGGCATTTTTGCGTGAGGAGGATGTTATCACGCTGGGTGCCGCACTACCTTACCGACGCGCAGAAGCAGGTCCAGGTGGAATGGTGCCGTGATATGTTGAACAAGTTTGAAGCAAGCTCGCTCGGCGTGTTTATGACATCGTTATAGGTGATGAGTCCTGGGTTTTTCAATAATATCCAGAAACCAAGTGCATTTCGAAAGTTTGAGTATTTCAAAATGAACCAACGCCTACCAAAGTTAAGCGATCTCGGAGCGGGGTGAATCTCGGAGCATTTTGATCGCCAGTTTTTTTAATTTGACTGGTCACTTGATGTCCATTCCCTTATGAGATCAAAGAAGCATCCACGATGAATAATATACTACCAAATGTATACATGTTGTGAGTTTTTGTGTTGTGAGCAAGAAGTGACCAAACACAGGGCTCCGCGGACTACTGCTTCACCACGACAATGCGCATGCACACACCGCGCTCAAAACGAGGGACATCCTAGACAGCACGCCAGTCAATCTTCTGGGTCACACTCCTAACAGACCTGATCTAGCATCAATTACAGGGCTGAGTGAATAAAATAGGAAAAAAAAGACTATTAATGGACTAACAAATTCTAAAGTTTGATCTGGTTCTGATCAAATGAAAATGACACTCAGAAAGTTGTACGACACTAAAAAAAAGTTCTACAGGTATTTGTATCTTCATTTGATCAGAAACAGCTCAAACTTTATTCTGCTTAGAATTTGTTAGTCCGTTAAAAGTATCTTTTCGCCTGTTTTATTCACTCAGCCCTGAAATTGACAAGCCATTTAACTTTCTAATTAAAAGGTGAGAATTTAAGGTTTGTGGGAATAAAAGTGTCGAAGTTGCCGAGAAAGGTGCTTAAACCTAACGCGTTTGATCCGACAAGTTTTACAGCTCCGGTCACTAAGCTCTTTATTACACTCCGAAGGTTTTAAAAGATGAGTTTATGGGTTTTGTTAATCGTGGCAATTTGTAGCTGTAAAACTGAAAATTGTGCTAACGAGTTTGTATTAAAACAACTCAAAAATATTACTTGTTTCATCGTGAACTCCTATCCTGAACCGAAATATATATTAAATTTTCTAGTAATATTAACGAGTGTTTTACGTTGCAAAAAGAAAATATTGTTTAGTAAGTAACTCAACAGTGGATTATTTTTGACTTTTTATTGTATTTATTAACAAAATGCCTATCTACTATTGCACTTCGCAAAGGTATTAGCTAACAATTATTTACAGTCATTAGTTTACTTACAATTTTGTCCTCTTTTTATTATTTTCATCAACATTTATAATGCGCACCTAGACCAGTCCAATAACTATCGTCAAACCTTGTGGAGAGAATTGGAAAAGTTATTTTTGCTCTACAAAATGAAAGCTGATAAAATTTGCTACCATTTTAACTAATTCAAGGTATAAACCGACCTCAATAAAAGGAGGTTATCAATTCGACTTATATTTCTATGACGTCTTTCGAATTGGATAAAATTTGACTATGATGATTTTTAGGGTTCCCTAGCCGAATGGCAAAAACGGAACCCTTATAGTTTCGTCAAGTCTGTCTGTCTGCCTGTCTGTCTGTCGGCAAGCATCACATTGTTGAAATTTGGTAGGAAGATGTATCCTGTTAACCGCTTTACGATTTTTATACAAAAAATAAAAAATAATGATATTTAAGGGAGCGGGGGGGGGGGTACCCATTCATGAACCTGAAACCGAAAAAAGCGTCCCACCTTTGCGTATTTGGATAAGTATTTTAAAATGGCATAGAGGTTACTAAAACCATTTTCTTTTAAAGTCTAACGTTTCACCGCTAGACGCTTCCAAAGTGGCAAAATGGGCGTCATAACTTTGTTCATCATACAAACAATATGAAAATCAAAGTTATAGGTTTTTGCTAAGTGTCAAATTTTAGCTAAGTGGAAGAAGGTGGTAGTAAGTAGTTTCCCGAATTCAGTTAACGCAGGCACGGAACCCTAAGTGCGCGAGTCCGACTCGCACTTAGTGTTTTTTTTTTAAGGCTTCCAAACAATTGTGCTAAATTTCGTTAGTTTATGTATGTTTGTTTGTTTGATATTCGTTTATTTGTGTAATTTTATTGTTCGTTACTGATATAATGGATACGATGTGGTTACATTGAATTTTTCGTTTTTTAGTTATTGAAGCATAATAAAAGGAACCGTGTTAGTTTCATCGAAATCGGTTTAGAATTTCTTGAGATTGATGCAAAAAGAAATACTCTGGAGTTTAAAATATCATTTAAAAACTCATAAACCTTTTTCATTCTGATTATTCCATTTTATTTCTTTTTGACCACATCAGATTTTGATGATATTTGCACTATTTCTCAAGTCGGAAAATACTGAAAATATATCAAATAAAGAATAATCTCAAAACAAAATCTTGCTTCCAATTTATTCGTTTACACACACAAAATTTTACAATTATACAAATATCAAACATACGAACAAACATACACTTGCCAAATTTAATCAACATATTTAGATGCCTAAATAAACTATCACACTCAAATATTTTCCAACTCCAACGATGTCAATAAAAATTATAGGGCAAATCGATAACATCCTTTTTATGAAGTCGTTTCAAAATTGGACTGAGTACAACTTGCGGTAAATCTTATTATCTGTATTTTTGTAGAAGGTCTCATATCGCCAGGACGCATAGTTTCCGATATCCATCCATCCATCGCAGCCTTCAAAATAGGAGGAGGTTATCAATTTGACTGTATGTTTTTTTTTAAATATACAGGGTGACTTTTTTATCAGTACCGAAATTTTGTGTAAAGGCTCCACTGATGAATATGAGTATCTTTTACTACGGGAGCAATAGTAAAATCGAAAAAAAAAACAGCTGTTCCATACAAAAGTTCGATTGGCGCGCGGTCAAAATGTATGGAACAGCTGATATTTTTTTCTCGATTTCACCATTGCTCCCATAGTAAAAGTTGTTCATATTCATCAGTGGAGTCTTAACACAAAATTTCGGTACTGATAAAAAAGTAACCCTGTATAAAACTCACTTGAAAAAAAGCACTCGCTGCCCGTATTGCTTTTTCCTATTAATTACAATCAGAATCTATTCAAAGTTAGAGTGAACCTGAGGCTTCTTCTGGGCGAGCTCGTTCCATCTTACTTCGTCTTAGTTGCACTTGACTTGGTCTGGAGTCAAGAGCCAACCTTATAGTAAATAAAATAAAATAAAAAAATATGGAAGGATTCTGAAAAATAAAAAAAATGAATCCATTGAAAAAATATACATTGATTTTGTAACTTATCTGCAAATATTCTTTTAAAATGTCTGCTATCCTGTCAGTACAAATCCACTTCAATACAGAATATTTAATCTTTAAGTTACCCCTCACTTTAGGTTGGCTTTTTGTGAGTTTGTTGTGACGTCACTCTTATCCCGAGGGAGCCCATTGGATCTCCACAAGTTATCTCGCGATTCCCATTAGTCAGTATTTCATCGAGTGACACACTCACAGGATATATAAATATTTAGTAACTATCAAAGAAGTTAAGATTTTCTTGGTCTTTTTAGAACAGAAACGCCATTAATGTTAACGGAAAAGAAGAGTTAGCTATCACAATAATAAAAGCATGGCACATGTATGAAACGGTATTTTCTTCGGAATTGTAACATAAATGAGCACATAATGAAGTGTGTACCACATGAAAAATTATCAACGTATCTTTTAAACGTACCTACTTACTTACAAGCACCGTGTACCTACGAGTATTTTCAGAATTCTGGAAATTTACTTTACAGTGGGAGACGATCCCACTGTAAAGTAAATTTCCCTTACTTTTGAATTTAAAATAACGTAGACCACATTCGGTCGCTTTATTGCCACCGTAGTTAACATGCGTACCGTGTGAGGTAAGGTAAGTCTAAGCTCGGACGGAGACTTATGCTTCGAGGAACCGTGTTGTCTGAATAATCGTACGTAATTCGGCAATGCTTGTTTTTTTTTACCTATGTACCTGCTTCGTTGTGGCTTTGAAAATAACCAAAATTTTACGTGTTTCATCTCATTTTGCGACACATTTTCGGAAATAGATAGAGTGTAATTTTGATGACAAATGAATATGAACAAAGTCGGGAAGGACACCTTTCCTTAATTGTAGAGTCCTTTGAGTGAGAAATTCGAAGAGACAAGGGTACAAAATTGAAAAATAAATGAGTTTAGTTGAAACCTATTTCAAACCTCGTTGGTTACCGGTCATATCATCTAGAAACGTCAGTTACACGAAAGCATAGATTGTATCTCCAATGCAATCTTCCGACCCTGTTTGGCAAGGTGTATTCTTTAAACACAGCCGTAAAAGCGTATTAAGTATTATCAAAAAATATGGATTGTACTTAGGTATATTCTCCAAAGGACATCATCGACATATTTGATAATGTAGATGTAATGAAATATTCAACATAACAATCGGATGTCCAAATGGTTTCTGATGATAGCTCCCAGGACTTGATACAGGCAATATTTCTAGGATTCGCCCTAAGGCTTGTGTCCTTCGCAATGTCGCTCTTTTGTTATTCAAAGTAAACATTTTATCTCGGGTTTAAAACATTACACTCTGTAACTGTACTGTATAGTTCTGTACCTCCAGGTAACCGAGAGCATGCAAACCTACGATTTTATGGTACTTTGATTAAGATTGAGAAGGTTCCAAGAAAACAAGACATTTACATAGTTAATTAACACACTTCATTAGTCGTTAATGAAATACTATTTATACCACGCTTTTATTAGCTTGGGTTGTATCTATGTATGCATTTAATGGAATCTTTGAGCATAATTTTCACCAATTGCCAGAAGTTTGATTAATTTGAAACTTTGCACACGTATCAAGGACCGAATAATTGTAACATTTAATATATCAAGCACCCCACGCTTTTTACTCTGAATTGAATTATTCTCCTAATAACTTAAATTTTATTTTGGAGTAATTAGTTATGATTGATTGTTCGATCTCCTACTACGGTAATATTAACTCTTTGTAATTAAAAATTATATATATCCTAAGCCTAACCTACCCGAACTCACCTGCGGACTGCGATTAACCCGTTTACCGAAGTGTTTTTTGCTTCCAGTCGCTCTTTGATGTTCAAAATCGTTTACGTTATTAGCAATCCTGACACTTCTTAGCAATTGATGTATTATGGGTGTCTACGTAGACAGGAGGGATGGTTGTGATTTTATTGAAGATCGTATACAAAGAATTGCTCATTAGTAAGAATGTGTCAGTCAATATGTTTCTTTAAAAAACATTCATAAAATGTTAGTGTTTTTTAATCAATTACCATACTCAAATACCATGCAATAATAAAGTTATGTCCAGCGAATCTTTTGGAAGCACGAAAAAAGCTGCAACCAAAAAGGCAATTAGCAGGCAACTTGACAGAAAACGTTGACTGTGCTGAGATAAAAGAGTGTATCTGGCGAAATTTTATTTATTAAAGTATCGTTCAAAACACGCCGCGGCGTAATTGCATTTGACTGTGAAATCCGAAGAGACGGCATTGTTTGTGGAGTTGTAAAGTTTATACGAGCACCGCCGTTGCGTGAGTTAAATTGAGGGGGATCAAATATCAATGCATATTAAAATCAGTTTTATTAATTTCCGCTCGCGACATGTATCGATTGTATCGGCAGTATTGTAGTGCGGAGCTCGTGAGCCTCTTCCACTATTCACTAGTGATTTACTTCTGACGTTGTTGTTGACGACCCGTCTGGTGTAGTGGTCGAGAAATCGCCTACTACGCAGCGGGTGCGGGTTCGATCCCCGCACAATACAAACATTTGTGTGCATGAACATGTCTGTTTGTATTGGTCTGGGTGTTTTCTATTTATATCATGTATGTATTTACAAACAAAAAGTATTTAAGTATTATATCAGTAAAGTCGAAATAAAAAACCAAAAATTTGCGCACGGGCGGGACTTGAACCAAATTTCATCAAATCTTTGGTTCTCAAACTTGAATCAAATTTTTGGTTTCTTATTTCATCTTAATGAATATAAAATATACACTGTGAGTGTTAAAAACATTCTAAAGCATTATTATATCCGTTGTCTGGCACCCATAACCCATAAGCTTTGAGTAGCTTACTTTGGGGCTAGATGGCGATGTGTGGGAATGTCCAAAGGATATTTATTTATTTACTTTTCTGTGCTGTCCTGGGTGTGGCAAACCGAACTCTTTTCTGTTTTTATACTCTTTTTTATGTATCATTTTCCTTCTCTTTTTTGACGTTTTTACTATTTACGCAGTTGTTTCTTTTACCTCATACGAATTACATCAATTTCTTAAAAATATTACAGAAAGTTTATATTTATCCTCTAAAATCCCCCACATGCCCTGCGGTCACAAACGAGGGGGATCATGAGGATCGCGGTAGTGAAGTTGTGAGTGCAATAAGTGAACGTGCGAACTCGGCCATTTCAACCGCGACGGTGCTTGCTGAGAAGTTGGCTGCGGAAGCCGAATTCCGTCGTCGCCAGCTCGAACGGGCCCGACAGCAGGCGGAGCGAGAACGCGAACGTGAGCGCGAACTTGCCGCCTTAGAGGCACAGGCAGACGAAGACGAACTGCGCGCCAAGTTAGCCATGATCGAGGCTACATCTGTTGGCACGCACGACTCGCATCGCAGCTGTCGTGTTTCGCGCCGCAGCTCTTGTTCATCACAACGGATTGACACTTGGGTAAAAGATGTAACTCAAAGATCAAAGGTAAATGATTTTGTTTCTATAAATGATGCACTGCCAATGCAGTCACAGGTTGTTCAACCGACTGTAACACAGGCTGTTGCACAGACATCGACTTTTAAGTATAATGTTCCATTAGCCGAGCATACGAACGCTCACGAGGGTAACCCTGAGCGGCTATCACAAGCAAATTCGGTAGTCGCACCATCAGTAACCCGAGCCATGCCGACTGATATACCATATGATACATTTGAGGTCTCACAACACAATGCGTCGTCTCCCGCTTTTGCTGATATGGTCAAGGCCATAACGGAATCAGCTTCAGCTACAAAGGCTCTTGTTGTAAGCCAAACGCAACACAAAAAGCCGCATCACATAGACTTGCCACAATTCTCCGGCGATGCGTCACATTGGCTACAATTTAAGAGGGCTTATGACAATACTAAAGATTTTTATTCTCCGCTAGAGAACGTCGTTCGTCTACAACACGCACTGCAAGGGGCGGCACGCGAGGCGTTCGCGTCGCTGTTGCTTTTGGCGGAGGCGCCCGAGGATGTTTTGCAGCTCCTCGAGCACAGCTTCGCACGTCCAGAGAAAATCGTGTTCCACGAAATGACGTCCCTGAAGAGCTTGGCAAATCTCACACTGGACTTGGCTAACTTTACGTCTCGAGTACGCAATAGTGTAGCTACAATACGGCTATTGAACCAAAACGAATATTTATATTCTCCAGAGCTATTTTATTGCATTCTGAACAAACTTAATTATACAATGCGAATGAGGTGGACTGATTTTGCATTCGACAACCAAGCCAACAAAAGTAAGTTAGAGTTACTGAGTGATTTCTTAGTACGAGAGCTCGACCGTCATATTAAGTTTGGTTTGTCACCTGAATCCATCCAATCAGCCTTTACACTTAAATCTTCTACTAACAAATCTAGTGGACGCTCTGAAATATCAGTACACGCAGTAGGCGACTCGAAACCTAAAAATAAATGTACTTACTGCGACAAAATTCATAACATCAAAGATTGTACTGGTTTCAAGTCTCTGTCTATTGAGGATAGATGGTGTTGGTTGCGTAGTAATAAGTTTTGCTATAGGTGCCTTAAGGGCAACGTTCACACATGGAATAGTTGTAAAGCAGCAGCATGTGGCGTTGACGGCTGCACTCGGCGGCATCACGCACTTCTGCACGGCTCGGCTGCACCACCAGCACTTTCATCAACGTCACGACCACAGATTGAAGAAGTTGTAGGTTTGTCAACTTCACATACTACAGCTCGTTTATGTACCACTTTGCTGAAAGTTGTACCCGTAACCGTCACCGGCCCTGCTGGTTCTTACGATACGTACGCACTCTTAGATGACGGCAGCACCGCCACACTTATAGATTCCATGGTAGCCAACAAGATCGGGGCTACGGGACCATCTGATACAATTAAAATTAACGCAATAGGTGGAATGAACAAAAACACAAATATTTCTTACGTCACTTTTGATATTAAAGGCAGGTACACACATGAGTCATATGAAATTCAAAGCGCTCGAACTATCGATTCTTTGACATTGCATAAGCAAACCATAGATAATTCTGATATTGCAAAATACAATCATTTAGCTGATTTATTGGACATGCTCACGTATACTGATGCGGTACCAACTATACTTATTGGTGCGGAGGACTGGCACTTGTCAATCACTCGCGAGGTCCGGAAGGGCCGCCGCTCCGAACCAGTAGTGTGTCTCACTGCCTTAGGTTGAACTTTATATGGCTCTTTAGGTAGGCGAACTATTCCGATGACGTTTGTAAATTACACTGTGTGTACCACCCCTTATTTTGAAAACGAAACAGTTGATTCTTTAGAATTTCTTATTAAAGAACAATATAAATTAGATTCGATTGGCATTAGTAAACACAAAATTTATAATTCTCAAGATCAACGTGCTATTGATATACTCGACACCACAACCGAACGCCTGCCTTCAGGTAGGTTTATGGTAGGTTTACCATGGCGCCACGAAAGCATTACCGTTCCGGATAGTTACTACCAGGCCGAGTCACGTCTTAAAGGGTTAGAAAAGCGAATGGCTAAGGATAGTGCTTTCGCGGAGTCGTATAATATTTACATGTCTGAGATGATCAAAAAAGGATACGCAGAGGAATGTGCCGTCGACACGTACCACACGAACGATGATACTTTAGGCTTAAGGACAGGTTCACATGAATATTTAATGTCAGAAAGCCTTAACCTGACTAAACGAAACACCCTGTCTCAATTGATGCGTGTATATGATCCTTTGGGATTGCTGGCTCCCATAGTAGTTAAGGGTCGTATTCTGTTTCAATCTCTTTGGCGTAGCAACATCGGATGGGACGATCAGCTGCCACCAGCCGAGATCAACGCTTGGCAGGCTTGGATTTCCGAACTAAATTCTATCGCGAACATCCGCATCCCACGTTGCTATCTCAAAGCCGAAATCTCGAAACGAGAGTTACACATTTTTGCTGATGCGAGCGAGCTTGCCTACGCTTGTGTGGCCTATTGGCGTTTTATTCTGTCAGATGGTACCATTAAGCTCGCACTCATTGGAAGCAAGTCTCGAGTCACACCACTTAAACCGGTTTCTATCCCGCGGTTGGAGCTTCAGGCGGCCCTCATAGCTTCACGTTTTGCCATCTCGATTATGGAAAGTCACAAAAATAAGCCAGAACGGGTATTTTACTGGAGTGACTCGAGGACGGTACTAAGTTGGCTTCGAGCCGACGCTCGCTCATTTCGGCCTTTTGTGGCCCATCGCGTTGGTGAAATCATTGAGAACACAAACGTCAGCGATTGGCGATGGGTCCCAACAGACTTAAATGTTGCAGATGATGCGACGAGGGTTCGACAAATCGAATTGTCGTCGAGGTGGTTTGTTGGTCCGCCTTTTTTACTCACGCAATCTGAAACGTGGCCAACCGAACCATCAATTGTAATCGCACCAGTTCTCACAGAGCTGAAGACAGCTAACTTGTGTGAATTAGTGGGATTCACCACTACGCGTGAGCTCTTGCCCACACCAATAACGGCAGACCCAGATCGGTTTAGCATCTGGACGCGTCTTGTAAGGGCAACCGCGCGAGCCCACCAAGCCGCGACACTGTTTAAGAAACTTTTAGAAACTCATGGTCAAAATTCTAAACCCCGAAGTACCGTTTTTTCTACTTCATCAAACGACTCATCTGTATGTAACTCATCTCATCATCGTAGATTGGGGGCGCAACTGTCGACACTACCTGCACTTTCCGCCGAGTTTGTTAAAACTGCCGAACAACAGATAGTGAAACGATGTCAATTAGAAAGCTTCGACGAATAATTACGTTGCATTCTGGCATCTCAGGCTCTTCCCAAGCACAGCCCACTTCTTAAGCTTTCGCCAACGCTTGGAGAAGATAACATATTGAGACTGGCAGGCCGTATTTGTGCAGCTCCAAACATCAACGTGGATGCAAGGAATCCGGTGATACTCGACGGACGTCATTCAATCACACGTCTTCTGATTCATCATTATCATAAACTGATGGCGCACGCGAACAACGAAACAGTGGTCAATGAAATTCGCCAGAGATATTGGATTTTACGTTTGAGACTAACCGTCAGAGCAATCGCCAGAAGTTGTCAATTCTGTCGAGTAAAAAAAACCCTTCCGTTATCTCCACCTACCGCCGACTTGCCGATTGAAAGACTGGATCACCATAAAAGGCCATTCACGAATGTTGGTTTGGACTATTTTGGCCCTCTAGAAGTCGCTATCGGCCGCCGAAGAGAAAAACGATATGTCGCTCTTTACACTTGCCTGACAGTCAGAGCGATTCACCTAGAGGTCGTTAATAGCCTTTCCGCTGACTCCGCAATCATGAGCCTCCGGCGTTTTATTGCACGAAGAGGCACCCCCACCACTATCATTTCGGACAATGGTACTGCATTTGTCGGCGCCAACAAGGAGTTGAAACAGTTTTTTGGAAGTGCCATTGAAGAGTTTGCAGCTACACGTGGTATAACTTGGAAGTTTTTGCCTCCTGCCGCACCATTTTTTGGAGGCTGTTGGGAGCGCCTGGTGCGCTCGACGAAGACAGCGCTAAGAGCCACGTTCCACCAGAAAGCGCCAAAAGAAGAAACTTTTTCTACTCTCCTCTTAGAAGCTGAAGCAATTATTAACTCACGGCCTTTATCTCATGTTTCTGTAGACTCGGATGATCACGAAACCCTCTCACGCCTTTTCATTTTCTCATCGGCCAGTCTTCACACAACTCTTCACCTGCACCGGCTTTGACAGATTCCGTCCTGGTGGGCAGGTCAGAGTGGAAGAAAGCTTCCCGCCTCGCAGATCATTTTTGGGCACGTTGGGTGCGAGAAGTTTTACCGATGATGCACGCCAGACCACCATCCCCTAAGAAACCCAGCAATGTAAGCGTTGGCGATGTAGTTGTTATAGTAGATGAACACCTACCACGAGGGGTATGGCCGAAGGGATGAATAACCCAGGTCTACCCGGGACGAGATGGTGTTATCAGAGTCGTCGACGTTGCGACAAAGGGGGGAATTTTACGTAGGCCGGTAAAGAAAATAGCTGTTATTGCCTAGCTACTGTTAACGATAGGCATTTCGGTTTGCCACATGCCTACAAACTACGTATTCTCATACGAGGGGGGAGAATGTGGCAAACCGAACTCTTTTCTGTTTTTATACTCTTTTTTATGTATCATTTTCCTTCTCTTTTTTGACGTTTTTACTATTTACGCAGTTGTTTCTTTTACTTCATACGAATTACATCAATTTCTTAAAAATATTACCGAAAGTTTATATTTATCCTCTAAAATCCCCCACATCGCGTACACTGGGTATTCCGAAAATGAAATTCAATGGTTCGTTTGACTAGACTAGAGCAAAATAAACAGTTAATAATTATTTTAAAGATCGCGCGATCACACTGGATGCATACCGCTTGCAATGGGTCCCTGTGGAAAGCCGTGGTCCCTTACGCTTTTGTTCAGAAGTGGACGTCCTATGGCTGATTATTGGGTGTACTTGAGATCAAATTTCGTTTGCTCGAATACCAAAAGCCCGAAAACGTTTAATCGAAAATCGTCAAATCGACAAGTTACATGCTCAATGGCCTATTACAACGATCGTCCAGAATCTCGATTTTTTTTACGTCGAATGGTCAAATGTGCGAACGCCATGACATCGAAAAATTAAATATCGAACGTTCGTAAGACCTAATTTAGAACAAAAATTAAACCCATATAAGTACCTATCTGTTTAATATTTTCTATTGATGAGGTATGAAAAATATTATAAAATGTAATATAATTTTAATGTTTTTTTTGAATTATGTAACCTAATTGAGGTTAGCTATCCATATAAACATGTTGATTAATTACATTATAATTGTTTTATTTACAACATTTTTTATACCTTACCTTACCTACCTAATAGAAAATATAATAATCATCATCATCATAATCAGCCAAAGGACATCCACTGCTGAACATAGGCCTCCCCCACGGCTTTCCACAGCGACCGATCACCAGCGGTCTGCATCCAGTTTGATCCTGCGATCTTTTTAAGGTCGTCTGTCCATCTTGTTGGTGGACGTCCTACGCTGCGTCTTTGGTCGAAGGGTCTCCAATCTAGAACTTTCCTGCCCCAACGGCCATCAGTTCTTCGCGCTATGTGCCCTGCCCACTGCCACTTAAGCTTACTGATTCTCAAGGCTATGTGCGTTACCTTGGTTCTTCTACGTATCCCTACGTTTCTGATTCGATCTCGTAGAGAAACATCGAGCATAGCCCGCTCCATCGCTCGTTGTGTAATTTTGAGCTTCGTTATGAGGCCCATAGTTAATGACCACGTTTCGGATCCGTATGTCATCACTGGTTACACACACTGGTTGAAGACTTTCGTCTTCAGACATTGAGGTAGTTGAGACGAGAAGACGCTCTTGCGCAGTTTCCTGAACGCTGCCCAGCCGAGTTGGATTCGTCAATTGACCTCTTTCTCAAAGTTGGACCTACTCAATTGGATCACTTGTCCCAGGAAGACGTACTCGTCGACAACTTCGAGAGTTGAGTTCCCAATGGATACTGGAATGGGTACAATAAGGGAACTCGACATAATTTTCGTCTTCTCCATGTTCATTTTAAGACCCACTTGTTGGGATACTCGGTCGAGGTCTTCGAGCATAGTGCCTAGATCATCCAGCGTCTTTGCCAAAAACAAAGAAAGAATAGAGCGGAACCAAGGCTCCAAAGTGTTTGCAAGGAACATGTCTATTGGGCAAAACATGTTGACGAAGCTTAAGACGGAGGAAGACAGTGTAGCGTCGACGAAAGCAGAGGTTTTGAGGGAGATCGAAAGGTTCTATGGGTAGTTGTACACCTCAGTAGCCAAACCCGTTGATAGCTCGGCCGGAGACCCGCGAGCTATCCTGACCCGACACTACACTAAAGACATCCCGGACATCAGCCTCTACGAGATTAGGATGGCCCTGAAACAGCTTAAAAACAATAAGGCACCTGGCGAGGACGGAATCACAGCAGAGCTCCTGAAAGCAGGTGGAACACCGGTACATAAAGTCCTTCAGAGACTCTTTAATTCCGTTCTGCTAGAGGGCATTACGCCTGAGGCATGGAACAGGAGTGTGGTGGTGTTGTTCTTCAAAAAAGGTGACAAAACCTTATTGAAGAACTATAGACCCATCTCACTCCTGAGCCATGTCTAAAAGCTGTTCTCAAGGGTCATCACGAATCGTCTCGCACGTAGGTTTGATGACTTCTAGCCTCCCGAACAAGCCGGATTCCGAAAAGGCTACAGTACCATAGTCCACATTCACACGCTAAGGCAAATTATACAGAAGTCCGAGGAATATAATATGCCTCTATGTTTAGCTTTTGTGGACTATGAGAAGGCTTTTGATTCGATCGAAACTTGGGTGGTGCTTCGGTCTCTTCAGCGGTGTCACATAGACTATAGGTATATAGAGGTGTTAAAGTGTCTATATAACAACGCCACCATGTCGGTCCGAGTACAGGAACAGAATACGAGGGCGATTCCATTGCGAAGAGGTGTAAGACAGGGCGATGTTATATCTCCAAAACTGTTTACAGCGGCATTGGAAGACTTCTTCAAGACCTGGAAAATATAATACAGATAGGAAATTCTAAGCGTTCAATTTTTGTGCAAAATTAGGTCTAATGAACGTTCGATATTTATATTTTCGATGTTATGGCGTTCGCGCATTTGACCAAGAATTTTCGATGTTTTGGACGATCAGTGTAATAAGCCATCGAGCATGTAACTTGTCGATTTGACGACATGCGATTAAACGTTTCCGGGCTTTGGTATTCCAGCAAACGAAATTCGATGTCAAGTAGTCTGGCCACTAAAAACTTATTGCTTTGACGTCACAACGTGGACCAGAATTATGCAAAACTAAACAGGTTTTCAAAAAGAGGCCTAGTAAATCTCCAATTAGCGATCCCAGAGCAAACGAATCCTCTGACAAAATATTTTAGTCAGCAAAAAATTAAGTGTATTGATAAGAGCTCCTGACTATTACGCCGGCAGACGCGGGTTTGAAATCCCGCAAGAGGCAAGTATTTGTGATGAGCACGAACATTTGTACCTGAGTCATGGATGTTTAATATGTATTTAAGTATTCATGGGAGACGCCCCCATCATAATTGTTGTCTGGTTTTCGTAGCACAAGGAAGAGAATTCCTTACTCCGAATTCAAAACTACGACAACTGGTGTGTTGTCTGGCGCATATATTTATATATATATTTTACTAATTCGCAGATTATAAATAATAATAGAAGTATCGTATGAAGACGCGATATTTTTATTTTGTGGAAGGCTTAATTAGTTATTTATTAGTAATGCAAAGATAGCGAAATTTTTGAACAAACGATGTTAAATATTTTCAACATTTGTTTTGTGTTATTCAACATAATTTATGAAGACTAGGTAATAATTGTCAAACAAACACAATATAAGGTCTTTTATTTGAATTCAAAAAGCAAAGCTCACTCATTTATATTTTTATTATCACCTACTTTTAAAATACGAATATCACAGACGGTTGAATAGGTCATCTATCCCCATAACGACATAGTGGGCGCTGCTTTAATTTATCTTTTTGCCCGTGCAATTTTCATGCTGTTAACGCCTAGCTACGTGAACTAAATTCCGAGCATAATTTATTGTTTGACGTCACTGTTCACAAATTTTGGTTATAGTGACTCGATATTTTAATGTTATCTTATAAATAACTAAGGGGTCGAGGCAACGGGATTATGTGTTTATCACAAATCTATTTTTGTGCAAGAAAGTAAAACAGACTACACAAGTTAGAAAATAATAAAAACAGTAGGTCTTCCGTCGAAATCATTACGCCTTCTGGGAAAGATGTAATATTGAAAATCCTCTTTTTTCTGCAACTAGCGACCTACCCCGGCTTTGCACGTGCTGATTCTCAATACATTACAAAAAATGGCTATTGTGGGTAATTCCTAATAGATAGAAATATACCATCGCCAGCTTTTGTAGGCCTTTTCAATTTGTACTATTTAAACTGAAGTACACTACTGTGATCCATCTCGTAGGGTCCAGACAGCGGTTTTTAGGGTTCCACCGAACCACCCAAAGAACCACCTTTAAGAGCCAAAGTTGCTAGAACCTCCAGCGCTAGGCGCTTTGTAAGAAGTGTCGCGTGCTTGTGTGTCGTGTGTGCAAGCGATCTTCGTAAAGAGTGGTTAGGCGTTCTTACTTTGAATAGAATTGAGTAAGATAGGTTTTATGAATATTTAACAATCACAATTGTATTCTAACAAGAAGAGGAATAAAATAAGAACTGGCCAAGTGCGAGTCGGACTCGCGCACTAAGGGTTCTATTCAGATGAACATTGAACTCTTCGTCAGCGACCTACATGAAGCAACTGCAAGAAAGTGCAATGTTATGCATCTCGCGACGGAACACTAGTTAGGTATTATGAATGTGTGTGTAAACAAAAACAGTATAAATAGATTGTAAATTTGTTAATAAAGGGCTTTTTGACTCTGACAGCATTGATTTATCATTGCTTCCTGGTAACGTATTTCCCCTCACTGTGGCCAAGACACCTATAGCCATCACCCTTGATCAGTCTGGTGAGTCTGCTGGACTGGCAGTGAGAAATCCAACCCTTCACCTTGTTCCTCACCACCTTCCGTCTGCCACCTTAGGTCTCATGGTGCAGACTTCCTGTACTTATCTATATATTTATTTATGACACATTTATACTGTAGGTTAGGGCTTTAGGGACTCAGGGACGTAGGGACTCTTAGGCTTATAGGGTTTGAATAGGAAACTCCAACTCTATCTCTTACAGTATAATTTTCATGTTTAGTCAGCCGGTGCCTTTACAAGAGACCACACTTACATTCACTTACATAAATACACTTTACAACAACACTAGTCGGCGGCTGCACAGGTTCCATGTCAACTTTACCTGAATTCACTAACTTCCACTTCATAAAATACCACAATATTTTTTTGACAACAAATATAACTTTGTTTTTCATAGTGTTTGTATGAAGTACCTACAAAGTTATGTTTGCGGTTGTAGAAAATGTGCTCTATCTCAAAAACTTCTCGTTCGATCTCGTCCAAACAAATTTTTGTTGAAAGAATTTGTGAAGATCTACATTATATATTTATTTCAAAATTAACACTCTTTGAGTTTAGAAGTTACATAGAGGGGGGCGCCCATTTTACCACTTTGGAAGCGTCTAGCTATAAAACGCTACACTTTAAAAGAAAATAGTTTTTTAAACCTTTATGTCATTTTAAAAGATCTATCCATAGACACACCACACGCATAGGTATGAAAAAAAATGTATTTTTTGTTTTTAGTTTTATGTACGGGAGCCTTCTTTAAATGTCGTTATTTTTTATTTTTTATATGAGAATCGTAAAGCGGTTAACAAGATACATCTTCTTACAAAATTTCAACAATGTCATGCTTATAGTTACAGTATAAAATGGCTATGACATACGGACAGACAGACAGACAGACAGACTTGACGAAACTATAAGGGTTCCGTTTTTTGCCATTCGGCTACGGAACCCTAAAAATTGCGCACGAGCTGAATTCGAACCAGCATCCTTTGGTTATCCTGTCCAAAGTGCTAGTAAGTGCTAGTTATAACAAATTATAATCCGGTATTTGTATTTAATTGGCTCAGTTTGGTTACCGAGTTCAAAATTTCTCAAAGGGATTGTTTGAAGATGGAATAGATATTTGTTCCAGGCTCAGTTGATATTTGTAGAGTACCTCGTTTCAATGTTTCACTGTACAAAGTAGTACTACGGTGAATAATGTCATTAATTATTGTTTTTATAAAAGGGAAATTAAAAGTTCGCACAAGCAGTACATACATTATCGATATATAATGTATGTACTGCTTGTGCGAATAATTATATTAGATAAATTAATACCTTTATCAATTCATACTGCAATGGCTCTTTCCCAATTTTTCGTAGTCAATGACGGTTCCATCCCAGGTTTTCCAGATAATGATCATATCGTTTGGTTGCTATGACTCGCAGGTAAAAAAGGTTTTGTGTACCGTAGCAAAGTAGATGTTCTTTTCTACTCATACATGTGCAGATTATAATATGTTCAAAATCTATAATCTAGATGTAACTTTCTTTTATCTTGACTTTATATAAACTAAGTGTAGGTCGGTTACACATTTTTTACGAATTAAGTTATATTTTGGATATATTTCAACAATAAGGACGCATTGTTTGCGAAACGACCACAGAAAGTTTTTAAGATGCATTTTTTACATTGAAAAAAAAAACAACTGGTTATTCGTTTTTTTGCCAAATGCAAAAAATCAATGCTGACTCCGTGACTATTGAATATAATATTTTCAATATTATTTTAACCTGACCGATTTTTAACTGAACTGAGTTTTATGCGTTCTCCTGTATAATTCTATACCCTAGGCGGGTGTTGTTGTACACATCTCGAAGTTTATTACATTACATAATTAAGAGTCGATTGCAAACAAGTACAAGGTTAATTACCGATAGATAAGCCTGTACACATCCCACAACTGGGCAAATGTGGGTGGGAGGTAGTGTATAAGTCATGCTCTACCACGCGGGTTCAGTGCAGATTGGCGGAGGGGCGTTTGCAAGGCTAGCGACAAACCTTGCTGAACAAAATATTATAACATAAAAAATATATTATGCATTTGTTTTTTAGTTAATGAACCATAACAGGGGGGCAAAGGAAGCTACAACGTTTCTTGCTTGATAATAAATCGTCATTTTAACAAACTTGATACGTTAACAATACCTCTTGAAACACATTGCCTCTATATTCAATAAGTACCCTTTAAACACACTGCCGCATCTGCTTATACAAGTCACAGCACTTAATTAAAATGCGCTTAGATGTATGATAATATGAAGGTAATTAGGTTTAGTAATTAATTACACTTGTGCCCTGGTTTAAATTTATTTACTAAATAATTACGAATAGAATTTGTGATCGAGATAGTATTAGCTAAGAAAGTACTTATTTGGGTAGGTCGATCATAAGCAAACATCGTTAAATAAGAACAAAAAGTGGCTATGGAGATAGTTCTTGAAAGACAATGCATGATCAAATAGATTTTAACAATTTCAGGGGTGTTGTGCTCTTTAGCCACGCCACCATTTATTTTTTTAATTTGATATAACCCATTTTTATGTACGGCTAACGGTCATGTCTTCATGTATAGTTTGTGAATGTACGACTTTTAATTTAAAAGAAGAAAGTAAATTAATGTGGCGTTGCTGCAGAAAATTCTCTGTAGCCACGCCACCTGTAATCAATATTTGTAGATACAATTTCAGCTATTTCTCTGAAGTTATATAATGTACGAACGGTCCGTATCATGTACAAATGATAAGAATAAAAAAAATAGTTAATTTTAAGGTTTAATTCTAAACTCACAAATTGTCCCTTATATTATTTTTAGCGTCAGCAAAATTAAAACAACACAAATTTCATGAATAGATATGTTATTTATTATAAACCCGTAGATTAAAGGATTACAAATATTTTACCTTTATAATAATAAAGGTAAAAACTAAATAGAATGTTACTCTCAAGAAAAATCGGTTAAAAATGTATGTCTGTATTATTAACATATTATATTAGTGTAATTTCAAAAAAAGGTCCTAGTTAATTAAACTCATGGAAACATATACAAATGGGAATTAATGTTTGTATTTTTTTAATGCGAATCACTTTACTAATCATGTCGTCATAACACTCCCATTCTAAATTACGATCGTAACAATATATTTTATAATGACCCAATCCTCCGTTTTCTCTAATTTGGTTCTGATTTCCTTAACATAAACGCTTAAGGGGCTCCCCGAATTTTTGACGCGCACACTAGCGCCACTTTAGTAGAAAAATCATAACTCGTTAAATAAAAGGCCAATCAAAAATATGGTAGACACGGTTGTAGGACAGGTTCTTTAGTTTATTTAGTACGTTTAAATTGTTTCTCAAGTAGTTTACTGTAGTTAGAGTTAGAAAAGCTGCTAAATATGGCCACTTTTGGCAAGTTTTCTTATTGTAACTGCAGATAACTCTGTTTTATTGAACTTAAACATTGTATCTAGACCACATAACCAGAGCTACAATCAGATTTTCGATTGGTATTTTATTTAACGAGTTATGATTTTTCTACTAAAGTGGCGCTAGTGTGCGCGTTAAAAATCCGGGTAGCCCCTTAAGCTAAGTAATTGGGGTCAGATCAATAAATGTGAGGGTGTCTGATATTTATATATCCATTTACAATAGTTTTTTTTTTACGTAAATTCATACTGCATAGCATTCCGCTATAATCAGATTTTTTATAAATAATTTCTATTTATGAAATTTATTTTGTTTTAATTTTCCTGTCGCTAAAAACAATATAAAGAACAATTTGGGAGTTTAGAATTAAACCTTAAAATTAACACATTTTTTGATTCTTATCATTTGTACATAATACGGAGCGTTCGTACATTATATAACTTCAGAGAAATAGCTGAAATTGTATCTACAAATATTGATTACAGGTGGCGTGGCTACAGAGATTTTTCAGCAACGCCACATTAATTTACTTTTTTCTTTTAAATTTAAAGTCGTACATTCACAAACAATACATGTACGACATGACCGTTAGCCGTACATAAAAATGGGTTATATCATAGTAAAAAAATAAATAGTGGCGTGGCTAAAGAGCACAACACATTTCAGGGGGCGCGTATTGCGATCCAACTTTAGTCGTTCAATTTCCACGCGACTCAGTATAAACTAATATTATCATTATAATAATACTATAATTGTACATATACTAATATTTATGGTGTTTTATTAAAATAAAATTATAAAGATCATGCGAAACGCAACACTGATTGATAATTTGACAGTAAAGCTGAGCCACTTACCTATCAAAACTGCTTCGCAATACGCGCCCAGAAAGAACCAACTGCGGGTTTTACTCGCCATATTAATTCCTGCCTTTTAAAAACTGACTAAAAATCTTTGCATTACGTATTTGTCTTCTATTAAGGAGAAACATATGTATTTGTAGCCGGTGCATGATTTGCCTTAACTGTTGGTGTGCGCGAGCTCTTTGTAAGCTTGATAGTACATCATAGCCTACAAACAAACCATTACTGATATCTTAGCACTAACGGTTTATAATGTGTTTTTTTATGCGATTCATAATTCATTTAGGAGCATTTTATGCTAATTATGCGATTCTGCTTCACATGAAACTACATCTTTACTACATGGCCAAACAAAAGTCTGTGCCTTAGCGCAGACAGATAAAGTGGAAATAGATTCTCTCTATCCCTTTGAAAGGATTGTTTTTGGAGTGGAATTCGCGGCTAAAAGGGACTATCGAAGATATTTCCAGAATCCTTTTCGGTCTTTTACGTACGGTCTAAAGGAATAAACGCAATAACGGTGTATACGTTTAATTTATTTTATTGAAGCTCCTGTTCTTTCGTAAATATTGAATTTAATAACCCGAAGCGAAGAGTTTGTGGGTTGTAAAGCAAACGCGTTTGCATGGGCGAAACTGAAGAAATATCAATAAAATGATGCGATGGTTACTTTGATGATCAATACAATGTAAGTAACCGTTTCAAAATTGTCAGATGTAGTTGTAGATTCAGTTATTTTGAAACGACTGAATATTAAAGGTCATACAGGATGTTGCCTAGAATTGGAGAATAAAGTTAACTTTAAGAAAGTAAAAACAACTTCATAACCAAAATGCACTACAAAGTCTTAAATAAACTCTTCACCATTGAAAAGAAAGGAATCCATTCTAGTCAAACAATTTTTTTTGGGAATCGGTGCTGCGACATTTGAGGCTTGATGGTCAAAGTGATGGCATTAAATCGATTCCTTTCTTTTCAATGGTCCAGAGTTTATTTCAGACTTTTTTATTGCATTTTGGTTTTGAAGTCGGTTTTTATTTTTTACAGTTAATTTTATTTCTTCATTTTTATAGATGAAAATGAGAGGGGGGGGGGGGGCAAGTTGCACCTTATGACTCTGTTCTTTAAAAGGCTACAAAGTACCTATGATAAGTTGTGTCATTATATTTACCGAACTCCTGAGCGTGAGGGGTTCCACCATCAGCTCAGTCCCTGTGAACTATTAGACGTAACAACACGTCTACATTAAGATTTTAGTAAAAAAACACTATACATGCCTTTAAAATTTGAGGGTTTCCCTCGATTGGAAACAATGGGACCAACTAGAAGGTAAACTCTCTAGACAAGCGATCAAAAGTTTCCGTTCGGTCTCCTAACGACTGATGTATGAGGAAACATAGATACAAAAAAAAACTTACAGTTGAATTGATAACCTCCTCCTTTTTTGAAGTCTGTCAAAAAAATCAAAATGTAGGCCTTTTAGTTACCAGTCATCAATTCTAAATCGTTTAAATGGGGGCACTTTTACACGTCCCAATATAAACCCTACCACAGCTTCGGGACAATTGTGGGCTAGTGCTGAGAAGAAGCTGCGCAAGAAACTCAGTCACTATTGTCAATGCCTCTTTTCAAAAGGTTTGCAATGTTTGTAGTGATCATGCAAGTCCATACATTATTATCATTTAAATAATCATCTACTTTATAATACCCTTTCGTCATAAGGGTTTCTTTAATAACAGTTTTAAATTTATTAACCGGTAAGTTTACAATGTGTTCTGGTAGTTTATTGAAAAATTTTATACCTTTCCGCATGAAAGAATTACCAACCTTTCGAAGCCTAACTTGTGGAATAGCAAGCTTATCCTTATTCCTAGTTTTATGTTTGTGTATGTCACTATTTTTCGTGAATGAATGTAAATTTTTCCTTACATACATTAAATTTTCGTAAATATACTGTGAGGCTAGAGTTAATATTCTAATTTCTTTAAACACCTCTCGTAAGGAATCTTGAGGTTTAAGATTATAAATAGCTCGCACGGCTCTTTTTTGTAACACAAAGATTGTTTCTACATCAGCAGCCGCGCCCCACAGTAAAATACCGTAGGACATCAAGCTATGGAAATAACTAAAATAAACTAACCTAGCTGTTTCTACATCAGTCAAACGTCTAATCTTCCTTACAGCAAAAGCAGCTGAGCTTAATTTCCCTGACAAGGCCTCTATATTATGAGGACCCCATTGTAGTTTGGAGTCTAATGTGATTCCCAAGAATGTTGTGGAATCAATAGTATCAAGCGGTTTGTCTTTTATCTTAACCTGAGTTGATGCCTGTCGGACATTAGGCATCGTAAACTTTACACATTTAGTTTTACTTCCATTAAGAAGGAGATTGTTAATAGTGAACCAATGTAATACTTGTGAGAGAGTATTATTTACATCGTCAAAATTTCCTTCACCTCTTGGAATTTTAAATATAAGTGAAGTATCATCAGCAAACAATACTATATCACAAAGATTCCCTACAAAATGCGGGAGGTCATTTATATATATTAAAAATAAAAGAGGTCCTAATATAGATCCCTGGGGCACACCCATTGTTAGAGGTGCTCCAGAAGAATCAGTTCCGTTTATACATACTTTTTGCATTCTACCTGAGAGATATGAATTAATTAAGTTTAATGAGTTCAATGATGCCCCATACTGACATATTTTTTTAAGTAATGTTTCATGATCCACACAATCAAACGCTTTCGATAGATCACAGAAAATCCCTAAAGCATCATGCTGATTAATCGATAATCTTAATCTTAGCTTAATCGATACTGATGGTAGGAATTCATTACAAGCCGTTGAAAATTTACGATTGTGTGTATTTTGAAGAAAAACTTACTTAACCAAACGTCAGAATGGCTATTATAGGCCATTGGTTATTTTTTTTAAACTTACACAATCATAAATATTTAACCACAGATAACGTCATTTTCCATTACTATCGATGAAAAAGTTGGCCCTTATTCGTTACTATTGACTACGCAACTGGCTAAGATGTAACTCTTCAAATATTTCAAGTAAAGTGTAAGTAGAAAAACTTCAGCAAAGTGTAACTACTTACTGAAAATAACCTTAAGAACCTAACTTTGGATAATTTTCTTTACCTCATTTGAAAGTTACTTGTTATATCACATACCTAGCCCCATCATAGCTATAACAAACTGAACGTACACATACGTCTTATTTACCATTTCGCAAAGTAACTTTATCCCTTGAATATTTACGGCCATCTGAAACGTATTTCTGAAACCTTTGCCTGTCCCACTAACACACTTTTGAATATTCGCATAATATTTGCAAATACAAGACACGTTCTGCAAACATTTCAAACTCGAGAGACTCAAAGATTTATATTTCTTATACCTTTAAATGTGATATTTACTCTTTGGCACACGAATATGGCAACATAAAAGCATAAACCTACTAAGTCGGAGCGTCTAACGAACTGAGTCGTCATTTAGTCATATGTTTATTTTCTGTTTATATCTCGCTTGCACTTGCCGAAAACTTTGGCGCACTGCATATTCCTGTCTCTATTGACATAATGGCCTCACGCACGACTCAGTTACTACATTGCCGCCTATATTAAAATCTCACTAATCTCAGATTTGCCGACGATATTGTAATGTTTTCGAATACTTTTCAGTAACTCCAACTTGAAAGCCTCATGGTTAGACTAGAAATCTACAGGTTCAAAACAAAATAATGACCTATAGTGTAAAGCAAAAAGTAGGAATTGGCTGTCTCCTAAGCAGCGGTCAAGATTATCATCCACTGGCTGCCGATGGACGCCGTCCGAAAGGCAGACCTCAAAAGCGACTAAGAACAGGAACGCGTGGAGTAGTTTAAGGGAGGCCATTGCCCAGCATTGGAACAGCAACGGCTAGCATAAAAAAAGTTGAAATTCTTATAAATTACACTACTAAATCATAACATGGTTTTTGTATCGATTTTTATTTTTGTGTATAAATTTTTACCAATGCTACAAATCATATACAGACGTTGTAAACAGAGTGATCAATGCTTTAGAAAATATGAAGTAGCTTATAGCCATAATGCACTGAATGATTAAATTGATCAATACAATGTATCGATGTCATACGCTTTCATTATCACGCGGTATCTCCTTCATCAAAAGCAATTCCTCAATAATTAAAGTCTGAATATATCTGACACACAGCACAGCATCTACTGTATATCAATGTGTAATAGGTATTTGATATCTCGTTGTCATGGCAACCAGCTTTAATGTGTGCTCACCGTCCGTGTGATCCGTTCAAATTTGTTTCAATAGACATTGACTCCAGCTGCAAATCAAATCTACAATAAGTACAGGAGTATTTTAAATTAGATCGAAATTTTTTTTTCAATCTGGTAGGTTCTTTATCAATGATTTGAATAGATTTAATTAATGGCCTTTTTCAAAATGGCTTAATAAGTAACCAGTAACGTTATCTGTTCATTAGTTTTTACGAGATGACGAGATCCATATTTGAATTATTAGTCGGATAGTGCTTATTTGTCGATGGTGAAACCGGTTCTTAGTTATTTTTTTTTCATTTTAGCATAAAAGGTCGCAGCCTACTAATCAAACCGTCACAGTGACAGCACCAAATTAACTCGAGGCGTTTAATAAACTTTGTATGAAACTCCATAATTCACCACACATCTATCTACTTCGTAACGTCGCCACCTCGGTTCGAGACTAAATCAAAACCCACTCTAGACCAGCGCTTCGCCTGCTGGTCTGTCCACCCTGTCAAACGGGCTGTCATTCACAAGAAGATCTGTCATAAGTTGTAGCAAATACGATCAGAGGTGAGGCGTTCGCTATCCGGTGCCGATCCCATCCGAGGCATTGCCAGAGGTTGACGCCTGGTTGGTGCTGTTCAATTCAAGTTTTCAACCTTTATAAGACATGGTGGAAGAGAAACATTAAGCCTTAAGTAGACGTTAAGCTCAATAAAACCTCTTTTTTTTCAATGTGTCACTTATTTTGAAGCAAAGTTACCGGTATTTACATCGCAGGCCTGTGTAAACAAATCGAGATGGAAGGTCAGTTTCAGAGACAGCGCATCATTAGACGACGTTGGCAATGTAAATAACGAACTCAATAAAGACGGACTCGTTTGCAGGGACAAAAATAACAAGGATCGCAAAAATAATAATTAACTCGATACCTTCGCCCTAAAGCCAGCCGAGAATGACTGAAATATCTATCAGAGTCCGCAAGAAAATAGTCGGCCTGTTAGGTAGTAATTTTATCATTGAATAACATGTTCTCAACGGTTTATTAAATCACCTATTTTACAACTAAAAATATCCATGTATGTCTGCATTTTCGAATGTAGCTATCCTAACCTAGAAAGTGGCAGGGGCTTATCTTCAGTTCAACGACAAACATTTGAGAGTATAGCCTCTAGAAAATTGCGTTCAGGCCTAATAACATTATTTCGGTCACAGCCGAGTTGGAAATGCCCTTTCATCTCTGTTTTAATGCCTCCGTTTTTAACCTTAATATCACAATTCTACTTTTATTATTACGGTAGCAATTACTGTGTACAGTCTCTAATGAACTTGGTATAAAATAAATTTAGTAAAATTGACTTTAAAATAACCTTTCAGTACCAGTTACTCGTATTTTCAGTACTCTATGCACTTAGCTATTGATTGGATAGCTTGAGTTGATCATGTTGATTAATATTAAAGATTCAATAAAATCAAACAACTAGTTTTTGCACGGGAACTTCAAGTTTCAAAACAGGTTGGTTTAAGTAAGGTTATTTTGCTATGTAAAGCTATAAAATCGGCAAAGATTATTATGTAATTTTTACATTTTATAAGACGGTTTATAACTTCAACTCCTACGCAAGTCACGTCCTGTCATAAAACGTTTTACTTGATACATAAAATAGAGATTCTGTAGGTACCTTTTAAACGCAGCTAAAAATATGAGTATCTACGCTACCTACTTTAAATTTAAAGAGGATGCCACTGCCATTTTTTTATTTATACCTACTGTTTAAAAGTACACAGTATATCCGTTTATGCCCAATTTTTATTTAGAAAACTTAATAAAACGTTTATATATTTTACTCTGAAATAAATACAGAGTCACACATACTTCGAGTGAAAATTACTTTATTCACAAACTAAGAGTCAACTCAACAATGTTTTTCCCACTTTTCACAGTTTTTGTACGATCTCGGTGGAGTTATGGACTCTGTGAATTTTAAATTGGTTAAGCAAATTAGAGGGTTTTCGCACCACCGCAAGGTTTTGCTATTATATTAAAAGCATTTTAACTACTTGTGGGACTTTATGAATACGCTGCAGCCACTCTATTTAATGGATTTATAGTGAACACCGTGCCTTTGTAGTTGTAATTACGGTTAGTTAGTTTTAGAAAATGTTCAAGAAATATTCATGCTTTGAAATTGCCAAGAGACTAACTACCATAAGTTAATTTTAGTTTTATGAATTTTCATGACACTTTTAATAAAGTAATCCAAGTTCTTAGTTGGTACGACCCGTCTGGTGTAGTGGTCGAGAAATCGCCTACTACGCAGCGGGTTGCGAGTTCGATCCCCGCACAATACAAACATTTGTGTGCATGAACATGTCTGTTTGTATTGGTCTGGATGTTTTCTATGTATATCATGTATGTATTTACTATTTGTGTAAGTATTATATCCGTTGTCTGGCACCCATAACAAAAGCTTTGAGTAGCTTACTTTAGGACTAGATGGCGATGTGTGGGAATGTCCAAAGGATTTATATTTAAAATAACACAAAAACAGTTACATTTTATTTATATATAAAATGTATATATATTTACTCAAAATGTAACCAAGATTGGGTGGTAAATGTACAAATAATTAAGCAGTTACCATAACAGGTTAGTAACTACTAATATTTTCAGTCTTAGAGTCGAGGTGAGTCACTTTAAGTCCTCAATACCTGAACATTGTAGAGCAGGTGGTGTGAAAGATTATGAAATACCTATATACTAACCCTATTTTTGGTAACCTCCATACATAATCTGTCTGATTTTCGAGCGAAGCTCGAAACGCGTGGATCGTGACTACACAATTGAATTGTGTAACGTATGCATAATTATCAGATTATGTGCACAACTGGGATAGAGTGCATTTCCTAGACGCTTTCCATAATCCTTATACAGTCGGGGCGTGATGCGAGCGTTCGTCTTAATTACTGGGATGACGGACGCGTCGGGAATACAAAACGCCCGTAATGTTTGCTGCCTCGGAGATGAGCGGCAGAGCGCTTCACACCAAAAATAAATTTAGCAGGCTCAGGTTGAACATACTGCAAATTAATTATGCTATCACGGAGTTTCAGTCGTCGTAACAACTTGTCGGTGATTAGTTAAATATCTACGAATAGGTCTACAAAAAAGCTTGGTGCTGCGAGCAATATGCTGATATAAAGTCACTATTAACTACACCCTTGATTGTTTTTTTTGTCAAATCCTTAGGATTTGTAATTTACGAGTAGTTATTTCTGTTATTAAACGTTAGTGTTAATTTAAAGTAAAATTCTTAGTTAAAGATAGATACTGACCAATTTTGTATAGTGGCGTTACGTAGCCCACATACGCAAAGGTTATGAGCAATTTGTACCTGCCTTGTGCAAACCGAGGTACAAGCCAACGTTACAAACCTACAAATTTGCCTTAAACTTGGAGCGCTACGTAGTTTGGAACTTATTCTATAACCTATGGTTGCATATATCCATAAATAAACAGCAGTCAGACGCTTTTAATTTTTAGTAACAATTAACAATAATAAAACATATTCAGGCGTTAACAAATTATGTAACGTTCGAGGTTCTCGTAAATATTAGCAAGCCCGTCTTTCGATATCAAAGAGCAAGGCTTACCGTTTTGCAAGTTTTTCAAACGTGTAACTAGATAAGTTGTTAAGAGGTCCTAGAAAAACGTCTTTGTATTGAACTTACCATTAAAGAGCTGGGAATCCTGCAAGTGCCGCTCGAGTGAAGTATTTCCGAACTGATGTTTTCTTCCGCTCCGATTGAAAGGAAAATAAATGTTTCGGATCACAAGGCATTTTAAAGTTTATTTTACTTCGGCTAAGATGTTCATTCAATATATATTAACCTAGTAACCTGTTATTTTTATAATCATAAAGATGAAATAATACCCATAACAGACCACAAATTTCGCAAGGTCGGACTGACAGCAGGGTAGCTCAATTGGTAGAGCGTTTGACCCGGTCAGCCAAGAGGTTGCTGGTTCAAATCCCGCCCGTGCGCAAATTTTTGGGTTTCTTATTTCATCTATATGAATATAAAATATGACACTGAGTATTAAAAACATTCTAAATCATCTTTTTTTTGTGAATAAAAATATATTGGCCACAAATCACAGACATTGTATTTTATTGTCCCAAAGTAAGTAGCTGTACTTGTGTTGTGGAAATCGGACACAACGGTGGTGCCACAACACCAGGACCCGAAACAATATAGAATACTTTGATTTCTATGTTTGCCCAAACGGGAATCGAACCTGGGACCTAGCCACTACACCACGAAGGTCGTTCGTTGAAATATCTCTAAAGACGTAGAGTATAAGAATAAGTGTAAAACGTCCGATTAAATAAATTATTGGAATCATATCAAATTAGGAGTTTTGTATAAAATTCGAGGAATATTCCGTTTACCAACTTGGGGGCACAGAAAATCTAATTAGAGTATAAGTATTAAGATGTTGTTTATGATTATTACGATTGAAGCTATTTATAATGAAATGGCTAGCCAGGCTTTTACAACGCAACACAGTAATGAAAGGAACTTATTTCGGTCTTTATGAGTTTGGACCATAGAAAAAATTAATAAGGTTAGAATGGGTTTGATCGATCGTTTGTATGGGAACCTCTGTCGCCGGTGGGAGTTACCGCGCTGTTGCTGCAGTGTTTCAAGTACCAATCAAACAATCAACGCATCTATGTTACAAACCAATCACAATTTCCGCTAGGCGCTCTGTGATTGGTGTCATTAGTACTTGAAACCAACTACCAATCACAGAGCTGCTAGCGGTGAAACCACCAATCCTCATTCAGATACGTTCGTTCTTTTATGTCAAAATACTAGTGATGTGGTAAAAGTCGATTATTTCGGTTGTTAATTTCAATTACCGGTGTAATGTTGTTTCTCAATATGAATCGACATGTAGGATTTAAGTTAATTTGGATAATTTTACAGCTCATTTGATGCAGCAAAGTGTTTTACTATTGCTTTTCGGTAAAAACAATAGAAGAAAAAATGGAGTTGTTAAACGTTACTTGAAATATAGTAACTAATACCCATAAACCTTAGAGTAGTATCTAAAAATATTTTTGTTTGTAGAATTGAATCATTCTATGTACAAAATATAAGTAATATTTCTTATATAAGACATAGATTCCAATGTAAAGAAATGGTAATAAAAGTTTTTAAAGGTATTTGCATGGTCTGCATTATTCAGGTATTATATCTGACAACGCTATTTATTCATTCATATTGTTATCTAATACTACAATGCTGAAGAGTTTGTTTTATTGTATTGTTTGTATTTGTTGTATGTTAAACGCGCTAGGTAATCTTAGGAACTACTGGACAGATTTAAAAAGTATTTTTGGGTGGGATGTCTCATTTATCGAGAAAGACCAAAACTTCACGCTGGGACGGGAGGGGAGAGAGCAAACTCAAAACAATATGTATATTATAACTTTTTTATTTTAAATTCTTTAATTTTTGGAAAAATGTTAAGATTACAATTAAAAAATAACAAAATACTTATAGACCTATGGTTGACTGGTAGTTGAATGCTTTTGGCATTAAGTCCGCCATATGTACAATTTTATGTTTCGTGCATGAAGTTTTATATAAATAAATATGATGGCTTAGAATGTCTTTAACACTCACAGTGTCATATTTTTTATTCATTAAGATGATATTTCATCTCAAAAATCTCAATCAAACCAAAAATTTGCGCACGGGCGGGACTCGAACCAGCAACTTTCTGGTTAACCGAGCCATACACTCTACCAATTGAGCTACTGACTGACGGTGTCTGTCCAACCTTGCGAAATTTGTGGTCTCTCATGGATACGTCATTACGCGTGACGTTTAGCCCCATCTACCCGTCTTGTTTATGCAACAGTAGCCCAAGTATGATAAATATGCCCCAAGTTAGTATGGTGGTTAAGTTTAAAAAATGTACAACTGCATAATACAACAGTTAACCCTGCAGTGTTTTTGTTCGCATTTTATTCTCGTCACCAAAGGAGCGTTGTAGAGGTTTGTAAAATTACAGAATTATATGCGAACTAACAATAAGTGTATATGTAGGTACTGACTTCAAATAACTGGCTTACATCAAAATTCAACCATTTCTGAGTTAATTTCTTTTTGATGGTATAAGAAAATATCAACCGATACTAGCTAACCAACTTAACGTTCTTTTTGAAGCACGGAGATGCTCGTGGTAAACCACGAGCAGCAATATGTTCGGAATGGTCACCCATTAAAAACACGACCGCACCGTATGTTGTTTAACTTCGATATCACTACCGAAGAAAGTACAGTGGCCAGCACATCAAGTTACCCAATTTTGTTGCAAACTAGCCCGTATTACAACTGAATAAGATACCGCAGTGTTTACCTTGACATGTTGTTGTCTGTACATTGTTGACAGTAAACCAATGTTCAACTTGTGAAAGAGTATTGAACACATATCGATATTATAGGGGCAGCTCCAACAGCCTCCTGAGGGCGGTCGCGGCGAGGCTGGACACGGCCAGTGTCATTATGCGGCACTGGATTCAGGTTCAACTCCCCCAAAGACACCAAAAATAATTATAATCACTTTTTACTGACATAGTTTTTAAGAGAAAATGTTACTAACACTTACGGACATGTTTCCGAAATAAATACATTTTATTTGATTTATTTATTTATTAAACTGTGTGTTTATTAAATTGTCGTACCCTATTTTACAAATAAATTGATCAACCGATAAATTAAAATTGAAATTAATAATAACGGAAGTACAAAAGTTGTGAATTAAGCAGTGCGTTTTTGCCGAGTTATATTTTTATTGCAGGAATACGTTATTTTGGTTGCATGAATAAGAATATAATAAAGTAACTTTTTTTCAAATAGCTCCAGTAGTTCCTGAGATAAGCTCGTTCCAACATACAAACTCTTCAGCTTTATTATATTTATTTATTTATTATATTTAAAAAAAAATACTTATTTTTGCAAATAATTATTGTTTATTATTGTTAAAATACATCAGTAGGGACATGACCATTTATCGATATTTTTACTGTGCTGTGAGTTACATCCCTAGTGATGCGAATGCAAGCGAACCAAGCAAATTGAACGCGATACATTGCGTACTAACATAGCAGATTTGTTAGAAATATGCGTAGACTGTCATCAATGAATATTTTTTTTAAACTTGGTGCAACGAATCCGCTGTCATTTGAAATATCATAATTAAAAAGTGTTTTTTTGCAAATAATGTCGTAATAACTACATTTTATTACTCTCAGGTGAAAAGATACACTTCCTCTCCCATTTTGTATGACCTGGCTTCACGCTCTGCAAGTTATTATAGCACAAGACGGCATTTTTGTCAAAAAATAATGCAACGCTCTTGTCACGCGACTGAAGTAGCTACGGCTCAATGCAGGCATATGCCTACAATGCTAGCACGCTGCCGCACTGACCGTGGCCATTCTAACCTAATTCATTTTTTCTATGGTTTGGACCTTCATAAAACCGTGAGCTTATTTTCGGGCTTCATCTATATTCCGAGTAAAGATAGAATCGGGTACAGAATCGGATTCCAGTGATAGTATTTTCTAAACTCGGAAGCAAGAAAAGCCTAGGAATCAATACCTCCGGATATTACGGAGATTTATTAGTTTCAATGAGTTCCCGATTCACGTCATTATCACCTAAACGGTCTTATGTTTTACATAATGTGCTAATTATTCCAAATCAGATCCAGTTCGGATCCCTTATTCAGGATAATGTACTAGTATTTATTTTCTAGTAATGAGATTGAGTTGTTTCTGTAATTTAATTTTGATTGAATGTTTGCTTATACTAAATATTTATTATTGTGCTTCGAGTAATTCAATGGTGCGGTTATTTAAAGTGATATTACAACGCTTGTCAGTCGGCTGAAAATAAAATCAACGAAACCGACTAGCGCACCGTGACAATAGGACGAAAAATAAAAGGTTGCAGTGAAAATACGACCGAGGCCTGCAACGGACTACCTTTTCAAAGCTTTTTAAATGTTTTTTTATTTGAAAACATCAATAATGAAATTTCTTTGCACTTAACTATCGTTATTGTTACATATTCCGCATGCAAATGCGGCGGTGCAGCAAACTGTTTCTATGTATCCGTACTCCATAGCATGTATTGTCTTTATTGATGTTTTACTGATTGTTTTAATTTAAATATAATTTAGCAAGATAAGCGTTCAAAATTCGTTGACTTCGAAAGAAGTTAAATTATAAACTTAATTTTTCATTTACTGCCACTAGCGAACCCCAACTTTGTTTCGCCACCAGCACCGTCCCGCCCAGCCTCGTCCCTCCCAGCCCCGTTATTTTAAAAGTGAAGTAGTCCAAGCGAACATTGTTTCGCCCTGCCCCGTTGAACGGGATAGAAAGTATCCTCTGTTCTTCTCCTAGTTCTAAGCTACCTTCCCACCGTTTCGCCCAAGCCCCGTTCCACCCCAGCCCCGGTCCCGTCTAGCGGGATAAAAAGTATCCTATGTTTTTTCCCTGGTTTTCTTATGCAGGATGTCCAGAAAGTCAAAGTCAAGCCAAAACCGAGTGACAGGCTTATCCCTGACATGTACTAGAAAAATACAATAAAAATGTATTTTTATTGTACGTGTAAAATACAAATTGGAACCATTTTGGAATCTGGAATGAATGCGCCATCTTTTGTAATGATACCGTAGTAGCCCCTGTACAGTTTTTTCAGAACAGCCAGTTAAAGTTGGGCATTTTAATAAGTTTTTGTATTCTTGGTTGGACTTAAAAGTTGCACGGAATTAAAATGGAGGTAGCTGTGTCAAATTTTAAACTAAAACAGCTATTCAGGCTTACAATAGAAGCTCAGTGCCTCGCCTTACAAAACGATCTCCGTATTATCTCAGACTGGTGTTTGTCAAATAATATGAAACTTAATGTCGATAAATGCTACGTAATATCTTTTACTCGTAAAAAAACAAGCTACATCGAACATATTTCGTGCAAGATAAACCTCTTTGCAGAAAACAAACGGTCAGAGATCTGGGGGTTTGGTTTGATGAGGAATTATCTTTTCGGCCTCATTATGAACATATCATAAAGAAAAGCCAAAGGCTTTTAGGCTTCGTTATTAGATCCACTAGGGATTTTAAAAAGCCAAGCAGTGTTCTGTCACTTTATCAAAGCTTAGTGAGAAGTATTTTAGAATACTGTTGTCCTGTGTGGTCTCCATTCTACGTGACTCATGTGGAAAGCATAGAAAGGGTTCAGAAACGCTGCCTAAGGTATCTTGCCCGTAAATGTAACCTAGGTAGAGCATTCAAGAGTTACGATGAGAGACTAACTAAATTTGGTGTGCTCCCATTAAGTGCTCGCCGAGAGCGATATGACTTACTTTGTCTGCACAAGATATTGCATTCTTCTATTGATGCCCCGGATCTGTTGTTCACAATAAACATTAACACAGCTTATAGGACACGCTGCCCTAGCACCTTTGCAATGCAAGTCTTTAAAAATAATACCTCATATTATAATCCTGTGGTCAGAATGTGTAGAGCCTTTAACGAGTTAAAAAAAACTAACAATGATGTGGACGTGTTTGGCAGGTTTTCTCTGTACAAAAAAATCATCTCAGATATAATAAAAGCCAAGTATTCTCAATCACCCTCGAATACTGAATAACTGTTGATTTGTTAAATTATTCTGTTTTGTTAAATTATTATTAATTTTCGTTTTGTCTTCTAATCTTTAAATTTCACACAACGCTGCGAATTGTAAAATCATGTTATGTACACTGTTGTTGGACTACAGTTTCGTCTGTAATTTGGATCTTTTAGTTATAAGCAAGTTAAGACTGTATTCTGTTTGTGTACTTAATAAATAAATAATAATAATAATAATAAAACAAACTGAATAAACTTAATATCTATAGCTACAGTAGCCAACAAACCAATACAAGGTGTCAAATTTTTTTTTTTTAAAGTCCATACCTCGAAAAGTACATAAGTAAGTATTTTTATTTATGTCACAGATTAGCCTATCACCCAATTTTAGCTTGACTTTGACTTTCTGGACAACCTGTATATACAGGATGACTGTGAAATCATAAGCAATAATTTGACTTATAAAAAGTACTCATATAATGCAATATTTTATGCTATTGTAATTCAAAATGAGGTTTTTAGTTTGAAATATTGCCAATGATTTCAAAATCATTCTGTACAGATTTTTTTTGATCAAATCTATAGAAAAGCAACTATAAAACTTTTATAAACTTAAACTGACCACGACCGACTCAAGGTTCGAGCAAACTAAAACTAAATACGGTAGTTCGTCCATCAGCCCCTAACGAACTTTAACTAAAGTTAAATTTACATCAGGTTGTATTTTTGGGTAATTCGTTAAACTAGTAAAAGTTGAAGTCGGTAAAAATAAACGGTACTTACGTCCACGAGATCAATAAAGTTTAAACAAGCATGTCATGAATAGAGATAAGGCAATTTTAAATTGCAAAAAAAAGTTTTTTTGCAAGGGAAAATATATCATAATTTTGTTGTAGAAAAAAATTTGGGTTGTCCTAAACAATTTATTATTTTTTAATCAAATCACCAGATTTTTGTCGCACTTTTGTACAAAACCACAAATTCCATTACATTAAAAACATGTAATGTAACACAAGAACCAATAAAATTATCTGTAACAGTAACAAACAGAAACATTCAAAAACAAATTCTACCGTGTTACAATATTAGTAAGATAGCGAATGATCTGCTAAAATTGACTCTGTTTTCATATTATAATACTCTCGTCATAACTTTTCTATTGATATATGAACAACATATCACTTAGAACTCTCCTTTGGCTCATTTAAAGTAAACTTCTAATAAACTAGTTGATAAGTAAAAAAAAGTGTTAGGTATTTCCTTTGAATCTGTACATATTTTGTATTTTAGGTAAATATTTAGGACATAGAGGACTTTTACTATTTGATTAAAAGTTAGATGAACTACAATGATAAAGGTCCCACAAGTACTTGAAAAGTTAAGAAAAAAATTGACAATCTTCTACATTTGTATTCATAATTATGCTTATTGAAAATCCGTAGAGTGTTTTCTTCGTTTATTGATTTTGGCACAAATTTAAACGAAAACATGATCAAACTGTATTTTTATACACTCAGTGTTTTAGAATATACTACGCAAAGGAGCAGCGAGCCATATTGCATCACGTCCACGTCTCATCACTGATCACTTTGATCAATCCCCATTATTGCTGCAAAATCTAATCTATCACGTTTATACGATAACCTCTACTAAAGATCAAAATATTTACACTCTCACGTTAACAAAATCGTCCAAATAACCGTTCAACATAGATATCATACGGATGTAGTGATTTGTTCGATGAGGTGGTGCTCGCGCCGTCGACAAGCCGGACGGCACGATCCGCCACGGCTCCACGTGCTGCCGTGTCGTGCCAGACCCTCAGGCACGCTCCGAGATGGCCTGAGCGGAACTGTGCGTCTCCAGCAGTCAGGACAATGCGCCGCAGAGCAACATACCCTGTCCAAAGGAGCCGCATACGACAACGATTTGGGTAACCGGGACCCGCACGTGGGTCCAGGCCAACCACAGTATGCAGTTGCGCCACCTGCACTGCAAGCGCACCATGCCGGCTCACATCTGGGCGGAGGCGTCACACAAGGACAAGCCTCCACTAGTGACGGTGCCGGTGCCGGCAGTGGCTCCGGGTCTCTTTTTGAGAACCCGACGAAAAACAACAAAACGGCCCCAGCTAGGGTCGCCGCCGTTGAGAAGTAGAAGCCAGCTCTTGGGGCTTGCTGATTGATATACCCTGTGACTGGAACGCCCACTATAACGGGGATCGCTTCGGCACCTTGCACGAAACCTGTTGTACAAAATAATGTTTATTATGAGAGATGATAACAATAATGACATACTCAAGAATTGGAAGTACGCATATCGCGTCAACAACAAAAAAATCTTTTCAAATGACCGTCTATGGAAACGTATCCTTAATATGACGTTGAGATTTGCAACAGCATATAAGGGATGGAGCAAGAAATGACGCGTCATAAATCAGTTTTTTCGTGCCGTAAGTAAGATTTATACGCACCCCAAACCTTCGTGTAGTGTCGCCCGCGAACACGTTCCATTGTAAGCATTTTCATGGAGTACAAGAACCCTCCTAGACAGAGGCCATACATCCACGCGAAGAGGACATATCCGTGATAGCCCTCCACGCTGCTTAGTGCCAAAATTGATATGCCTGAAAAGACAAATACATCAAAATCTGTTCTTCAAGTTTATAAACATAGCCTCGTAACAAGAAATTAAAATCTTTATTCAAATCCTTTTTTAATATAGTCGAAACGCTTTTAATTTTAATAATTCCCTTTTAGGTTATGCAGATAATTGCAACTACTAAGTTTTGTAGAAAACTAAGTAAAAAGTTTATGAAGCGAGGATAAAAAGACAATAAGATGTTTTATTATGCAGAATTTATAAAAAAGCTTTCAGCTATAGTAGAATTTCTGAAAGGAATTAAATGTTCGAGTTTCTGCGGTAACGAAGCAAATCGAAGTCTTTGTGAGCGTTGTTTCCTGGCACAAGCATTTTTTTGCCTAACTCAACTCATTCCAGGCCTCTTTTGACTAATAACCAATAAGTGTAAGTATTTTTTAAAAATAATAATATTATTTATTTTCTTCTTCATTAATATTTGTTTCACTGGCTTCAAAAAAGAATTTTCTTAGTTTGACATTAGTATGTGTGAATGAATGTACTGACTATTTCATAGACTGATCTTCATAAGGCGATAAATACATGCTCTTTCACCTATGCTAAGCATGGCGGTGTGGCACAGGTAGAAACTGCTTCGAGACGAGTCACTGTGCTGCGGGACGCACCAGCACTAGCCTCCAAGCAACACGGTAAATACTCATATATTAGGTCTGTGTTTGAGGACTGAATACTACTTGTACTGAGTTTGATAAGATGAACAAAGAAATGACAACTCACCTTTATGAAGCTTGGCTTGGTGTAGCACAGGTACTGGGAATATGAGATGTGGGAAAGCCGCTACTGTATCTTCATCATTCCGTATCACGGTTGATGGTATGGTATGACGGTAGTGGTTTGGTGGCAAATATACACAGTGCATAAAATGTTGCTTTATCGTGATGGTCGCACAATGGTGGTGTCGTATACAGAAGCACTTGGAATGGTATAAGACGGTGACTCACCTATACCAAGCATGGCGGTCTGGCACAGGTACTGCTTGGAGACGAGGCACTGCGCTGAGGGGCGCACTAGCACGAGCCCGAAACCGGCGCAGCCCAGCACCGCAGCAAACCCGAGAAACGTCTGCGGTAGAACCAGCGCACTCTCCTCAAAGCCTTCTTGGAAACCTTGGAGTGCCTGGATAATGCAGAGTTAAACTTTTTTTTTTATTCATTGCAATGTGGACATCTTGTTTATGCTATAAAGCTCCGGATATGCGGAGGCGATACAAAAGCCTACTTTTGGCAATCGTAGTTTGTATCCCGCCAGACTCTTTAAAGGGGTTATACTCGTATACATTATACATTCATTGTGTGAGATTCGATGGGGCTGACATGCCAGACTCTGGTAGAAGCCTCCAAATAAAAATAGATTTAAAAAAAAAGAAACATTACACATTTTCATGCTATGGCTTAATTGCTCGTAAATTTATAAAATCTATATGTCTATGTTGTTCCTTTATTTAAATCACATGATAGCATATTATGAAATACTTCTAATAGGTAGGGTAAGGTAAAGTCTGTGTGTCTGAGCAAAAGTGAAAGGAAAATATAACTGGCACTTTCTGCTGTGGACTTTGGCGATCGTTTGTGTTGCATAATAAAGAAAATAGTTCCTTTCAGACAATTTATATCCTTCCTTCTGCTACGTGAGGTTTTCGGGTTTGGCAAGAAATTTAGAATGAGTGTTTTTGTGTTATCAAAATAATAATATTGCTAAATACTTATACAGATACAAAGTCTCCCTGTGCCATGATATTACATTACCCATTTGTATTAGTATAAAAGCTATTTGAATTCTTGACATATTCTTGTCAGTTAGTATATTATTTTTAATTACAAGAGAAAGAAAGGTTAATTGCGACAATTTGTATTATCTTTTAACTACTACGAGTATGATATGATAATATAATTAGTGGACGAAGCGAACTTTGTTAAGCGGCCGATTCTGTCCCGCCCGGGCCCCTCAATTTTAATCATTATAATTTTACTCCTTATGGTGACGGATCCGACAAAGTAAAAAACATGAAAGGACCGTATTTCATGAATTTTACTTTATGGATTCGTCTGCGCATTTTTTTTTTCTTTCACAAAAATCTTCTCCTGGCAACAACAAACAAACACAACAAAAAGAGAATAAGCGAAAAGCGTTCAGCCGTTTTCGCGTGAAGCCGTGACCAAGGGAAATATGGATGCATTTTTATATCTAGTCATAAGTTCTGTCACATGTGTAATATGAAATAATTTAGACATGTTTGTTATTTATGTAAATTTATATAGCAAAAGGAACTTAATAAAACAGATTGAAATAGTAATAAAATTTATTCAAAATGACCCCCGCGATTTTCAATACAGGCCTTCAATCTGCGTGGCCAGTCGTTTATCGCAGCACGGACGATCCATGTCAGTATCGGCGGCTGCCTTAAACAAGAATGCCTTGAGAGATTCCAAATCAGGATGAGGCTTTGAGCAGGCCTTTTCCTTCAAATGTTGCCATAACTCGTAATCTAACGACTCAAATCTGGACTGGAGGAGGGCCATTCTTCGTGCCGGATGAAGATGATTTCATGCGCCCAGTCTTGTGTACTTTTCGCTCTATGAGCTGGCGCAGAATCTTGTTAGAATACCCAGTGCCTGTTATTAAACATGGTATAAGAAACAGATTGCATTAGGTGTTCGAGGACTGTATTTTGATACACAACTGGATTTCTTTTTAACGCCTTTCTCACAAAAATGTACCTCAGTTAGGCCGCAATAAGAGACTCCCAACCAAACCATGAGCTGGGATGGAAAAGGACCTCGTTGGACACGCGGAATACGTTTGCTCGCTTTTTCACTGATGTGTGGGTAAGGTGTATGCGTATGTATCATTTTGTTTGTTGTAGCTCTCTTCCATGGTGATTTTTTTTCTCCCAAAAACGAATTTCCCGATGCTTTTTTCCCGCGTACCGCTTCAACAAAGCGCGGCATTTCTTTAGTCTCAGGTCCATTAAACGGGCGTCAAAACGATGTCTTATTTTTTCTTCGATATGCAATAAGCTCTAAGTCTTAATTTAACACATTTACCCTTTTCATCGTGGTCCTGCTTAACCCCATCTGAAGGGACACAGGTTCTGCTTACGTATAGAATTTCTTTGAATTCGCGCCTTCACAGCTTTTATCACTTTTGGAGTCCTTACAAAGCGAAGGCAGCCACTTCTTGACCTGTCATCTACACTAAAGTTTTGTTTGTTGTCTCTACATTGTATCGTTTTATGGTACGATAAACGATCCTTTGGTTATATTCAAAATTTTCAGCAAAACGAAAATCCGAATTGGTGCGTAACTGCAACGATGCAACGCAATAACCGCGACACGGTCTTTTTTAACCGACTTCAAAAAAGGAGGAGGTTATCAATTCGACTGTATGTTTTTTTTTATTTTTTTTTGTATGTTTGTTACCTCATATCTCAGTCGTTTGTCGACCGAACCGAAAAATTTTTTCACCTACTTAGAGGGTATACCTTCTAGTTGGTCCCATTTTTTCCAACTTGGGATCTGATGATGGGTACTTGGTGTAATCGAGGGAAACCTTCAAATTTTAAAGGCACGTATAGTGTTTCTTTACTAGAATCTTAATGTTGACGTCTTGTTACGTCTGATAGTTAACATCTTGTAGGGCTGAACTGATGGTGGAACTCCTTAACGCTTAGAAGTTCAGTAATTATAATTAAATAACTTATAATAGGAAGTTTGTAGCTTCTTAAAAAACAGAGTCATAAGGTGCAACCCCCCCCCCCCCTCTCCTATAATCTCTAAAAATGAAGTTATAAAATTAACTTTAAAAAAAGTAAAAACCGACTTCAAAACCAAAATGCACTAAAAAGTCTTAAATAAACTCTTGACTATTGAAAGGAAAGGTGGGTTCTAGGCAAACAATTTCTTTTTGGAGTCGGTGCCATCACCTTGACCATCAAGCATCAACTATCACAGCACCGACTCCAAAAAGAAATTGTTTGCCTAAAACGGATTCCTTTCCTTTCAATGGTGAAGAGTTTATTAAAGACTTTTAAGTGCATTTTGGTTTTGAAGTCGGTTTTTACTTTTTTTTAAAGTTTATTTTATTTCTTTATTTTTAAGTGATTACATAAGAGGGGGGGGGGGGGGAGTTGCACCTTGTGATTCTATTTTTTACGAAGCTACAAATTACCTATCATAAGTTTCGTCATTATTATTACTGAACTCCTAGGCGTTAAGGAGTTCCACCATCAGCTCAGCCCCACAAAATGTTGACTATCAGACGTAACAACACGTCAATATTAAGATTCTAGTAAAGAAACACTATACGTGCCTTTAAAATTTGAGGGTTTCCCTCGAATACACCAAGATCCCATCATCAGATCCCAAAATGGAAAAAATGGGACCAACTAGAAAGTATACCCTCTAAGTAGGTGAAAAAAATTTTCGGTTCGGTCGACAAACGACTGAGATATGAGGTAACATACATACAAAAAAAAATGATAAAAAAAAACATACAGTCGAATTGATAACCTCCTCCTTTTTTGAAGTCGGTTAAAAAGAGCTTTTAGCATTCTCTTCAAAAAATATGGTTTTCTACAGGTCTATACATGATGTCCTGAAAATTAAGGATATTCCTGTAGCTGCAAATAGGTCACGTTACGCCTATTTTTTTAAGGGAAAGTCTCACTATTTTCGATATACACACTTATTGGTTTAGAATGTTTTTAACACTCACAGTGTCATATTTTTACATTCATAAAGATGAAATAAGAAACCAAAAATTTGCGCACGGGCGGGACTTGAACCAGCAACCTTTTGGCAAACCGGGCCAAACGCTTTTACCGATTGAGCTACCGTGCTGTCAGTCCGACCCTGCGAAATTTGTGGTCTCTTATGAATACGTCGTTGTGTGACGAAAATTTTTGGTTTCTTATTTCATCTTTATGAATATAAAAATATGACACTGTGAGTGTTAAAAACATTCTAAACCATTAGATAGCGAAGCGTCATCAATTTCCAAGTTGAATTTATTCTGTAAAGAATAACTGCTTGGGCCATCTGTTTCATAAACAGACGGCTAGATGGCGCTAAGCGTCACACAACGACGTATTCATAAGAGACCACAAATTTCGCAGGGTCGGACTGACAGCACGGTAGCTCAATCGGTAAAAGCGTTTGGCCCGGTTTGCCAAAAGGTTGCTGGTTCAAGTCCCGCCCGTGCGCAAATTTTTGGTTTCTTATTTCATCTTTATGAATGTAAAAATATGACACTGTGAGTGTTAAAAACATTCTAAACCAATAAGTGTGTATATCGAAAATAGTGAGACTTTCCCTTAAAAAAATAGGCGTAACGTGACCTATTTGCAGCTACAGGAATATCCTTAATTTTCAGGACATCATGTATAGACCTGTAGAAAACCATATTTTTTGAAGAGAAGCACATCGTTGCGTAGCAAAATTATAAAGGTACCTTAATATTTGTGCCTCAAGTTAACATCAAATTAAAAGTCGATCAATAAGTATTTACGTATTATTTATTTTCACTGCCGTTTGATTATTAAAAAGTTAAACTCACCAGAAAGAACACAGGAGTGTACAGTCCGAAGGCAGCTAATCCTGCTGAAAGCAGCAACACTCTCGCAGGCCTCGATCTCAGAGGGCTTAGGTCGATGAGGGGTGGCCTCTTCATGCCTTTCTTTTCTTTCACCTGCTGATAAAATTGAATGATAAGTAAACGTCAAATTTGGAGGAAAATGAGCCGTCTGCCCGTGCCTTCATCAATTACGGGCGGGAAAGATGATCCGCTTACGTGACAGAGGAGGGTCTTGAAGGCAATTTATGCAAATTGTCGACGGCATGCGTGGGTCTAATGCTCCGCTAATAGGGTTCCACTTTTGACGGATTTCTAAAATCGCGAGATCCAAGTGAAGAGAGAATTCGCCAATTAAATTTGCCCTGGGGCCTTTGTGCTGTGATTATTTTCGTAATTTTAATCCAAAGCGTATAATTTAAGAGGAGGGGTATTAAGGGGAGGTATTAATCTGTTCGATCACTAGGGACTGACCTAATGTGTAATGACCTATTTAAATTGAGGACTCGGCCTTAAGAAACACATCGTAATTAATAAGATTAGATCATAATATAAAATAAAAGTGTAATGAGGTAGTTTAATTGTAAGACATGAATTACTTTTGTTACGTCAGATTTAGTAGGTATACATACTGTCATTTTACGCAAGCTTCCTTGACAGGGGGTGCAAAGCTTATGGATAACTACGTTTATTCATATTTTACATTTGCACTAGTAGCTTATCGGCAATTATTAGAAAATCTTGTCATCATCATCATCATTTTCAGCCTATCAGCCAAAAGACGTCCACCGCTGAACATGAGCTTCCCCCACAGTTTTCTTCAGCGACCGATCACAAGCGGTCTGCGTCCATATTGATCCTGCAATCTTTACAAAGTCGTCTTTCCATCTTGTCGGTGAAAGCCCTACGCTATCTAAATCTTGACATTTCTCAAGCAGGCTTTTCATCTAGAAGCTCACGCCTGACCTTTCGCCGTTGGTTCTTGAGATGAAGGATTGCCCTCCGTTGAGGATGGTAGAGAGACGCGCTCCGGTAGACCGCGCTGAGGAAGAATGCAAGCACGAGGATGCCCGTCACTGCTTGCAAACCCAAACGCCAACCTAGTTTTCTGGAAAAAACATGACCTTTAGAGAAGATTTAGTAAACACTACATAACAATATTTACATGCTATATTTTTTAAAAACCTGGAGATCTTGGTACATTACAGGTATAACGGTGCAGTAGTATTTGAGATAGAGCCTTCAAAAACTGACAAGAAAGCTTAAAATAATAGATTTGTCTTCCATTTAGCAGAAACAAATTCTTTTGGAGTCAAGCCAGTAAGTTAGTAGTCAAACTAAGTGTTATTAGACACCAACAGTCTAATTACACTTATCTTGTTTCTCTAAAATAGTAGACGAATGCATTATTTTAAGATTTTTTGAAGGCGGCTTATTTTTTATTATTTAATTAGATCAAAAATAATTTGCAAACCATACTAAGTTTGGGCTCCTCCTGTTTAATTTGACTAATGTTAAATTTAATATTATTGTTAAATTTAGAAAGTTTGGAACCCTTATAGTTTCGTCAAGTCTGCCTGTCTGTCTGTCTGACTGTCCGTCTGTATGTCACAGCTGTTTTATTCTGTTACTATAAGCATCACACTGTTTAAATTTAGTAGGAAGATGTATCCTGTTAACCGCTTTACGATTCTTATACAAAAAATAAAAAACAATGATATTTAAGGGGAATTATTTTTTTGTCGTATCTATGCGTGTGGGATGTCTATAGATAGGTCTTTAAAAATGACGTAGAGGTTTCCAAAATCATTTTCTTATAAAGTCTAACGTTTCATAGCTAGACGCTCCCAAAGTGGTAAAATGGGCGTCCCCTCCCCCCCATCTAACTTCTAAACTAAGCGAGTGTAAATTTTAAAACTAAAAACTAAAATTGGTTTGGACGGGATCGAGTGAGATATAGTACATTTTCAACAACCGCAAACATAACCGCGGAACCTTCAGTGGGCGAGTCCAACTCGCACTTAGCCGGTTTTTTTTCTTCAAAATTTACACTCACTTAGTTTAAAAGCAAGTGTTCCCATTTTACCACTTTGGAAGCGTCTATCTCTCAAACGTTAGTCTTTTAGATAAAATAGGTTTTAGTTTCATGTATGGGAGCCCTTAAATATCATTCCTTTTTTTATGAGAATCGTAAAGCGGTTAACAGGATACATCTACTTACTGAGTTTTGAATGTGTGATACTAATAGTTTCAGAATAAAGTGGCTGTGACATACGGACGGACAGACAGACAGAAATGACAAAACTATAAAGTTTCCGTTTTCAAAACTGTCTGAAATGTAATGATGTGCTATATTTTCGGGAGCGCCTCAAAAAAGCCCTTTCATATGATATAACACACGATAGGTTTCTAAAGTGTGCCAAACGGCAAACCTATATATCGATATGCATTTTTTTTTTAATTAGACGTGTACCCTGACGTCAATTAGGTATGAATATCGATTTTAAACTTTTGAAAATGAATAAAAATTTGCGTCTACCTCACTGGATAGTCTATTTTGTACCCTAGGTCAAGTGAACTAGCTCGCGTTATGTAAGTGTTTATTTTCTAAATTAGGTAAAATCAGCACGACTAATTTCATTACCGTAAACCTATGTTTGATTGGTAGGTATCTACGCCGATATGTCTGGTATGCTTGTTATGTGGTAACTCAAATTATAGCTAGCTGTACCTAGGTTATATGTCGAGGATATGTGGATTTGATGTAATGTACTAGACTTTCATGGCATATACTCGTACGGTTACAGTAAGTGGTTTAGTGCCTCGTTCTTTTTTGCCTTAAGTATTTTCTTAAAATATCGAGTATATTTTCTGCAATATAAATAATCGCTTAGCTGTCAAAAATATGAAGGAGCCCTCTTAGCAGAAGGTAAAACGTTTTCGAAGACGCCGGATCCGGATGCCAAATCACAAACATAAAGGCACCACACCATTACTTCTGTCAAGAGAGACAGTTTGTGTATTATAAGGGTGATCGTTACGCTCGGTAACACACACGGTCGGAAAGAAAAAGTTTTTCCGGGATATTGGAACTGACATTATGGGTAGGGCACATTATTTACTAACTTCTTTAGCATAAACCGTCGAGTGTAGTATTTTTATCTCTTTTTCCGATGCTACTTAAGCGATAATAATATTCTGTGAATAATGTTATATTTCCTAGTATAAAATACTATAATATAGACATTTTAGTTCAGCTATTACTCTCTATTGACATTCCAATGATAGATCATTATCTATGCGTACAACTAGCTAATAAGTAATTTATAAAATTTTCATGCATAAAAACTGTCCTTAACTTGAAATTGATAGAAGTCCTGTATTTCTTTTATTTGGTAGTAAGTATTTAAAGTAATAACGAACAAGAAAAAAATAAATAAGACAAGCAATATAAAAAAAACACATTAAATCTATCTATTCAAAAACGAAACCATTTCCTGCGGCAAGGAGGCTATGATGCGTGCTGCCTTGACGCGTTGGATACCCATGCTAAACTCTTGAGCTAGGAACCAGTTACATTTATTATTAGCTGCTACAAATTAAGTTTTGGCGCAATTTGTCTAAACAGCAATTTAGCAGAATGTCCCCAAGGCCCAAATGTTTCAACGCGAAACGTCTCAAACTCACTTGCAAGTGACACGTACTTGCGACTTAGCATTTTTAGCAGACTCCGCCGCTGCTCTAGCTTTATGGGCTGATTATTTGAGATGAGCGGGGGCCAAAGTATCGACATAAATGCATCCTAAACTAAGACCCGACCACGTTCCCACAGGTAATAAGAGTGAGGCCTTCGGGTCCCTTGCCATCATTACGGCCAAACCAAAAAAGTAAGTTTTAGTGTGGGCAACGAACATTGAATAAAAAAAATAAAAATGGTTTTAGATTAGCATATCATGTTTTTCGTTTCGATTTAATATTAGTAAGTACAGGTACTCGTTTTAAACAGGTCTGAAGCCCGGTTTCTTATCGATAGTTAATTCAACTAATTGTTCCATTTCTTTACCAGCTGTTAATACTTACGATGGTGCGTGTTTTGCAGAAAAAATAACTTACGCAATTATATACACCAACATTTGAGCTAACTATCGATCACGCAACCGGGCTTTAGTACTGCTTATAAACTTTTTAGTTAGGGTTAGTAAAATACTAACTCGCATTCGGTACGGCTCAATTCGCATCATCCTAATTTATTAGTACTGCAAAAAATAGCCACTAACACAGTGGCTAACATTAAGATCAGCCGCTGTGGTAAGTTTTAAGTTAGAAAAACAAGGTAACTCACCCCACAGCTTCCTTGTAAGCCACGCTGAAGAGTGCAATACCAACTCCTCCACCAGCATGGGCCACCAGCTCAACGAACTGCCTTCTCCGTTTGAAGTACGCGCCGAGGACTAAGCCCGCTGCCTCTCGTACCAGCCCGCAGCCAACACCGAGTACTACGCCTAAGGAAATAAGGCATATTTTACGTATATATATTTGGCTTACAAGTGATAAAGCTAAAGTTGGTTAAGTTATATTGCCAGATAATAAGAGTCGTGATGTAAACGCTTACTGGAATAGAGACCATGATTATAAGCTCTAACCCATCTCATTTGTAAGCTTTTAGAGTTAATAATGTGACGAAGTTATTGAAACTTAAATGCACCAAACATACTGATGATAGTGGCCTACACCAAATTAAGGATGCTATAATATCTAGGCCAGATTTTTATTATTTAAAACGTATCCAAGCTAGTATTGCTCGTCTGTAAGCAAGTAACATTTAAATTCATACGTCACTGACTAATCGCTAATAGAACTGTGCTATTAGCGCTGGGCTGGGACTAACGCGTATGAGCTAGTCCTTTGCAGAAATTTAAGAACGTGCCTTCGAATGAGAAGGAGATCATAAGTTTTTTTGGGATTATCGAAGGATGTCGTACATAAATAATGAGAAAATACGTGTCATTATCAGGAAAAAATACTTTATTCATATTGCAAGACATTAAATTACGGCGATATCTAAACTTTATGTAAAAAGGTTTTTGATTTCCAACCCGAAGACAAATGTGGTAACATTCGCAATCTGGGCAGTATGTACTGAAACATTATTATTCAGAAGAAATACTTATTCACTCATTTTTTTTGTTATATAACCTCTCGTGCGTACTTTCCAATTGTTAACAAAAAAAAGGACATTAGAAGAACCAGTATCCTGACGGTAAGACTGTAAAGCTCCCTTAAGCCAAGAACACCAATATATTATTTTATATCTTGCTTATCGATCAATCTTTCGAAATATCGTACTCGCATATCAAATACAGAAATTGTATTTACTGTTTTTTACGATAATACATTACATATTTTCACACGTGTTGTTTGTAGGCACCTTGTGCACGGTAGATTTTACGCAGATGAAACGAAAAGCTACGTAGCGTGGTATCGACTCGTTTGCCGCTATAGAAACCCGCAGGGGTATCACACAATGCGGAACCGACTGCCACAGCTAAATAATATAGCCTTTGTTGTTTTTAAGAGCTTACACGTTAAATGACGCACTTGCTATCAAGAGGCTCTCTACTCTAGTAGATTCTTTATCGATGCCACAGGCCAGTGAGCGCTCATTTCAGATTTTTCAAAATACAATACAACACTTTAAACTATTGCAATCGAATGGGATCGCTCTAGGTAATAACCCTACCGGTTTGATTTCATTCGCTCGTTTGGTTTTACTGTTTGGCGACTGGGAGTATTCCGGAAAATCGAAAAAACGCAGTTTGGTCCAGCTATTTTAAGCACAGACGTCCTTGAGTTTGATGAGCGGATAGCGGTAGCTTACTTGCTTCACGTCGATATTTAATGGCATAGCTTTTTCAGCACATATTTTTTGAGGTAAGGTATAACATAAAACGTTTGATAGAACTGTAAGCCAAGAACTAAACTTGCATTTATCTGCACCTTAAATGTGGTCAAGACGAAATTTTCTGGGGTTTTCTGTATTGCCATTCTGAGAAACTGCTGGGAGTAAAGAAGTTCAGGGGTGTTACCACGCATTATCCTCGTGCCTTGGAAAACACGTCGAGCCGATGTTCCTGCGCGTGATCTTTTTTAACCATATCGAAATGCCGTCTCACCAGACTTTTCCACCACAAACACCACACATCATTCCACACATTAGTGTCATTCACTTACCGTAGCTAAGTAGAGTCTGGTGCAGCTGCGTGGCGAATGAGGTGAAAAGGCAGGCGAGCGGCAGCAGCAGGCCTCCCAGCAACGCGATCAGTCTTGGTGACTTCTTCCTCCCAGCGACCAGAGCGCCAGCCGCTCGGGAAACGCCCACGCAAATAGCGCCGGCCCACACTGGACAAAACAATATCTAATAAAGTCATAGCTCCCTCCTATAATTTAAAGCTGACTAAAACATATATTATTGCTCTCATTGTACTCGTACCTTTGACGAAAACATGCAGAAATGATGTGCATTTAAATCGTGGCATAGTTAATGATTATTAAATAAAATAGAAGTGTATCAACCTATTGACGACCCGTCTGGTGTAGTGGTCGAGAAATCGCCTACTACGCAGCGGGTGCGGGTTCGATCCCCGCACAATACAAACATTTGTGTGCATGAACATGTCTGTTTGTATTGGTCTGGGTGTTTTCTATGTATGTCATTTATGTATTTACAAACGAAAAGTATTTAAGTATTATATCCGTTGTCTGGCACCCATAACACAAGCTTTGAGTAGCTTACTTTGGGGCTAGATGGCGATGTGTGGGAATGTCCAAAGGATATTTATTTATTAGGATATTTATTTATTGAAATACAAAAACTTTGAGTCCATGAACGCAGATCACCATTATCTAAAGCAGTTTTGCCACTTGTGTTACAGTCTGATCAACAGTTATAATGCCATTACCGGGAACGGGTAGCAAAATAGAGCTATACGCTTCTGCAAATGTGCCCGATTTGATATCACTTTACGTTTATTCTTTGGCACCCGAGTAGCACGTTAATTTGCCCCGAACTCAGGCACTGAGATATCTCGCAAAACACATAAGACTGAATGTGAGACAGCGGTAATTTTGGTAATAGAGCCAGCCGCTCTACGGTTTCACTTAACACAATTGCCCACGTTGAGAGCTCGTTGTGCATTATAAATATTACCGAGCGTCGCGTTCGCTTCGCTTTGTGTATCGGTGGAGCAGTCATTTGTTTGGTGTTAGTGTGCCAACTATTCTGGAAGTGAAATTAACAGGTGCGCAGGGATGATGGGTCAGCTCACGAGCTTGGTCGGGCGAGCACGTCGCTAGCGTCCCGGCGTCCGATTACCGAACGTAACTTAGCTCGTTAACGTCACTGCTAAATTCCAATTTCTCAGCTAACGCTAACCTGACAGAGTTATGCCTCGCCGACCCGCCTACTCCACTGACAACAAAGACCGCGCTCATCGACCGAGAACCGAAATTACTTCTGCCTCTTAATATTCAACCCAGGTCGTGAATCTTGTAAAATTAATTCAATAAATCAGACTGCCCACAAATACCGGTGACTGGGAAAGTTCATTTGCTTAATATCCAATCTTAAATTTAAGTTCATAAAACGTGGTTTGGTAACGCAAATTTTTTAGTTCAATTGAATTATTGTTAATACAACGGGATTTATACGGTCTGAAAGAACTTTGGAGCGAATTGAAAGGGATGGCTTCAAAAGATTTGAGGAAGCGATAGAATTTAAATTGGTTAAGCGAAATCGTTTTAAATGAGACCAGGTTTTCATCTGACATTGTATAAAAAGTTCCTCCGTTGTTTGTTTATTTAAGTGTTTTCGGAGGGCTGGTGTTGATAGATTACTTTCCGAGTCGCACTCGGGCGGCCTCTGTTACACTTTTCGAAATTGTTTTCTTCCCATTCTCACGTTTTACCACCACTCGACCGACACATGGGAGCTATCGCCACTTCCCTGTGTTTGTATTTTATCTCCTCACCCTACATTCCTCAGCTAGAAAAAACTAAAATATCCTTTTTGTAAGCAAGGCCAGTTGCAATTAACCTTACTTAAATATTTTACTGCGTGGATTTCCTCTTCGCTTTTAATGAAAAGGAGAACAATTTTCCTTTTTGTTATTACAGTAGCGAGGTGGAAAAATACTTACTATTTATTTTTTGTCTAATCGAATAGTTACACTAAGGCCTGATTTTTCCAACGTCTGAAAGGAATATTCACGGAAAGGAAAGGAAAACGTCACCTATTTGTCAGCAATAATTAATGAAAATGTCATTTTAAAATCGGTCATTTTATACTTATTCAGTCGAATAAGTCTTATCTGACTTTATTAAAATTGGCCTTTAAATTTAAGTAAGTAGGTATATTTACAATAAAGCCTTTCTGATTTTATTTTAGAGGTGAATTGAGTATAGAGTTATTAATTATTCTTGATGCTAGCGTTATTTTAACTACCAGAAGCCGATTACTAAATCGTGCTATATTTAATTTATCCAAAGCTCGGTAAGAACATAAATCAACTCAGTAAATTCATAAGTTTCGACTCATTTTGAAGGACAATAAGGAATTTAATATCTATAGTCAATGTCAGTTAGAATAATTTACGACATATAAACCTTCTTTTTGACGTTATTCTTACTTTTGCAGAATTTATAGCTTCTTAATTTCCGTTGGCAACTCACGTTTGTTTCTAAATTATACAGGTACTTATTGTTTTGTAAAGACTTACCTGCGTGGTCAGCAGATGGTCCTAGGTGCCTCAGAGCGTAGACGTGGAGGGCACCATACGCTAGCTGCTAGCCAGTCGACAGCAGGTGTGCCAAGAACGCTGCCCCGCACACGATCCACCTAAGACAAAGTTCCACTATTAAACACCATGAAGACACTAGTGGTATTGCCACTGGGGAAAGTACTCGTGGTAACTAACAATTGTATAATAATATTCTCTAAGAGATTTTTGGCAATGGCGGCTCCTCTCAACAGAGATAGGTTAGATTACGCAGAAGACATTATGATTGCCCAAATGTGCATTCAATAATTCGGTGAGAGGGCCGATCCAAAATAAGCGATGAGAGATCAGGCGCAGGACCAACGGCTTAGCGTGTTTTTAGGGGCATAGGTACTGCCACCCCCAACATCCTGACTCCGAGCTATTTCCAAATATTTTCAAGACAAAAAACCCAGAAAAAAATGTGGGTCCTACCCGGGATTCGAACCCAAGAGCTCTTGAGTAGTGATCAGCAAGATAACTGCTACAACGACGAGGCAGTTGCAATTATTTAAGTACCTACGAATTAACTCGATTTCAGATTAGGAAGGTACCATCTACTTAAGTATTCAAAAACCTTTCAGTCATTAGAAAGATAATTCGCTTTCGACAAAATACAGATGAAGTTGTAAAAGGGTAAACTACCAAGGCCGAAGTAAGCTTTCGTAAAATTGTGTATTAAGCACTCGATATCCGAAATATAAATTCGTTTACCGCTGAAGAGATGAGATCTTCGCGCTGTCAGATTCCCAAGTTATATTGTGGATATCTTCAGCCCGCGCCGAGACAACAAGTAACGTTGATGACGATATTATATCTTCATCATGTGTCACGTCCACCCCAGCCGCTGGGAAATTCGGGATTCGTGTTCACGCGTCTTGCTGTGTGTCACAACATTTATCTGTCATCGCAGATAGATTACGACGTGTCGCGTTATGTTACATCATCCGATGGATCTTTTGTCCTGTGAGGCTGAGCTGACGGGTAATCTACAATGTCACAAGTTAGCGCACGAGCTTCCAATGCAGACAGAGGCAATCAAATTACGCGTCCAACTCGAGCACAGCATAAAACGATTGCTTTCAAATTATAACATAAGCATTCACGACTCAGAACTTCATACATTTATCGTGTAGTTAGTTAAAACAGTGTTTTCATTTAAACCTTAATCTGATTAAAGCTCGCTGCAGTTGTGAATGCTTTTCTCGTCTGGTTCTAAGTTCAATGCATAAGCTTGTGGCGTCCACCGCATGTTGACTTTTGCTCACACCGCCACCGAATGCGCTTAAATGAGCTCTAAATTCAAGTGATTCTCAGAGAAGCTGTTTTTGTATTGTATTGTGTTTGTGGGTTCTTCAAACTGTTCATCTATTTGTCTCAAGGGTCTTCCTACTTTGCTGCTAAAAGTTATGCACGACGAAAGAGGACTTTAGCAAATACCAGACAAAATCGATAGTTGCTGCGCTGAGTCCACAGGGAAATATTAATTACGCTATTCGTTTAAAAATAGGGTTTTAGTAACCACCAGCGCGGTGTAGAGTGCAAAAAATGGTATTATGTCGTAGAAAGTTTTTACTATGCAACATAAGTGCAAGTAACTTTATGAACCTTATTACGTATTCCCATAAGTAATATAGATTAAAAATATATTGAAGTATAGAGGTACCTCAACAGATATAGATGAATTAAATTTAAATGTGATGGTGGAACCATGGTGTCGGACAAAGCATAGATATTATCTCATAGAAATCGTTAAAGGGGTATAAAAGGGAATGAAATTATAAACGGGATAAGCAATCCAAATATTTGCGCGGAAACCGTTCGATATACAATAATATGAACTTGAAAATTTGTTCATCAATTACAAATTCCATTCTATTTGCAAATGATTATCGCAAATCCTGTGTTTCCATCCTTGTCAATTTCGTCATCGTGTGCTGACTCTGACATTCATACAAATCGAAAAGGGCCTCAAATAATAGGATGCTCTCTACCGGAAATATCCTATTATCTTGCCGGGATTTACGAGTACATAGGGGGAGTACAATTATGTCAGCTTATAATTTTTCATATTTTAATTACAGAAAAGTATTAAAATACCTGTTTGGCTGGGTTAGTTTTTAAGCCTTAATCATTAACAGAGCGTTGATTATTAATTCAATACTAGCAAACCTAACGAACTTTGTTTCGCCTTCAGCTCCGTCCCGCCCCGTCCCGTAATTTTAAAAGTAAAGCGGTCGCAATGAACATTGTTTCGCCCCAGCCACGTCCCGCCTCAGCTCCGGCCCCATCAAACGGGATCAAAAGTATCCTGTGTACTTCACCTGGTTCTAAACTACCTCCCCTCAGTGTCGCCCCGGCCTCGTTCTACCCCAGCCCATGCCCCGTCTAACGGGATAAATATTATTCTACGTCGTTCTCTTAGTTATAAACTACCTGCCCACTATTTTTTAGCCAAATCGGTTCAGCCGTTTCTGAGTTACAAATAGTGTAACGACCACGACTTTTATTTATTTATATAGATGTGAAAAGTAGTTTATAACGAGGGAAACATGAATAAATCTTTTGGCCCTATGTATTTTATTATTGTGTCTTGTCGTACATTGTGTTATGTGTGCCAAAGTCACACGTGATGTATTTCCAACTTACGTCGTCAATATTCTTGCGTGTAGAAAGAGGTCGTGATGTGAATGATGTGATAGATAGTTTGAAGATGACGCACAACAAAAGTGAACTTAATCGATACATTTATTTTCGTTTTGTGGTTTGATGAGACTGTCTGTAGGTAATGTAGTAAGTCTTCTGAGCTGATACATGTAGTTCGAGGTCTGAAAGCGTAATATTGCACCTGTATCTAGCTTCTTCAGCTTTTGGGCGCAAATGTTTATAATAATTATAATTGTTTATATTGTTTGTTTATTTATTATTGTTTATATCTCTTGGTTTTCAGCATCGATAAATTTATAGACCTAAAGAATTGAATATTTAATTGAAACATAAGACTTACCCCACACATTCTGGGTGGAAGTGAGTCCAATAGGATAGATTGAATGTATTAAAATGTATCTTTGTTCCAGTAGAAAAGCAGTTTGATTTTGCTTAAAACATATTCTAGTTTTCCACTTACCCCCACTCTCCTTTGGGGTAAAAGTAACGCTTGACGTATCATCATACATATCATAAGGATCATACTGCAATAAAAAAACGACATAACACCATAAAAAGTGGGGGAATAATTTGTTTGAAAATTCGCAAAATTAGCGAACAAAATTAATATCTCGAAAACTTCGAGAATTCGGCTAACATGGCCCTGGTGTCGAGCTCGCGCCGACGCAGCGCGGGCACGGTGCGGTGCGCAGCGCACCACCAGTTGACTCCTCTTCGCCGTCTGGCCACCCGTCAGTGGAGAATGATATTGTTAGGATATAGTACAGCTGGTAATAGCAGGTCAAGGTAAACTATGCGGTAGGTTATGAAGTTTGGATAAAATGTGATTGAATAGAGGTGATCTCAATCTCTCAGTTTTATATGGAAATTATAGGTATAAATCGATTTAGCAGTATGATAATAGGTCAGTCTTTGCAGAGCTATATGAAACCCAAATCAATTATAAAATGGCATGTTAATACTTTAATTTGTTGAAATACTTAAAAATGCAGCTTTCGTAGAGCGAGACGTGAAGAATAAATATATACTAACGGTTTATTTCATGATCTTGCGAGCTAATAAGCAAGCAAGTGGACATTTTGATATCTTTATTTTAAACTAGAACATGTCTTCCGTGCCAGAACGTATAAATATATTAACGAATTTATTATTACATTTTACACTTAACTGTGTTATATAAGTAAGGGTATCAGAGATTAAAGACAACTATTCCGACTTCGCCGCATTGTGTTTCCCGTTAAAAAAAACATTTTACTTGTGTTCATGTTCAACTTAAAAGCTCATCCTATTTTACGGTAACATTATTCTCTTAATTCGTGACTCTGCAACATTAGCTCAAACATAAATCTTTTGTGAAGCAAACGAGAATCGTAATGCCAGGTTCGTTGCTGTAACTACTGCCCGCTTTTAGGCGTAAGTGCTCGTCACTTTTGGCGGTAAATCGTTCCTTCAGTAAAAGGCCGAAAAGTCACAAACACAATACGCGATGAAGCTCAAGAGACTGGTTTTCATGGTGTTTTATCACGGCTCATAAATCTTCTAGTTTAGGGCAATATTTTTTGCTATTTTTACTGAATCAGCTTTGATATATTAGGTGAAAGGTCGTAGAACAATATTTCATACAGCCTACTTGTATAAAAAACATGATTTAGTTTGTTGCGTGATTCATGCAGATATAATATAGGTAGAATCAACGGCGTGGGATAGCTGTGTTTGGTGGTGGACACCAACTCTATCGTAATAGAAGCTTACACTCAACGTTGCCGGTATTGTAACGAAGCGACTACCCGGACAGTCTCACTAACGGTGCAGAGCAGCGAGGCTGACGGCGAGGGAACCCGTCAGTTCAGCTTCGCTGTTACTATTCGCTGGGGCAGTGGCTTGGCTAGAGAGCGGATGACGGCAGCGGCAGTGCGGCGGCAGGACCTGGGGCGGCGGCGGCTCCACTGTTGCCATAGCAACCACTCACCAAAGCGCGACAAGCAGTTGTAGCTGGTGGAGAGTGGATGACGGCAGCGGCAGCGCGGCGGCGGCACCTGGGGCGGTGGCGGCTCCACTGTTGCCATGGCAACCACTCACCAAAGCGCGACAGGCAGTTGTAGCTGGTGGAAAGCGGATGACGGCAGCGGCAGCTCAGCGGCGGGACCTGGGGCGGTGGCGGCTCTATTGTTGCCATGGCGACCACTCACCATAGTGCGGCAGGCAGTTGTAGCTGGTGGAGAGCGATGACGGCAGTGGCAGCGCAGCGGCGAGGCGCGGGGCGGCGGCGGCGGTGAGGCCGACGGCGAGGGCGACCACCAGCCCGGCTCCATCAGCCGGCCATGGCTGCATCCGCACCCGCACCCGCAATCCTTTGCCGATGCACATCCGATCTGAAAATAAAAATGTTTTAGTTAGATAGAGTTGAAGGTAGAGACTTGGTTTGATGGCTTCCAAAAAGTGGAATACAATCTACTACAAATGTTTAAATTAACGATTCATAAAGCAATTTTCGGCGAGACTCTTTGAACTCGGCGATTCGGTCTATACATAGAGCAACAAACTACGAGTATCAGCATAGGTTTTCCTTATCGCTGTCGGATCTCGGAAACCTTATTTTATCTTTTCGGAGCCCGACTAGCGCGAGAATAATCGGGTAAAATTCCTAAAATAAATATCTTCCATTTGCCAAAAATCTCCGAGCGAAACGTCTTTAAACGTAACTCGGGAATTTAGGTGAATCAAAAATTAATGGACTGTTAATAATCACTTATTTATTCAAAGTAGCAATAAATTCGCATTTTTTTTCCTCTCTTCTTAATAATAGCGAGATTTGTTTTGGCTAATAAGCAATTTATTATCTCCCGACCTTAATCTCAAAGAAATAAAATCGACACAAAAGCGGGGATTTTGCTTAAGTAGCCCAAGACGGCCAAGTCTCTAGTCTAAGCAAAGTCGCTTAAGTAATTCCAAGCCGAAATCAGACCTCAAAGTTAGTTTAAATCCTTTTAAGCATTCTGCAGCATGATAACTTTGCAAAATATGCACGGAATATTTTTGAATAGCGCTTTCAACGTATGAATACAGCAGTTTACGCATGGAATTGCTTATCGATTTACGTTCGGTCAATTCAGCATAATCCATTTTAATATTTGGCGTGTGTATTCGTGTGAAGTGTTTGTTGTATGATGTGTAATTTGCATTCAATGCGATAGACCGCAGGCGAAGAGCTATCACGAGTATTGGACCACATATACATATATTATAGTAATAATAATAGTCCCCCTAGCCGATTTCGACTACGGTGGCCAGTAACAAAGACTATTCGACTGCGCGGGACATATTATAGTGCACAAGTGTGTGCGCAAAGACAGGGGCACTCTCTATTCCTTTCACTCTCAAAGCCCGATGGGACAGCAATCTGACACGATAGGAGAGAGTTCAGGACTAACGGCTTTATGTGCTTTTCCGAGGCACGGGGCTGAAACATTGTCAACTTCCATACTCCGGGCTACCCTAAGAATTTCTGAACAGGTATTTAATTTTGGCCCGACTCGGGGATCGAACCCGGGACCTCTAACGCAGTCGTCGCTTTAAAGTGCGACCCCCTTACTGCTGTGCCACCGAAGCAGTTCCGCATATAAATTGTACACAGCAACTAAATACACACACAGTTTGATATCTTTCACTTACTAGTATGTGCAATATATTTTTCTATTTTGTGGAGCTTAAAAGTTTATAATATTTGATTTTGTATACAGTCATGATGCGTTTCTTATCTTGGTTGGATAGTCTCGTAGACGCGATGGATGGCCCTAAAGTAATGTGCATTAGTATATTAATATAATAATATTAATAAAGCAATAAAAAAAAATCAATGATATTGGAGTCCAGTCACAAAGCAAAAGAAATTAGTAAAAAAGTACATTATTTACATTCGTAATATTGAGAATATCATTTTTCATACTGTTGAACGCATATTGTTATATTTTTCATAAAACATTTAATTTCCGTCTCGCAATTCAATTTCCGCGTGAAATTCAAAAGCTCAAAGGCAGATCAGTTGGTTTGGTTACGCAAATTCCTAAACGCATTCTTTCCAATTTTTGTCAGATGAGTATCTACGATATAAAAAATAAAATAAAACTATCTAAACGTGACCAATATACAAAAAGTTTTGTTATAGTTTTGAAACGCTAAATTTAAATATATATATATTTATAGAATTGTGATTTAAGCTAAATTTGAGATAAATACGTACTGTCAAAAACACGCGAAAATATGTCCTTCAACTTATTATTTTAAGTATTTTTCCTTTTAACGGATTCGTCGTTTGTAAAGAAGATGTTCATTATTATTTTGCTCCAACAAGCAGCATAATATTAAAGCTTGATTTTGGCACTTGTTTGTGACACAAGACATTGTGTACTAGTAGACTATGCAGATATTAAAATGTATATAGGTCATCTTGAGCGCTTCGGAATAATTAAAGCGCTTCTCTGAAGACACGATGCAACGAAACGGGTCTATCTAAAACGAGCAATTAAATACTCTAGTAATCTTTAATGAAAGTACTTGAAGTAAATTCCTCTGTTAGTATGTTATAGCTTAGTAGTACCTATCCACATAACCTATTCGCAGAAGTAAAGCAATCCATATTTTGATTACTATTTAAAATATACGGTAATAATTTAGACTACTTATTTATTAAAGCAGCCTAGCTTCATTACGATATCGAGTCATTTAAGCTTAAGTGTAATATTCATTATGGGTTGCTTTTTTACCACACGGAAATCGTTATTTAAATAATGAATCTGACAAAGCATCATTTCTTTTTGAATATTAATACAATTTATTTAGTTTCTGCATCGATAAAAATGTTATAGTTATGTTACTATCGGTTAAATATTTATACGATTGTGTGTGTTTAGAAGAAAAACCTTACCAAACCCAAATGCCAGAATGACTAGTTTAATGAATGACAAAAGTGGCTCAGGTATTTTTTCCTCAAAACAGACACAATATTCAACCGCTGGTAACGAAATTTTACCAATTCTATTGATGAAGAAATTGGGTCTAAGGTATTTAAATGCTAGCTATTTATCATCAATGACTAAGATGTCAACGTCAAACACAGCGCATTATAATCGTAGTATCACGTCGCTTAATAACATCGTGGTAACCGCACAAAAGCCGTTACCAATTTAATTTGTATGACAATCACAAAGTAGTGCGAACTGTGGATGCGATTGTTAATGCTTTCATTTAGCCTAAAGCCACGGACAAACGGGACTTTGTAAGATTTAAATTTAATGGCCATTATCAAGATTATTTCGCGAGATAATACAAGGCTCTGCGGCGAGCCTTGCACAATGATCACATTAGGTAAGGTTTAACTAAAGCGTGTCTTGACAAAACGCAGATAATTAAAAAAAAACTCTATATTACAGTTACAGTATTATTATATACGTGACATACCTCGCGCTGTCACGCATTATGCTGAGCGGGGACCTTTTTGACACATAGGTACCTATTATTTATTTATATACTAGTTTTAGCAATCAGAAGTGAAAATGTTTTTTTTAAAATAAGACACGAATTCTAAATATCAGGAATTTATTTTAACCAACACCAAAAATAATTAACACGTGTACAGAATAATTAACTACTAGCACTAGAAGGCACGTCCGTCACATCCGAGCGCCCTGACAGCTGAACGTCCTCGTCAGCTTGATCCTCTTCAGCCTGTTCATTCCTGGATCCCTCAGCCTGGCCTCTCTGCTTCTCCTCGTCATGAGCTCCGCGGGCATGATCTTCACCTGTTCCACTCAACTCGTTATCTCAAACAAACGAATCTATTAGTGGTTGTTACATATTTTCTTTCATTTGCAACCATCTATTGTAAAATGATCACAAGCGTGCACTTCAAGCGATCAGATCAAAACAGGTGGTCATTACTCATGTTCACACATGATACACACATGTGACATACAGAACACACGACCTTCGAATCGTTTCACCAACGAACGAGTCCGGTTTCTCGAACACCAATGAAACAATACGTATCAAGGTCGTATTTTCCAATATTCATCGAATGTCGCTAACATTTCTATCTAATGAGTGAAACAATAATGCTACAGGAACCAATTATGCCACTTTTCAGGGCATGAGACTGCCTCAATGTCGGGGCGTCTTGCACAATATCAGGAAGTATGAAACAACAGCCATAGTGTCGGGCTAAAACAACAGCCACAATAACGGGACAGTCTCAAGCCACACTGTCAGGGCAAGCAGAAGCCACAATGTCGGGGCATACAGAAGCCACAATGTCGGGGCAAACTAAAGCCACAATGTCGGGGCAATAGCCACAATGTCGGGGCAATAGCCACAATGTCGGGGCTTACAGAGGCCACAATGTCGGGGCAAGCAATAGCCACAATGTCGGGGCTAACAGAAGTTACAACTTCGGGGCAAGCAATAGCCACAATGTCGGGGCTAACAGGGGCCACTATTTCGGGGCAAGCCATAGCCACAATGTCGGGGCTAAACATAAAGAAATGAACTCACCATCATTCTCAAAGAATGCTTCGCACACCTCCGGAGTCCACTCGCCGCGCCACGGAACCATGTGTTCTGCAGCCGTCTGAGTTTTCTTGCCGTATGATCCGGCAATCAACTCAAGCTCGTACCGGTGATGTGGAAGCGCTCGAACGATCTTGTACGGGCCTCGCATTCCCGAGTCCAGCTTTCCTGTGCTCTTGACAGTTCTCTAATGCGACATCTCGCACTAGTGATCTCAAGACCGGGGTGGCTCCCTCGATACCAGTTAATAGGTGAAGTGGTGAAGCCCGAGTGGTAGACTGCCTCGTTATATTCAAGATCAGTTGTACCTTCCACAATACGTCAGACCAGGTTGCTCCCTTATTGTTGACCTCAACGCGCAATATGTTGAGAACGGTCCTACAGTACCGCTCAACCTGCCCATTTTCGCGGTGCATTTCGGGCGTTATGAAGTGTAGCGCGGAACCCAAGCCAGCTACCCAATCTTGAAACGCTGCACTTTCGAACATCCTGGCACGATCGCAGACAATTGTTGATGGGGTGCCAAATAGGGAGATGACATTAGTGAAAACGCGTTTCAGTTCTTCGGCGTCTTGTCGGTATAGCGCGTACAAAATGCAGTATTTAGAAAATGAGTCAACAATTATCAGTATGTACTTGAAACCCTTAGACTCCGTGAGCGGTCCGAGCGCATCCACGTGTACTACTGAGAATGGCGTATCGGGCTTAGTCCATGATTCTATGGGTTGGTGAGGCGCTCTAGGCACCTTCTTATGCGCTAGGCACACAATACAGTGGCCAATGTACTTTTTTACAAATGCCCTTAACCCGGGAAACCAGAAATGACGCAATATTAAGTCGGTGGTTTTGTCAATTCCGATATGGTCATGCTCGTCGTGGAAGACTCTTAAAAGGCTGAGTCTGTGTCCTTTTGGAATGAAACAGAGATGACGAAAGTCTTCACCCGACGGCGCATTCTTATAGTATAACAAATCGTTGCTTATTACAAATCTAGTAGCATCTAATTGACCCTCTCTAAGCCTTTGTATTAGATTTTGGGTTTCTAAATCGGCCGTTTGAGCAATCTTCGCCCAGTTACGTGGATTTTGGATGTGAAAGACGTTAACGGGTTGTCGACTGAAAAAGTCGGCATGTTGCATAAGGCAACCCTTCCTATACTCGAGTGTGAACTGAAAATCTTGCATGTAAATCCACCAGCGCGCCACGCGGGGTACCAGGTCTCGCTTACGTTCCGTTGATTTCAGTGAGTTACAATCAGTAACAATTTTGAATGAAATACCAATCAGATAATGACGAAAATGTTGAAGTGCACGTACAATTGCAAGAGTCTCAAGTTCGTAGCTATGATAAAGAGATTCGGCGCCCTGTGTGGATTTACTGAAATAGCCGACAACACGTTTCCGCTTTCCTTCATGTTCTTGGAGTAGTATTGCTCCATAGCCTAACGCACTGGCGTCGGTATGAAGCTCAGTTGGTAACTTGGGGTCGAATATTGCTAAAACGGGTTCTTCCGTTAGGCATTTGATGATGTAATCACGAGCTTCGTCCTGATCTGAACCCCAATTGAAAGGCTGTCCTTTTCTGAGCAGTTTAGCAATGCACGCGGTTTTAGAAGCATAATTTGCGATGTATCGGCGAAAATAGCCTGCTAGGCCCAGAAATTGACGAACCTCCCTTACATTGGTTGGTTTTGGGGACTTAACTAAAGCTTCAGTTTTACTTGGGCTCGGCCGTACCTGACCATGTCCAATCAGTCTACCCAGATACTCAACTTGAGTGTCCAAAAAAGTGCATTTTTTTAAATTAACTGAAAACCCTGCTGCTGTGAGCGTAGTCAGCACCTCGCGCAAGGTTTTCAAGCCATCTTCGACCGAATTAGACATGATCAGTACGTCATCTATGTATGTAAGTACCTTCCCGGCTTCCACCAGATGCTTGAGGGTTTTGGAGATGATTCTTTGGTAGACGGTAGGTGCATTAGCGAGCCCATAGGGCATTTTGAGATATTCGTAGTGCCCTTTAGGCGTTACGAAGGCTGTTTTACTAACTGATTCATCATATTTCATGGGCACCTGGTGGAACCCAGTAGCCATGTCGAGGCTGGTAAAATATTTAAAACTGCCTAGCTTGTCTATATGGTCATCAATTAGTGGCAGTGGAAATCTTTCTTTAACAGTGACGGCATTTAACGCGCGGTAATCGACGCACATCCTATCTTCCCCATTCTTTTTCTTAACTAGGATGATAGGGCTTGCGTAATCTGAACGTGACTCGCGGATAATTCCTTTGTCCAATAAGTCCTTAACTATGTTACGCACTCGTTCTTTCTCGTCAGCGGAAAGCTTGTATGGTCGATAACATACTGGAGCGTCACTGTTAAGTCTGATTTCCATGCTACCTGTGTTGACTGTAGAGGTCGCTGTACCGGTGGTAAAAGTTGTACTAAATTCCTTAATCAACTCTAATAAACGGTCTCTGTTTTCACCCGTCAAGGGTGTTTTTACCATGTCGACCTCTGCAGTTGACACACTCTGGACATTATCAATTCGAACTAAACGTTGAGAATCACTAGTTCGTATGTAAGTTACCCCTCTACGATTTAGGACATCAGTACCTATCAGAATCGGTGCCTGAATGCAATTCGAAGGAACGACATACAAATCTACCTCCAAAGTTATTTCGGGAAATTCTAAAGTAGCTTTTACATACGATGTTGCTTCTATATCCTGACTACCAATACCTCGCATACGGCGATAAGTAGGAATTTTATTCAGATTGAAATATTTCAACACTGATTCCGAAATAAGTGAAATGTCTGAGCCAGAATCTATTAATGCATCGACAGGTCGATTTTGAATAACAGCGGGCATCACGGTTCTTCGTTCGTAGTCGTCTCCGAGCAAAAATTTACGTTATTTGGTTTTTTACCGCCAATAGCTTTCGATTCAACGCGTTCTTTATAAAAACAAGAATCGACGAGATGCCCACTCTTTTTATAAAATGTGCATATCTTAACGGGTTTTGCATTGGATTTAGATGGTTGCGATTGAGGCGTCGAAACCACAGGCTGACTAGAGCTTGCACTGCTATTCTCAGTCCTGGGTTTCTTTGGACAGTTAATTTGCTTATGGCCTACTTTACCGCACGTATAGCAAGACAACCGATCGTACCTAATAGCCTCACGCTTACGTGAACTAGACGTATTACTACTTGGCGAGCGAACAGGATTGCTAGCGAAAGGCGCACTCTTAGGTTTTACGTACACTGACAGAAATTCGACCAAATTACTCGGCTGTAACTTAGCATTTGTTGCTGCGGCTTTAATTTGAGGATCGGAAATACCCCGAATCACTATGGCGGTTTTTAATTCGTCCGAAAGCCCCTTCACAATATTTAATCGTAAAAGCGACTTTCGAGCGTATTCAGCATACGTGGCGAATTTGTTGGAGTTAGTGCTCATTACATCGTACAGGACGGTAGCCATGTCAACCTCACGTGGACACAACGCTCGAAATTCAGCTTTAAAGTTAGTCCACGTGCGGTCCACAGTGACCCACTCGTCCAGCCATGTCTTAGCATCACCACGTAAACAACCGCCAATGCGCCCCAAACATTCCCGATCGTCCCAATTATTTAATTTCCGAGCGCGATCTACTTCGGCGCACCACGCGTCAAAATCATGCACACTTGGATCGCAATTCGATATATAGTAATGCTTAGATCTTACTTGAAACAATGAAGAAAGCGCGCCAACAATCCTGTTCGCCGCCGTGCCGGCGCTCTCGTCGCGAGGCGCCCCAGAAGCTTGGCCCGTGGTGTGCGACTCCGCATCGGCAACGGACAGCTCGCTGGCTCCTGGTGCAGACGACGGAGTACACCCTCCGGCGCTGGGATGCGGCAACGGACTAGACGTCAATGGCACCGTAATCGGCAGCCTGCCTTCCAGTGCATTTAACCGCTCGAGTATTTGATTTAACGGGTCACATCGTGCACTATCGCGACGGCCAAACGAACTATCGCGGCGCCTACGCCGTGTTTCTACGTGGGGTGATTTACTACGCGAATAATGAGAACGATTTTGTCTACCCGCACGATCGTTATCTTTGCCGCGTGAATCATCGCGACGTCTACGAGAATCGCGCCTATTATCTCGTTTTGAAGACGGGGTACGACGCCCCGATGACCTAGATTCGCGTTTACAAACACCACACTTCACACAAATAATTTAACGAACCGGTTATATAAACAAATAAACGTTACACTGTCACTTTTTAACGTTAATAATGGCGAACGGTCAAAACGCGTGCGTATCAATCCCACTTCTGATTTTAGCAATCAGAAGTGAAAATGATTTTTTAAAAATAAGACACGAATCGACCTATCAGGAATTTATTTTAACCAACACCAAAAATAATTAACACGTGTACAGAATAATTAACTACTAGCACTAGAAGGCACGTCCGTCACATCCGAGCGCTCGAGGCAAAGTGGGCCGCCGCCGCACCGTACCGCCCGGCATGACTACTCTCCCCTCCGCGCGCCCCACCACCTGACGTCACTGAGTAGAGGGGCCGGGTCGTGGGGTAATCTCTAAGACTAGTCAAAAAAAATAAGGGCCACTTGGTTATTTCTATGTTTGGACCGAATTAATAATTTTGAAGCGATCATAAGTGGCAAACTTTTTTGTAGTGTGTTCTCTTGCTTTTTTATGAGCAATTGGTGAAATAAAGCTTTGCTGGGTTAAAGTGTAGGTAAACATTTACAAAGAGCAATGCCTAGGATTCGAAGACATATGGACCACCAAACCGCAACTAGAGCCATTACATTATTACAAGAGAGCCATTCGCAGCGTTCTGTAGCTTTGCAGCTGGGTTTTTCACGACGAGCAATCCAGAATGCTTGGAACCGCTTTCAAGAGACTGGGAGGGTAACCAGAAGAGCAGGATCAGGCAAAGTTCGAGCAACTACGTCACAGGAAGATTACTACATACGCCTGACTGCACGCAGAGAGCGATTTGTTACCGCCCGCTCTTTACAAAACCGCTTGCGCCAAGTGACCGGTGCCCGTGTTAGTGACCAAACCGATTAGAAATCCATTGCATGAAGACCAGCAATTCTCCAGAAGACGTGTAGTGCGAATTCCATTGACAGGAACGCATCGTGCGAACTGATAATCATTTGTAAGGGAGCACCAGGATTGGGACATGAGTGATTGGAGCACAGTATTGTTCACAGATGAAAGTAAAGTGATTTTTTTAGTGACGATCGTCGCATAAGGGTTTGGAGACGTAAAAGTGAGCGATTTTCGGACGCTTGTATCCATGAGTGATAGATTCGGGGTTCCCAATGTTATGGTGTGGGGGGAAAATTTCTCTATCGGTCCGAACTGAGCTCGTAATCCTAAATGAAGGCACTGTAACGGCTCAACAACACATTGAGCAGGTGATCAGACCCCATGTGGTGCCATTTGCACAAAGATTTGGGACAGGATTCAAATTGATGCACGACAACGCCCGCGCCCATACAGCTCGAGCCACCTAGGACGCTCTGGAAGAAATACAGGTCTTGCCGTGGCCCGCGAACAATCCAGACCTTAATCCCATTGAGCATATGTGGGAGATGTTAAAAAAAAGTGTCCGAGACACAAATCAACCCGTGCATAATGAGAGACAGCTCATCAACGTGCTCAAAACAGTCTGGGAACAAATTTCACAAGAGACTGTGCGACATCTGGTAGAAAGTTTGCCTTCTAGGATTTGAGAATGTGTTTAGAAAAAGGGAGGACACGCGCGATACTAAAAAAAGTCCATAATTAATGGTCCATAAGTTATGTTTTCTTTTGTTTTTTTTTTAATAGTTTGTTTCTTTAGGTAAAATTGCATATTTTCGAAAACATGTTATATATTCATAATTTTTCAATTCTTCGTTATTGTTTTATGATTTTAACATTAAAAAGGTATCAATCAATTTAATTTAATCAATTCATTACCCCAGAACCCAAAACATTTTTCACAAGACTTAAATTTTACTGTGGCCCTTATTTTGTTTTGACTAGTATATATCTATTTTAAGTGATGTTCATATCTAATAATATTTATAATAACCTATTTAATTGTTCTATGCTTGTTACTTATGTGTCAAATAAAATAATTTATATTCTATTCTATTCTATATTATATTATAATATATAATAAAATATATAAGAATCCGTCGCAAATGACAAAAAAGCTACCAACTACATATTGACATCATTTCCACGAATACCTATAACTATAATTATATATAAAACTGCGTCCAAATCGGTTCACCCATTAAAAGAGTATTAGTGCCACGTATAGACAATACACACACAAGGCACTTATAACACCTGTCTTTTTTCATCGGACATTACCCGATTATCCGATTGAAAAAGAAAAGTCTCCATGTAAGATAAAAATACGAGCGTATAAATGTAGATTTATTTATTCTAATGTATAATTACACATTATTCGTATACACGTCATTACGTGCTGACTTTTAATACACAAAATGAATTGAAGGCAGGTTGATGATAATTATGAGTCTTCAAATTTCTTGCTGATTATCAAAACTCTAATAATTACAAAGATATAATTTTTATCGTACAAAACCGCATAAAATAATTAACCAAAAAGTTGATCCTTTTTGGTTAATTATTTTATGCGATTACAAGTTCCTACAAAAACAAAATTTATAATCTTAAACATGTTGTTTACTTTTAAGGTCATGCTTTCGTTGAACAGACTTTATTCTACACAATGGGCATCCAACATCTGAAGCAGGCACTAATGCAAAAGGAATTTCGTTCCCACCGCCCCTTGCTTCTCATCATGCAAAGTATATTTTAATAGCCTTTTTGCTCGGAAAGATTGCCCGCCATAGTGAAACTAGCTAGGCGTTCGTTTGAGGGGGTAATGAAATGCAATTCTTATTCAGTTATTTAGTGCGACGGCCAAGTTTCAATATATTTATATAAAACAATAAAGAATTTTAATATTGATATGCGTCACTATAAGATGCTGTTAATTATTACGTAACAACTTAATGCTTCGAGTACGGAGATTCCAGACACAATTGATTTTCAATTGTTATGGACCACGATAGTGGTCTTAGAGACTGGACGTATTAAGACAGAAAGTCGCTTAAGTAGAGACTGAATAAATTAATAACTGACTTGGTATTACATGGATCTCACAACTTTTTACCGCAGAACAACTGAGTTGCGAGACTTGTTTTTTTTGACAAGTATTGTTTTTGATGGGATTTAGTTTACGGCAGGTATCGTGAAACTATCAAGTAATAATTTAAGTTTTTAGCAATATTAATTTCAAACTTGCAGTGGCAAGGACACTTGCACTTTTATTAAAAATACTAATAAGTCTTTCAGCGATATTGAAACCTTCCAAGAAAGTAAGGGCCGGTGGCTACAGGATGTTACGTCGTTATGAACTTCAAGCTCAGCTTCGAGAGATGCTGTACTCAAATAGTTTGATGAAACAGGAATCAATAAGTACAACAGTTTAACCAATTCGTGTTTTGACTACAAACCGCACAACACTCTCATCTTCAGCACTCGTTGTAGATAAAAAAGAAATATTTTTTAATAAGTTATTAGGATGTATCATAACCGCCCGGCATCTTTGCTAGCGGCATACGTCAATTTACTGTCCGGTACTAGGTATGGAAAATGCCGCTGCGGCATGTGAGCAATGGTCCCCGGCACGGCCGCCGACACATGTCGCCGGGCGGTGGCTTCAGGGCACATTTATTTTTATTTTATTTTTCATTGTACATTTGACGTTCATAAGTGGCATATTGTGTCCTAAATTGAATAAACAATATTTGAATTTGAATTTGAATTTGAGGTGTGTATACAACATTAGACTTCTCTAAAAACAAACTTCAAACGGTAAAAGCTTTATATTACCAATCATCCCCATAATGTAGTTGATGTAATCGTGTAAGCAAATATAAAGACACATGTTCCATTAAATGAGACAAAATGATAAAATATTGCCAGCGTTTAGTGGAAATAACGACCGTGCAAATAAAAACGATGTCAACACATCCAACGCAGTAGGAAAATTAGTTGAAGCTAACAAATCACGGGCGGTCGTATATTTTGAGGAGTATTTTTATAGCGTCGGCAATAAAGGTCAAATTGGTTGAAAATAATTTAGAGCGTAACTTTCTGGGATAATTAATTTGTCTGAAGCGCCTTCAGGTTAAGACATCTGGACACTTGGCAAATTTATTGGGACTATTATTCAGAGCTGGCGCCGGCTGGTGACGTCACACGTGCCGTGATCGCTTTTTCCGTAACTATGCTTCTAAAATGATTACCATGATTCATTCGAATGCTCATCCCGTTAACTCTAATGGCCGTATTAGCTGAGATCGCAATTCGCTTACTATTATATATTTTATTAGGTGCCAAGCCTACATGAAATTGGCCTAGCAATAAATTTGTAACAATATTTTTATGGTAACGATGAAAAATAATAAAATAAATAATATTAAAAAATATTGGACACCAATCACATACATTGTTCTGATCCCAAAGTAAGTAGCTAATGCACTTGTCTTATGGAAATCAGACACAACGGTGAATTGAACCCGGGACCTTAGAGCGTGCTTAGCCACACCACGGAGGTCGTCAAAATGGTCAAAATTCGTTGTAAACCTAAAAAGTTTTTGAGATGACCGTAAAACGTGATTTGCTGCTCCGTTGATATAACTTTGGAACCTTCCTTCTGGGAGTAACTTGAATAAATTCAAAATGTCAACGTTCATAATGAGAAATTCGCTATTTTTATGGGTAATCAACGTTCTTTTGCAACGGGGCTTTTGTTCTTTTTGTTTCCTAATATCTCCCGAGGCGTGCGGGATTCGTTGCAAAAACTTTTCTTTTACCAAAAAGGTTGTAAATTGTTTGAGTTCTGCAAAAGTCATTGAAAAACTCGAAAGGTTAATCCCATGCGTGCTATCATCAGCGAAATTGGGGCAGTAAATAAAGGAAGAATGACGAGACTTTAACAATAAGAAAAATAATAATTTCGAAAAGGTTTAAATTATAAGATTTTAATACCTGCCTAATTAACTACGGTCATTTTACCCAATGTTGTTATTTTAGAGTAGCAATCAAATGAAATGAAACAAGGCTGAATTTTATGGGTGTTTTATCGTTTAAGTAATGATTTTCTGAAAGTGCTCTTCATCGTTTACAGAGTAAATAGCTCCGGGTCTCGAATATTATGGCGTCGAATTATAATAGCGGCTGAAGAAGCACCCGTATAAAATTCTAACTAAGTAACTTTTGCAAGAAACATTATACACACAAAATTTTGTGGTTTATTGTAGGCAGATTAATGTAAAGTAGGTTCATTAATCCCACGTTAACCTACTTAAGCAACATCATGTTGTTATTAAACAGCTAACAGAAGGCGGTAATATAATACATAAGTTATATATAATACATTACTTGCAGGTACCTTTGGATCGTCAATACATTAAGACTTCATTTGAGTATTACACTAAATGTTATAAATACCTCTTGGAAGTGTCCTATTCTTATTGCACAAAATATAGAAAATCTTAGCTCTGGTTCACTGACGACACATATGTCGCTGTTAGTATAGCAAGCAACGATAATAATATAAGAGGGAGCGGAAACATTAAATGAAAATGCGAACGTAAATAGTCTCGTAACATTATCACGAACTCAACCCAGAGATAATGAACGCATGGTAACACTCAAATATCTAATAAGAGCCTTTATGACCTGATTTATGATTATTAAAGCCGGGTGCTAAGAGTATGGATTTCAGGGAAAAGGGGCCGATGGGCAGTAACTCCTTGTTATTATATCGATAACCGTGCGTTTATCGTTCAATCATATTTTGGAGATTGATTTTGCTGTGTAGGTAAACACAATTTCTTGAAGGTAGTGCTTTTGAGTGAAATTTGCAATCTAGAGGTAGCTATTGAAAAAAATACATTGCAATATTGTAGACTTATAAACATAACAGAGTAAGAGGGTGTACGAAGGAGCTCCATGAGCTCATCCCACCAGCCCCCCTTTTCCAATGTTCATCTAGGCGTACCGTGGGATACCATCCTTACCTTGTCGATGTCCCGCTGTTAAGTAGGTACTAAGCTTTTCTCATCAACATTTATAATGCGCACGGCAAAGGAGTGGAACTCGCTGTCCGCGTCGTTGTTTCCTAGTGTTTACAATGCGAATCTATTCAAAGTTCGAGTGAACAGGCTTCTTCTTGGCGACCTTGTTTCATCTTCGACACCGTCTTAGTCGCACAAGGCTTGGTCTGGAGTCAAAAGCGAACTCATACTAAATACATTTTAAAAAAAAACATTGCACTTATTATATTGTAAAATTGAATGATAAAGCATAAGTCACTGAGTAGGCTGGCAGCTATTTATTTCCTTACGTAAGTCAGAATAGAGCCACAATCTAAAAGATTGGCCTAATAAAACAATTTGTATAGGAGGCGTGTCTACCCCGCCCCTAAATGGAACAATGTAGCCTTTTGACGGACTCCTACGCATCTGTCTAATCTACATTTACCTCTTTAACACCACTGTATTATTCACCTTTAAATATCACGAGTCACCGAGCGACATATTTATCATAACATATACCAACTACATTATTATGTATGTTCCGTATGAAACACTGCACGTCATTTCCGCTTGATTGGATAAGGATAAATGATATTGATCAATCGAAATGATATTGAGATTCGTGATCATTTTGATCACGCCGATAAAATTTGAAAGCGTTTTTTTTTTTTAAATGATCATAATACCCCAGAATTATTTGAATTACTGTTCAAAGAGTTAGTTGTAATTAATGATTTTAAAGGGTTGAACAGAAAAAAAGCCTTCAATTGAAAGCCTTCATTACTGTTTTTATTCCAAATTGAGATTTTATTGCTGACCTTTGGTGTCGTAATTAACTTTATAACGTTTTGTTAAAATACTTGGCTTTCATTATGGACGGAGTAAATGATAAACGAAGCGAGGAATCGATAATTCGAAGTTAGAAAATTCAATTTGTGGAGGAGTTAACTGAAAACGTTAATAAACTTTGAAGCTAATGCAGTGTAAAACTTCATTAGCCGAGTATTTCTAGAGGCAACGAGTACAATGGGCGATGAAAAGTCACTTTCAGGGATTCATTGCAAGACTTTGTATTAAATAAACTGCTGGTGTAAGGCATTATTATAAGTTGAGGTATACAAAGTGGCTTTTAAACGCTTGCCCAGGCTTAAGACGAAGTTGAAGCTGTTAGAGTTGGTATGGGCGGCATAAAATGTATTTTAAAAAGCTTCATATTAAAAACCGGTAGATTTCGGTCGTATACAAAAAGAAAAGTAAAACTCTGCACACCATAATTTGTTTATTGTTTTAATTACTAACAAAATTCATCTTCTTGAATAAATTTTCAAAATAATAAAAATGTCTAGACAGTTCACTAACCCCACAAAGACAACATAATAATTATCATTAAGATATGCAACCAGCAACTTTTCTAATTACAGCTAAGAATCGTGCAAATCCACGAAAACTGTTCAAGAAAGTTATATTAGCTGCTTAATACACCTTAATTCTACCTTACTGCAAAAAGAAGCTTCCACGAAGCTCTTTTAATTAACAGAAGGCTTAACAGTTAGGTAATAATAGCTCACATAAGGCGTTATCTTTGTTTCTGACGACGGTAAAGTAGCCTTCAGCAGTCAAAACTGATCAGCTTATACTTACGGAAGAATTATTAAGCTTATAAATGTCAAATAAAACAAGATAAAAAACCGGCCAAGTGCGAGTCGGACTCGCGCACTGAGGGTTCCGTGCCAACTTTAACTGAATTAGGAAATCTATTTACTTCTACTTAGTAAAATACCACAATATTTTGTCGACTACAAATAAAATTTTGTTTTTCATAGTGTTTGTATGAAGTACAAAGTTATGATTGCGGTTGTTGAAAATGTGCTTTATCTCAAAAACTACTTGTTCGATCCCGTCCGAACCAATTTTTGTTGAAAGTATTTATTCAGATCTACATCATATATTTTTTTTTTAAATTTACACTTGCTTGGCTTAGAAATTAGATGGGGGGGACGCCCATTTTACCACTTTAGAAGCGTCTAGCTATAAAACGTTAGACTTTAGAAGAAAATGGTTTTAGAAACCTCTATGTTATTTTAAAAGACATCCATATCCATAGACACGCATAGGTTTGACAAAAAAAAACGATTTTTTTGGTTTTAGTTTCATGTACCCGGTCGGGTCAATACTGAAATAATATTTTCTATATTTTCGGGTCCAGGTGCTGTGGTACCACCGTTTGGGTCTGGTTTCCATAACACAAGTACATTAGCTACTATCTTTGGGATCAAAGCAATGTATGTGATTGTACAACAGTGAATCCATTCTTTCCTACACAAATGAATGTAAACAGCTATATTAACAGTATTTGTTCAACTGAATCCGGGATCGGGTTGCACGCTAACTGCACAGACTATTATAAACTGAACAAATACATCAATAAATAGTTGAATAGATTCATTGTTAATCACTTCTTCAAATTTTTTGAACTCTTACAGCCATGTCGCCTGTTCTTGAGATATATGGTTTTATTCTTGATGTTAAAAAAACTGTATCCGAGCTTTCTTACAATTAATGGAATTCTTGATTGATTAAATAGGTGTTGTTAAACTTGTAAAAGTAAAAAAACGCGATGATGCGCGACAGTCGCGATGCTGATAATTTTATTCTATCAACGGCAACAGAGGCGCTCGCGCGGGAATCTGTTTTAAGGGTTTCGTAGCCGAATGGCAAGTCTAACGTTTCATAGCTAAACGCTTTCAAAGTGGTAAAATGGGCGTCCCCCCATCTAACTTCTAAACCAAGCAAGTGTAATTTTTGAAAAAAATATATGATGTAGATCCTAATAAATACTTTCAAAGAAAATTGGTGCAAACGAGATCGAACGAGTATTTTTTTGAGATATAGCACGTTTTCAACAACCGCAAACATAACTTTGTAAATACATATATAAATACATATATGAGCTTGATCAAAGATTAATTGGAATCCTGTGTCATGTTTTTCTTTCGATGTAAATATTCGTTAATTGCTAGGTATGTAACATTATTTTTGTGCGTTTTGGAAAAAATCTGATGGATGGTAAATGGTCGATAGATTAATCAAATGGTCAACAATATCCGAGACTGAAAAATAGATTAAAAAGTCAATTGATTACAGCACTAAGAAATATGTAGTTATATTTGCAGTCAACAAATATTGTGGTAAGTGTAAAGTGTAACGAACGCTGTAAAGTGTTCGAAACGTCGGGATAAAATTAATAAACTCGCGAAAAGTTAATCCGTAAAAAAGTTGTTTTATTTCAATGAGTAATATTTGCGTAAACTTCAGAAACAAATATGTAGTTTAAAAACTAAATTCAAAACCAAATAAACACATACGGCAACACTGCAGCGCTTTCCTAGTTAAATTAGAAAAGGCTGTGGCTAGAGGCAGACTAGTTAAAATACCCTACTGAGAATAAAGTGCATTACGATGTATGCAATTATGAGGTAAGGTGGTGCATATTGTAATATTCCACATACAATCGCGTAACTTATTTGATGCACTCGTCCACTGTTAGTGTTACCTACATGACTTAAAAACAATGGAATACTGTTTCTAAGTAATGGAAAACAGTTTTACTTAAAATGCCTATATATATACCTATTGGTGATACTTTTTTTTGGGTTCAGTAGTCCAACAAGGAACCCCTATAGTTTCTCCATGTCAGTCTGTCTGTCCGCAGTCCAGCACAGAGACCTGAGGTGGTAGAAAACTGTTATTTTGCGTAGATATGTATTCGAATCTCCCCGCCAAAGTGGTAAAATAAAACTTCTAAAAAAATATGTGACACTCTCGTTTTGTTACATCAAACAAATACGTAAAAGTTCAATTGTAAAATCCACAATGTATCAATTCTTTACTTTTCTTAAATTTTTCACGTCTTAATTGTTTAATACTTAAACGTCGTCGTATTCGTAACTCCAATAAAAGTTTTGTCAGAGAGTGTACTCAGCTCGACGCGATATATTGGCGTCAAACACCTTAACTCATTGCGGCTTACGTGGGATATTACTGTAACCTATTTAACATATTATTAGTTTCCCGTAACACTCACGGATACGTACGTTGCGCCGTTGACGCCAGTAAGATTTACGTTTGTATTTCAGTATTTAAATTACGATAAATATTTAAAGAGCGAGGAAAAACTTGGAGGTGATTAAGGTTTATGTAAATACGTGAGTTAATTTGTATTTGTTTATAATGGCATTTTTATAAATAATTGAATTATACTCTTAATGTGAAGAACGATAACACTGGAAATCATAGAAAAGCAATACGATAATCGCAATTTCTACCTGATTCTACTCACGTGTGTTGTTTAATTCATAATTCTTAAATGGCGGGATAAAAAGAGATTAAAATAAACTTTTTGCCATTTTACCATAAAATTAATATTCCTATCGGAATAGAAGGACAAGTAAAAGCTGTCAAACGAAACCGATTTAAGATGTCAGTAACTAACATAAGTAAGAAACATTTGTAGCTTTAAATGAGATAACCTTTCGATCAGGTGATTTATAACAATGTTCCTAAGTTTAATATAGTAGTTTACTGCATGATAAACAGTCGACACAAAATATTGAACATGCAGCTCTAGTGTAAAACTAAATATTATTTCATTATACAAAATATTCGTCGATATACATTCCCTGTGTTATTCTGTCTTTATTTTTTACGTTAATTAACGTTGTAGAATAAAATAATCGAACTGCGTACTTTAAATTTGAAGCGCATTGGTAAATATAAGTCGTATATTAAGAGGCTTCGATTTGGACTAATCTACCTATTAAATGATTATTTGTTGGGGTTATGCCGCTGTAATGCATAACAATCAATCACTGATCAAGTCACCATGTTTCAGACGCATTATTTCTCCAAAATATACACAATTTCACTTTTAAACATAAAAAATCAAATGCACGTAATTTTCAGCGAGCCTCTGCGGGGCGGTCAACTGTTTGACATCTGCCAAAAATGGTTCTGCTACCCATCTCTTTTTATCACACAGTTTGCTGCTAGTGACATCTCGCTTTTGTCGTTCTATTCCAAAGGGATAATAATTTTATGCATTTTACCAAGGAGCTCTAAAAGCGGCCAACTGAAAGTTAAATTAAGAAAGGTTATTGTGTTGGTTCAGCAGCCGAAGTCTGAAGCATGAGAAATGTCACATTTTGACATTTCGCGTGAAAATTTCAGTTTTTTTGATTTGCTGCTTCATCAAATATCCTTTTAACTTACGTATTATCTTTGATAAATCGTAAATAAATATTTGAATTTTTTTAACTTTCATTAAAAAATATTCTTTTTCTATAAATACCTTCATGAAAACACCAATTGTGTCAGCGTTTTTCGAGCGCTTGGTGAACATAAAGAAACTATGTCGAGACTACCGTACCAGATCGAGATAGGGGATGTTTTACTGTAGCTCAGACAGCTGACAGATTCTGGAGCCAAGACATTGATTTCAGTAGATACGTACTTATTGATGTTACGAATTCGTGTTTATCTCTGGATGTTTAGTTAGGATTGTTCTTCAAATACTTTGGTGTTTTGCAGAGTTATTGAAACTTTTGTTTGATAGAGGTAATAGAGTGAATAACAAATAAACATACCGTTTAAGTCAATAGAGCGGTATTATGCCAAAAGAGTAATTATTTGCAGCCGTTCAATAGAAAAAAGCGAAATGATTTAACATCTCGTTTGGTAAACTTTCTGTTCGGATGGGTACAGTCAAGTTAAAAATAAAACAAGACAGTAAACATTGTCAAATACATTTTTTTTTATTTTTAATCACAGGTGCAACAGTTGGATTATTAGTATGTATTATACATATTAATGTTTAAAAAGAGACATAAAAAGTGGCGCGTACAAATGACTTTACCTAAATTTTAACTCTTTCACACTAAAACATAATATATTATATTAATTTTACTACACAAAATAAAGTAAAATAACTTTTTTTTATATAAAATCACAGTTAGATTTGACTTTAACAAAGACAAGCTCTTTATTTTACAATGAAATTATTATATTTTCAACACGAGATCATCTCCCAATTCAACTGAACTGACAAAAGTCGATGCAAACTGATTGCAGTTCACACCATGAAAATATATAATATAAGCAAAATATTAACATAATTTGCATCTACATGCAAAATCAACTTACTTTTTCGAAATCCAATGTTATAATTTCTGCTATTAATTTCAGTTTAGAAAAGAGCCTTTCATATGTATTTTCTTCTTTATTTGTTAAAAATGCGTAAAAAATGGTACAATATTTGTACCACTTTCTGTACCTACTATGTCCCCGTGTACAATGTATAGTTGATGAAACGGCTTTGCGCAACATTTGAAGGTTCCGTCAGCAAAGAAGTTATGGACGTCATTTAAATCGATACCTCTGGGCTCAAAGGTCGTAAAGGACAAAACGCTACTTTTCAGGAGAAGCAAAAAACCATTTTTTTAAACTTCTTTCGAGTATAACTTTTTTGTTTCTTGTGCTATGTTTTCGATACCTAGGAACAAAGTTCTTAGAATTACATGTATTTTCTGTAAGTTTGTACCGCAATTGGACTGCTGCTATAGTTAAGGAGATAAATTTCCTTTACGCCCTCGAAATTAACATAAAGTGTCCTTTACACCCTTTGAATTTTCGTGTTTTTTTTTAACTTGAGGTGTAAGTCTATTTTCACATACGTATCTGTATTAAATTAGGGCATTAAAGGACAAAATTTACATTATTTTAGGTAGTGAAGAACAAATATAACATAGAATAGTTTTTTTTTGTGGATTATTCAGATTTACTAGTGATATTTGTATAATATTTTATAAATTAATGTGTTAAGACTTTATTTCCAAGATATTACAGGTAAAAAATATACGTACATAACAAACAGGTTTAAATTTACGTGGAACGTTAATAGTTGAAGTAGTGTGCAGTAATGAATAGTCACTATTATGTACTATAGATGTCTGTAACTTAAAACTGCGGGTCTAAATGCGACGCATATTATTTAGTAGTATTGTTTCTACTTACACCCTCGACGTTTCAACGGTGTTGCAACCGTCGTGGTCACGAGAAGACTGGCGCTCGGCGTATTTCTTCGTCTGCATCGGGTGGCCGATTTTTCTCCTACCCTCCAACTATCCGATATTTGTTGTGCACGTGAACTAGAGTCAGTAGGTTAAGTGCGACACACAACACTCACAGTATCAGGGTTAATGTTTATTGACAGAGGCGACACACACGGTTTGCACTTAGTAATCACTGGATTCCAGGCCGATGACAATTTAAACCCGTCTTCCCGATTGAAATTATTATACTTCTTGATTTCAATCGCTTCACGTATTACCCTAGTATGGTAATGGCGATCCGTGGAAAGGATTTTCGGGTCATGTAACTCCATCCAGTGATTAGTCCCCATATTAAGCAGATGTTCTGCCACCGCGGATTTATTAGTCTGCGGATTTTTCACTGCAGCGATGTGTTCCTTGACTCTTTCGGCTATAGTCCGTTTTTTCTGGCCAATGTACGATCTTCCTTGTGAAATCTTGTTTAATTTAAATGCATTAAATTTTCAATGCATCGGCATGCATCATCTCAGGTTAGGACAAAAGACAAACCGCTTGATACTATTGATTCCACAACATTCTTGGGAATCACTTTAGACTCCAAACTACAATAGGGTCCTCATATCGAGGCCTTGTCAGGGAAACTAAGCTCAGTTGCTTTTGCTGTAAGGAAGATAAGACGTTTGACTGATGTAGATACAGCTAGGTTAGTTTATTTTAGTTATTTCCATTTGATGTCCTACGGCATTTTACTGTGGGGCGCGGCTGCTGATGTAGAGACAATTTTTGTGTTACAAAAAAGAGCCGTGCGAGCTATCTATAATCTTAAACCTCAAGATTCCTTACGAGAGGTTTTTAAAGAAATTAGAATATTATCACTAGCCTCTCAGTACATTTACGAAAAATTAATGTATGTACGGAAAAAAAAACATTTATTCACGAAAAATAGTGACATACACAAATATAATACTAGAAATAAGGATAAGCTTGCTATTCCACAATTTAGTCTTCGAAAGGTTGGTGATTCTTTCATGGGGAAAGGTATAAAAATTTTCAATGAACTACCAGAACTCATTATAAACTTACCGGTTAATAAATTTAAAACTGTTATTAAAGAAACCCTTATGACGAAAGGGTATTATAAAGTAGATGATTATTTAAAAGATAATAATGTATGGACTTGCGTGATCACTACAATTATTGTAAACCTTTGGAAATGAGGCAATGACAATAGTGACTGAGTTTGTTGCGCAGCTTCTTCTCAGCACTAGCCCACAATTGTCCCGAAGCTGTGGTAGGGTTTATATTGGGACGTGTTAAAGTGCCCCCTTTTCCATTAAAAAAGTCATTTATTTGCATAAATAAATGACTTTTTAATGGAAAAGGATTTTCATGTCAAAGTAACTAAAATGTGTGACATTTACAAAATATAAAGTAGAATCGAAATTAAAGGAATCAATTTAGCTTTATTTGTGAGAGTGAAAAACCATCATAGGCGAAAAGATATTTATTAACATGGAACATTTTTCAACGAAGTGGTATAAGACTACTGCTACGAAATATCATTTAATGATCTTTCCAACCGAGGTAAGTTAATCAAAGGTCAAGTGGAAACAAAAGATGTATGCCAGTTGTAAAGACTATTAATAATTTCGTTAAATAAATCTAACAATAGAACTTTTTGGTAGGTACTAAGACTGTATGAAAACTAACTTTTTCATCAAGTATCCGTTACACTCTTTGGGCTTTAGAAGCTTAGACTTTTTACTAATGGGTAAATAAAGGAAATTTTATTTTATATAATATTGTAGGAGCGTAAAGGACAGTGATCTTATTTTATACAATATCGTAGGGGCGTAAAGGACGAGTGTTGACCACAATTACCTATACAACCAAAAAAAAATATTTCAATTGGTCTTTACCACTATAGTCAACATGTGTAGATAGTAACACGTCTTTAACCCCCACAGTTTATGAGTAAATCCTGTCGAATATGAATAATTTCATAGGTCGTAAAGGACAAAAAAATGCGAATTTCGCTAAATGGAATACACTGATCGATAGAGAATTTAATTCTGAGAAAAACTGTGTATATAACTCATTTTAGCCAAAATGTCCTTTACGACCTTTGAGCCCAGAGGTATCGAAATGTGCAATAGTACTCTTCTACTGACTCAAACACAATAATTATATTTTCGCCGTAAATCTCATCAAACAGTAAATTGTCTTTAAAACGGTCAGGAACCACGACTTCTGTAGGATTAGTGTGCTGAGATTTTGTGATGCCCAGTTGTCTATTGCTGTGTCTATACAAGCTGCTTTTAACAAGTTCATTTATATTCATCGTTGAATACTGAGATCTTTTTTAATCAAATAGTTGATTAATTTTATTTACAGACATTATTTTAAAAGTAATGCAAATATTGTTTACATAATTGGACTAGCAAATAAAAACGGACTCAATACTTTAAAGCTTTTAAAAAACTCTATATCTAATTTCAATTTAATTTGACACTGACTGTACTGCACGAAAACAATAATAGTAATACAGTTTACCAAATGGGATTAAATGTATGAAGTAACGAAACGTTTACCAAACGTAACTTTTTGGTAGGTACAATGTGAGGTTTACCAAATGGGAAGGGAACCAAATGGTAAATGACCCAGTTTTGGCTCAAGGACGTTTTGTTAGAGTCCAATGTCCATTCTTTCAACTAAACGGTAGTAGGTGGAAACGTTAAAAAAAATGCACAGTATTAGATTGAAAATGATACATTTAGAAGGAAATCTATCACGGGTATGATAGATAAACATAATACAGAGTTGTAGCTCATAACATTAAAGCAAATTTAATTCACATGGTTATTTGCCCTGTATAAAAAAGTTAAAAACGCGCGTTAGCATCGATGCAGTCGCGCTTCTGCATCAATGCTAAATTGCGACTGCATCGATGCTCAATTAAATCTGATCATTGCGTGAGTCGCGATGCTGAAGCGCGTTTTCGAAACGCGCGACTGCATTGATGCTAAAAGTCTCAGTGTGTTAGGGGTCCTATCTGTTACGCTTATTTTCAAATAATATCAAATAATAATGAACTTGGAAGAGCGGCAGTAAATTTTAAATTCCTCATTTAGACACAGAATGTTTTGTTATTTTAGTGCAATGTACTTTAATTGCTCTAGGTATATAGGAACTTATTATCTTTTACTTGTTCGAACGTTGTTAAAGTAATCGTGTGAAATGTCGGGTATTCAAATTTAAAATTAAGTATTGGCCAAGGAAATCCGTTAATTGTTTTTTTGTTTGTACAAGACTTAACAACTTACAAAAAGGAATGCAATCCCACTAAAAACATTTTCATGTACAATGTCACCAAAAACCGAGATCGTATTGCTTTCAGTGGCAATACGTTATGAGATCTCATATAGAGCCAAGTTTCTAACATTGCTCACAAACCTACTTTAAACCATCTCAAACTCTACCCTATGTCAAAATAATGAGATCTGGCGGTTCCTATAAGATTACAAGAAAATTTATGAATAATGTATATTTTTTCAGGAAACGGCCAAACCACATTATTAGATTCCTTGGACTTAAAGGACCAATCCTACCAAAGGAAAGTTTCGGTTCAGCAATAGTCGTATAATTTACCTACTCAAGTTTTGTCGAAGGCAAAAAAAACAACGAGCAAAATAATAAAATCTACATGAAAAAAAACCATTGGTGAGTTCGAACTGAAAATTAGTATCAACAACCTCCTCCCTCTGAAATTTAATTTTCAAAAGTCCCTTGTCATCAATCTTTTGGCCGTGGACACTGGTTGCTGCCGCGCTTGGCATTTAGACATTGATGTAAGCGCCGCGCGTCGATGTGTCACACTGTGTCACATGGGTTCCGTCAATTTTTAACCGAATTCAAAAAAGGAGGAGGTTGGTTTAGAATGTTTTTAACACTCACAGTGTAATATTTTATGTTCATAAAGCGTCACGCAATGACGTATCCATAAGAGACCACAAATTTCGCAAGGTCGGACTGACAGCACGGCTAACTCAATTGGTAAGAGCGTTTGGCCCGGTCAGCCAAGAAATTGCTGGTTCAAGTCCCGCACGTGCGCATATTTTTGGTTTCTTATTTCATCTTTATGAATATAAAAGGAGGTTTTTTTTGTATCAATGTTACCTCATATATCAGTTGTTTGCCGACCGATTCTTAAATTTTTTTCGCCTACCTAGAGTTATACCTTTTAGTTGGTCCCATTGTTGACAATTTGGGATCTGATGATGGGATCTTGGTGTAATAGAAGGAAACCCTCACATTTTACCACAGAGTCATAAGGTGCAACTTCCCCCCGGGAGAGGGGTGGTCTCTTTTAATCTCTAAAAATGTAGATATAAATTAACACAACCCTAATCTTAATCCTAGTCCGCCAATTGTAAAACCTACAGTGCAATAAAGTTTAAAAAAATATTTTTTTTTTCAGATCTACACAGGGTGTATTTTTTTAAATAAGTTACTTAAATGGTGTGTATTTCGTTTGAGGCTGTTTCAAAACGCCATTTTAACCTAGTCAGAACTAATTCATTTGTTTTATCATGCCAAAACCTTATATCACGAAATAAGCGCATATAGTTGGTATTTTATCACCTCAGACGTAAGGATTGATTGCTTGATGCATACTACACTGACTGTGAATAGGTTGTATCGTTGGTACTCATAAAGTATGCGCCTTAAATGCTATTACATACAGAGACGCAATCTGTATCACATAGATTTATATGACATTAACAATAATAATTCCACGTAACATCGTATTATCTGAATTATTACAAAAGAGTTAGCAGGCATTGTTTTTTTACGATAGCTCCGTAGACCAACTCTGCTGAGTCACATGTTACGTAAAATTTTGACATACGTCAAGGTGCAACATTTAAAATGATTATTCGAGTAGGTAGGTTCCTACGTTTGTACGCTCGGGGCAAAATGTACGACGTTGTGAATGCATCGCAATCCGTCATCCGTCACACGTTTGGGAGGCGCTTGTCATTCCGGCTGTCTAAGTCTGCCCTGCGGTACGGAATATCCATAAATCTGTAACTATCGCCCAGAGTAACATTTGGCGTAGAGGACTTTATCCGTTGAAGTAATATTTTTATATTAGAACAAATATTAATCATAACAAAACAAACATTTTATTGTTTGTTGAAATTAAATGTATATTTGTTACGACCCACGCTTAAAAACAAAACTTAGAACTACACTCGAGAGCAATGAATCCGGGTCACTTAAAGAATCCTAAAAATCTCGGAAACTAAAAATGCTAGGTTAATGCAATAAATCGTATTTAATAGACAATGTAATACTCCTTAAATGAAGGTATTAAAACTTCTTAGTTATTGTAAAGTTATATCATAAAAAAATCAAATTTGAAAAAGGGCCACTTTCGAAGATGGAACTACGAAATTACAGCATTTGGTTTTGCTTTTGTTTGTAATCTGTCATTTATGTGGGTACATAAACCATGTTGATAGTGCTCTATATTCATTATTTAAGCTGAAATTATGTCGCTTACGCCTGAAGAATGCACCAGAATACTTACAATGCTGGAAACCGGCCGGAGTCAGCGCGATACAGCCAGGACTGTCGGTGTGTCGCTGTCAACAGTACAAAGAGTTCTCCGACGTTACGAAGAAACTGGTTCTAATCTACGCAGACCAGAAACGGGCAGAACAAGACCGATACTTGGTGAACACCACGCTTCGAAATCGCTTTCTCACAGGAACTGAACTCACAAATCAGTTTCGACGCCTCGGAGGAAGTAACCCAAGTGCATGGACAGTAAGATGTCGGCTTGCTGAATCTAACTTAAAACCCCTTAGACCTGCAAACGGCCCTAAACTGGAGCGTGGGCATCGTATTTCAAGACTAAGATATGCCCAGAGCCACGTAAATTGGATTATTGAAGATTGGTCAAAAGTTATGTTCTCCGACGAATCAAAATTTATGCTCTACAAGCACGATGGAAGACACAGAGTGTATCGAAGACCAGGGGAAAGATTCAAGCAAGCATGCATCGAAGAAAAAGTAGCCTACGGTGGTGGGTCTGTACTTGTGTGGGCCGGAATTTCTTCTGAAAGTCGCACAGAGCTGGTGATCATAGAAAACGGCTCTTTAACTAGCGTAAGATATGTGGAAGAAATCCTCAATGATCACGTTGGTCCATTTATGGTCAATTTAGGTGAGGATGCTATATTTATGCATGACAATGCCCGACCTCATACAGGTAGGATTGTGAATGACTACCTTCAAGAGATGAACATTACTCGTATGGAGTGGCCGGCGCGCAGCCCGGATATCAACCCGATCGAGCATGCTTGGGACGAGCTAGGCAGATGCGTAAAACAACGAAACCCTCCCCCAATCACGCTTCGTGAGCTCAAAATTGCTCTCACAGAAGAATGGGAGAATATTCCCCAAAATAGTATAAGGAACTTGGTGTACAGCATGCCAAACCGCGTAAACGTAGTAATGGAAGCACGAGAAGGCAATACGAAGTATTAAAATTCAAGAAAATCGTAATAAAGTTCAAAAATTTCATGTTTCCTATTTTTGTTTTAAGGAGAGATCAGCAGTTTTTCCTTTATGTAATTTTGTGTTAATAAAATGTATGGTGACTCATATTTTTTTTACTTTCATTTAAGGAGTATTACATTGTCTATTAAATACAATTTATTGCATTAACCTATCATTTTTAGTTTCCGAGATTTTTAACATTCTTTAAGTGACCCGGATTCATTGCTCTCGAGTGTAGTTATTCAAACTAGGAGTAGAAATAGTACAGTGCTGCAATGGAACGTACAAATAGATCGGCGCTTATATACTCGTACTAGCGGTTCCCCGCGACTTCGTCCGCGCGTTTTGAGTTTGCTCCCTCCCTTCCCGTCGCAGCGTGATGTTTTATACCCTAAAGCCTTTCTCGATAAATAAGCTATTCAAAACAGAAATATTTTTTCAAATCGGTCCAACAGTTCCTGAGATAAGCGCGTTTAAACAAACAAACTCTTCAGCTTTATAATACTTATATTAGCGCAAGCGCACGTTGTACTTAAGCTGCGAACATTATTTTGGTGCGGAGTTATGTTAAAACAGTGATAGCTCCTAAGATATTTATTGAAATCAAATGATATAAAGGGCAACTTTGTTCTAAATAAAATGCTCGTGATGATGAATCTATTTATTTTGATAAGAATAAATACCTGTGTGTATAATACACCTCTAAAAATGATGCATTATTTTTTTACAAATTTATTAACATAAAAAAGGTTGTAGTAAGTCAACCATAAAAGATAGACATATGCAGTCGCGGACTTTATTATAGAACTCTTGATGCTGAACAATCCTGTCATCCATGATTTTTGTGTAACTTAAGCGGTTTTCGCAGCGTACGCAGCGGAAGCTCTCAAAAGGAATATCTTTCTCCCGTTTTCGCAACATTTTTCATTTCTGCTGTGGTCTTATGAGTCGTATCTTTATGTTATATAGCCTAAAGCCTTCCTCGATAAATGGACTATCTAACGTAAAAATATTTTTTTAAATCGGGCCAGTTGTTTCTGAGATTAGCAGGTTCAAACAAACAAACAAACTCTTCAGCTTTATAATATTAAGTAAGTATAGATTAGCGCAAGCGCACGTTGTACTTAAGCTGCGAACATTATTTTGGTGCGGAGTTGTGATAAAACTGTGATAGCTCGTAAGATATTTATTGGAATCAAATAATATACAGGGCAACTTTGTTCTAAATGAAATGCTCGTGATGATGAATGTATATATTTTGATAAGAATAAATACCTGTGTGTATAATACACCTCTAAAAATGATGCATTATTTTTTTACAAATTTATTAACATAAAAAGGTTGTAGTAAGTCAACCATAAAAGAAAGACTTATGCTGTCGCAGACTTTATTATAGAACTCTTAATGCTGAACAATCCTGTCATACATGATTTTTGTGTAACCTTAGCGGTTTCCGCAGCGTACGCAGCGGAAGCTCTCAAAAGGAATATCTTTCTCCCGTTTTCGCAACATTTTTCATTGCTGCTGTGGTCTTGTGAGTCGTATCTTTATGTTATATAGCTTAAAGCCTTACTCGATAAATGGACTATCTAACGTAAAAATAATTTTTCAAATCGGGCCAGTTGTTTCTGAGATTAGCGCGTTCAAAAAAACAAACAAACAAACTCTTCAGCTTAATAATATTAGTATAGTATAGATATCACAAGGCCTTAATAGATGTCATCAATATCTTCACTTCCCAACCCGTAATTATATTTTTATTAAATATATGTATTCTACGTTCATTAATCCCAAGCTAATGTTTTTTATGAATTTCTTTCTTCTATGTAATTTTAGTGTTTCTGCATTAAAAAAAAATTTGCTCCCTCTCAGTACTTTTAAATATGCCGCTACTGATTTAACTCTCTGCATTTCCCAAGCGGTTGACTGGTAGAGAATGCCATATGGCATTAAGTCCGCCAGTTATACCATTAACAGTGCAATAAAGTTTAAATAAATAATAAATAAGGCCTTGAATCTACTACAATAGCAGCCAATGACAAGACTATGCACATACTTGCCATTCGTCATATTCCCCCTTCGACCAATACAAAAGTAATAATGTACGCATTACGACCCTTAGTAGTGACGCTGTGATCTGTCACAGCTGCCCCTTGTCACCGGGGTTATTTCACGGCTCATCCGGTCATGACGACATGACAAGAAAAAAAACTGTGAAAGCACTCCGGGAGTGCCGGCAGAAGTGAAAACTTGAATATGAACGTTGTGCATTTTTGATTTTTTGGAATAGTTATTATCAATATAAAAGTACTATCATTTTTGTGATAGAATACAATAATGATAATAATATTAATAATAATAATAATACAATAATAATAATAATAATAATAATAATATTTTTATAGAATACAATATTTATTTATTGCGCTATCGTACACAAACATTACAATTTATATTATATTAAATTACATTAAAAAGTTTATCTCTCAGAAAAATCAACTTACATCCATAATTTCGCCAACCGTCTTACGGTTTTTCGATCAGGTCACGTGTCCTGACGCGAGTTTCACATTTTTCCCCCATCCCACAAAAGTGCTCAACGCCGCTAAAGAAGTTTTCACTTCAAAAATAGTAGGGGAAACAAAACCTTCGGGTACCTTACCTATATACCCTACGTAAGGTGTGACGACATTCACAATTCAGTTTGGAAAATATATTTTTGGGCATGGTATTTGACGACAATCACGATCGTCCCATTCTATTTTTCTTTTGACTAAAAACTACTACAAACCCCTTACAATATAATATTTAGTTGTGTAATATCTAGAACTTTTCTGTCCCAACAAATTTAATTAATTGAAATCTTTGTTGTTGGGGCAGAAAAGTTCTAGATTGGCGACCGTAGAATGTCCACTGACAAGATGGACAGACGATCTTGTGAAGAAAACCATGTGGTTGGCCGATATACAGCAGAATACGTCCTTTTGTTGTTAATGATGAGTCACTCTAAGTGGTTGTCATTGTTACAACATAAAATGAAATGCTAGACAGAATGCACTCAGAGCTCAAAGCAACAATGAATAAACACGTGAATGAATAGCAAGTAGGCGAGAGCTTTGTCACAATTTATGGCAGAACAATATGCGCTTATTTATTGACCATACTCAAACGTTATACGTATTTACATGCAAATGCTCTTGTCAGTGTATGGACAACAGCAGCACGTCTCGGTAAAAACTGCGGTATCTTATTCAGTTGTAATAAGGGCTAGTTTGCAACAAAAGTGGTTATCCTGATGTGCTAGCCACTGTACCTACGACAAAAATCCCTTGTTTTTTATGGTACTTACAAATATTAAGTGAGTATACAGAATGCAAATTGTCGTCACATGCTTTTACGCACTTAACTGTTATGTAAAGTATCCATATGACGTATTTCTTAAATCGATAATTGCGTAAGTGTGCTTTTTAAGTATCTTTGTATACAATTGACATGCAGATTGTTCTTATCAGAAAGACACGATGACATTTCTGTATACAAATCCGTCTCACTAGAACCTAAACAACGAATTTCATAATATTTACTACTACTACTTTTTTTAACCAAAACAGTCAACTTTATCTTTCATAAAGCTAGTGAAGTAGTTGCGTAACACGGGTTTATTTGGGTAGGTTGTTTTTGCCACTACATCGCAAAACGGGAGATTTTGCCCAACACAACCCATATATTCCTGTAAACTGCAAAGGGTGGAATGAAAACTTACTCCCATCAAAAAATTGGTTGGTTAAGAAAAAGAGAAAATCATATTCGAACTAATGAAAATGTTATTTGGATTTCGTTGAGGAGATCTTTCGACAAGGAAACTACAGCTGTAATCTGGTAGATACTGTCGAAATAATAAATGAAATAGTCCCCCTAGACGATTGCGATGGCCAGTCACCCTGCGTCATGCGCGGGACATATTTTAGTGCACAAGTGAGTGCGCAAACACAGATAAAATAATAATAAATGAAATTGATTGTGTATAGAGACAAGGTTATACAACGCTCTTATATCTAATTCAGGTTATACTTTATCTACCTTGGTGCACTCTCAATTCCTTTCAGCACGGACAGCAATCTGACACGAACACGGAGAGATCAGGCGCAGGACCAACGACCTTAAGTGCTTTCCAAGGCACGGGAGTGAAACACCGCCAACTTCCAAACTCCGGGCTTTATTCATATTTTTGGCCCGACTCGTGGATCAAACCCGGGAACTCTGACGCAGCTGTCGCTTTAAAGTGCGACCCTCTAAAACTGCGCCCCCGAGGCAGTTAAACTACCTCAGAAATGCTGTAGTACCACAAAGACAGTACCTACTCAATAAATAAACGCATTTTTGTCAAAACTGTTTCAAAAGGAAAACCGTGATTCGCTCTTAGGCCCAATTTGTTCACCGTGGTAAAATGTCGTTACCAGCGTATGACTATTTGCCATTGTGTGTGTTTTGAAGAAAAATCACCGTACCGAATGGTCACTGAACTAGCAATTCTGAGATTGGTTAAGGTAGTTAACCATCAATACGCACACAATTGTAAATATTCAACCGCTGGTAACAACATTTTACCATTACTAACGATGCAGAAATATACCTATTGTTTACAATTAAATCAAACATTCTAAGAAAATTCAATCAACTGTTCTATTCATTCAACTAGCTGCAATTTGTTGCTACAGAAATCGAATAGCGTTCTCTAATTTCGCAATGGCAGTTATTAATTATTTTGGAATAGCATTTTAGGCTCATTAATGACGCGCTACTACGTGAATGTTGACGTTATGGATGTGCACTACAACTGATGACAAGTGCACTCAGTCGACATTACGCTACAGCTCACACGATGTGTTTATTTTGTATACGGGCACTGTTCCAATATTAACTGAAGATTGCAATTTTATCGCATTCTGCCATGATGCATAGTGATGTTGATAACTGAATAGAACACGAATGCATTGTAATTTATTCACGTTTTATCGATCAGTATCATTTTTTTGTAACTAGTTATGGATGTAGGATGTAATAGTATAAGCATATTATAATGCACCCTTTTTCAATGCATTCAGTATAGTCGCAATTTTATTCGTTCTCGAGAGAAAGCTATCAGTATACACCGCCTCAATATTTTCGTGGGTTTTATCTGCAAAAATCCTTTTTGACTCGGGGCATGATGTCTGTAGACCGTTAGTGTACGTAAGCTAGACATCATACACCAACTCTAAACTAATTTGTAAATGCGTCAGTTTTTTTAAGTCGGATGAAATCATGAAATAAAAATAGTTTATAAATTATTAAAAACTGAAAATCATTCATTATAATAATTTATAAACTATTTTTTATTTCATGATTTTCAGTTTTTACTCATATCTCAAAATCTGTTAGACCGATTTGTATGAAATTTATATCGTAGCCTTAGTTGAACTATACCTGATTGAATAAAAAATGGTTATGACTTCTCGTTTTCGAGAAATCTTGCGAAAAATAAACAAACTTAAATACACTTACGAAATTATGAACATGCCCTAATAGATCAACATACTAAAATTGTAACCAATTCTGACGATATCACGTACATACAGGGCGAATTTTTAACCTAATTTTTTTGGAAGTTAGTAAAAATAGGACGCAACTTTGAATATTCGCAAATCTAAACATCCGTCTTGGTGTGTCAGCCTTATCCTCAAATCCCGGTATTCTGTTGGTTCGTTTATTTTGTTTCCAACGGGCAGGGTTCCAAAAACTAAAGAGATATACTCCCAGTCCCGCGTAGAAATGAACAAAGCTAGAGAAAATCATCGATATTAATATTATTTATCGCTGGTCATGACGTGGCTGAATGACCCGTTTTATTGACTGTCATATATCTTTTCGATGGGCATACCATTTTTTTCGGACACGAAGAAATTAAATTCATATGTACTTTTTGATTTTCCGATAGTTTTTTTAAGGAAAGTTCTGACACTCATTAACTGTTTCAAAGACGACTGACGTCATTATATATCTATACTAATATTTTATAGCTGAAGAGTTTGGTTGTTTGAATGCGCTTATCTTAGGAACTACTAGATCAATTTGAAAAAATATTTTTGTGGTGGATAGCTTCTTTATTTAAGGCTATAAACATTTACAAGGCTACAAACCAATACGCGCGGACAAAGTCGCGGGGGACCGCTATTTCAAAATATTTTTCTGGTCCATAATTCCAAAGATACAAACTCTATAAAAAGTCTATATAGCTGGCTCGTCCCTATGTGAATCATTCTATTTTGCTCACAATACATCTCATTTTGTCGTTTCCGCCTCCGCCTCAACTATGTATCCATTGAAGAGATTTAATGTCAACAACTGGGACGCTAATAATAAAATGGGAACAAACCAAGACCACCCCACTTCGTCTATTCTTAATTTTACAAAAACATACTAAAATGACACCCTATTTTAGTAAACATCGCGAAAAAACAGAACTTAGCGACGTAAGCGGTCTAAAAAGTGCTGAAAAGTATTCGTAGATTTGTTCGGAAAATACCTTTTAACGGTTAAATAATAGGTAAAGACAAAACAAAGAGCACATTTCATCAAATTACAAATAAGGAGTTAATATTAATAAATAAATAAGTTAGTAGGTACTTATATATCTTACCTAAATAACACAGGGTCGTATCCAGATTACCTGACTGAAAGGACCGGTGATTCCTTTATTGCTACCCCGAAAAGATTTGTGGTCGGCAAACGAGATATGATCCCAACAAAATTACGAAACGGAATATCATTCATTGCATTATTACGACCGTGTGCGTTCACGACATCTCTGATACATTGGATCATATTCGCATTTACTGTCAGAATAAGAATGGGTTGAATATTATGTGTAAGGAATGGAAGGTATTGCTGTTGTGGGTTTACGCTTTTAGCGTCTCATTAAATATGACGTGTTCGTACATACCAGCGTGGTTCACACCCATATTTTGAGTGACTCTTGCAACTAGGTTATCAATATTTATTTACGTATATTTTTCTTTAAACAACATTTAACAATAATTCATATGCTATAAAATTTATTTTGTTTTTGATATAACAATATCAACGGCAGTGTCAACCGCCCGCTAAAGTGTTTCCAAGTCGAAAAAAAGGGAGCAGCTTGTTGTAACTACAATTTACACAAAGTTGAAAGCTTACTGGTATTAGTATCTAGTAGTAGTGCAAACGAACATGTCTCAATTAGAAACAGAGTAAATGTTAGGTCCACAATAGTCAGTTCCGCAGTGCACATTTTATTTCACGGCGAATGGAAAAATGAGAAAATGATAGTGCAATTCTGCCGGAGATCTATTGTCGGGCTCCGTTTTATCATCATCGTACTTTACTGTTCTATCCTTTGAAAATTTTGCGATACTTTCATGTGAAGGGATAAAACAACGGGTATTCCACGACGGTAGGACCCAACTTCGACCTCCGTTTCCACTTAATAAATTTCAAATGATCCGTGCAATATGTTCATTACAAGCGGCAGGTAATTGTGATATTTTGCGGATCGATATATCGGTTGGGTGTCTTTTTCATGGGATGTTGTGTTTGAATGAACCGAGATAATTTAGTATCGGAAACATTATAAATCAACCGTGCAGGTGGGTATCGAATAAATTATTACAAAGCCAGCGATAATGTCGGACATAAGTAATTTAATTCGTTCGTTCGTTTTGGCTATCTCAACCTAAACGCGTGTATTTGTTAGATTTTTAAGTTATGATAAATCGTTCTTTCACTGTGATGGAGGGTGCGGTGTCGGATAATGTCAAGACATAAGTAAAGTAATATTCGTTTTGGTTATCTCCACATCTGAACGGGTGTATTTTTTTTATAATATCGATCACAAACAAAATTATGTTGTACAATTCGTATTTGTATTCAACATTTCTGTACGATTCTTACTTACGAGTTAACCATTTTTAAGTTTCATTTATAAGGATAATAAAGTTAAGAAATGAACAAATTTAACTCTGTTTTCAACTTCCATTCATATATAACTACATTCCACGCTCCATAAGTACTACTATCTACACTTCTGGACACATCTATTGGCCCACCTCAGAGTTAAAGTTTCGATGACCCCTACCGCAATATGATTGCTAGATTGAACAAAAACTGTTGATGCAGTTTTAAACCTGATACATTTTACCATCTTTTTCGATCGTATTGTTTTAAATTTGAATTTAGAATACCATACGACATGAAGCTACGCCTAACAAGTCGGATATGCGCCTTGTTAAAGGCAATTGATTTTTGAAAAAAAAAACATGTTTTATCAAATAAAGGTTTAATTTAATAACGCGTATTGCCTCCATGGGCGTCTACCACAGCTCTCATACAATAAAGCATAGAGTTTATCAACCGCTCTATGAAATTTTGAGGGATCATTTCCCATTCCTCTTCTATGGCAGTTTTCAACTCCTGCATCGTCTGGGCAACTGGCTGACGAGCCCTCACACGTCTTTTTAGCTCGTCCCACATGTACTCAATGGGGTTCATGTCTGGGCTTCTGGCTGGCCAGTCCATAACTGTGATGTTCACATCTCGAAGATATTCCCTGATGATGCCGGCCGCATGGGCTCTTGCATTATCATGCATAAAAAGGAAATTTGGGCCCACGTAGTCCGCGTATGGTATCACGTGAGGTTCTAAGCACTCACGAATGTACCTTTCAGCATTTAATGTTGGCAGCCGTGGTCCTGTAACAACCTCAAGTTGAGTTTTGCCGCTAGCGGATGTACCGCCCCAGGCAGTCCACGAGCCACCGCCATAAGCAACCCTCTTTTTAAAGCAGCATTGTGCGAAACGCTCTCCCTTACGTCGGTAGACCTTCTTCCTACCATCATTGCCATGTAACACAATTTTAGACTCACCAGAAAAGAGTACATGGCTCCAATCTTGCTGTGTCCAATTTAAATGACTGCGTGCGAAATGAAGGCACGCTGTTCGGTGGGCTCGCGTTAGTTTGGGCCCATTAGCTGGCTTGTGTGGTACCATATCGCGTTCTTTTAACCTTCTCCAAACAGTTCGAGCGCTCACAGATACTCCGTGGAAGTCGCGAAGTTGGTTTTGTGTCACAATGGAGGTAAGGTGACGATTTCTCAAGCTGGTCGTAACGATGAATCGATCCTGCCTTTCAGTTGTGGCCCGAGATCGTGGCCTTCCTTGGCGACGAATAAAGCCGCTAGTCTCTAGATACCTCCGACAAAGATTTCGGACCGCAAATCGACTTAAATTAAGTTGAGCACTCACGTTTCTTTGGCTGTGTCCGGCCTGAATAAGTGCCACAACTTGGGCGGCGACTTCAGGTGAAGTATCCATAGATTATTGATAGAACCTCACCTTAATGTTAAGAATAAGTAATGGTTGTTTCAAAATCAAAGATATCAATTACTTTTTAAGAATTAAATCCAAGTAAACCAATAAAACAAAGTTTTCTTAGTATTCGATTGTTTGATATCAACAAACAGGCTCCAAATTGTCTTTTGTTTCTTTAAATTCTGTGTTCGAAATTAAAAAAAAGACTATTGAATGAAATTGTGAATATGCCAGGTTCAAAACTGCATAAAAACTTATTGCTCGACCTAATATAAAATTTTAGCTAGGACCAAACGAAACTGAAAATACAAGGTGGGCCAATAGGTGTGTCCAGAAGTGTATATTTCGTGCTTCCTTTCTTCTCTCTTAAAATGAACCTTTGAGCCTCGGCTACTATTCGTTGATATCGTTAGAACGCTGCGTTCAACACTTTTGTCAGTGAAATTGCTTCCCGAATAAGTTTTGCGTATTCAATTCGCAGCTTCGAAGCAAAAGTAGGGGCGGATTTAATATTTCTGCATTTGCGGCTAGATTTTCTACAATCGATGGTTTGCGTAGCTAATCCAGTTTTGGTGGGGCGATTTTACGGTAAATAACTTCATATTTGGAACATCTCCAATAGCTGAAAACTAAATTGACACTCTCAGACTTACATGAAGTTCATTGTCTCTAGAACATGTCCTAAAACCACCAGCTGTCAAGTGTACATCTAACTTAGTTACTTTACAGTATATGAACATAATATTCTTCTTTAATCTCATTATTTAATAGTCTGACTTTGATTAAGATGAATAATCCCAAGCGGTTGGTTGGTAGAGCAAGTTAAGGCATTAAGTCCGCCAATTGTACAAATCACTGTGCATTTTTTTATAAATAAATATATCATCAAGACTAGATAACATTAAATTCTATTCAGCTAGCTCATTCCCTATTAGAAATCATCTCATATCTCTCATTTGTAAATATAAGGAAGTATTTACCAAATCGCTAAAGAAAACGTTTTTTATTAATACATAACTACAGTGGTACAAATGTAGGACACAACAAGAAGAATATACATACAATCAGACACGAAAACCTTATTGTGTTCCCGGGACAAAAATTTACATTGACAAGTGACGCCTGAAGGCTTTGAATATCTCTCAATGGGTAATAGGCAAAATGACATAATTCACAAATTCTGCGAATATTCAATCCCTTTTTTCTTTCGTAAATATTCAGACGAAAAAATAGCCCTGCAGACGGCACATTTCTCGTGAATACATTTCCTTGCGCGAACTACAGTTGTTGGGGTATTTATTCTTTAGTAGTTGGTGATTTTCCAGGAGTGGCTCGTCGGCTGGAAGTGACATAGCGAAGTCCGGAGGCCAAGAGCCCTCAAGCCTGGCCTCTGGCTACCAGAGCGTGTACAAGTTCGTTAGCACAAAAGCCTCCATAAGCACTCACAAGCACTCCTGAACGAGGCCAGAGGAGGGCCACTTATTTCGGAAATTACTTGCTTAGGAGACAATATACAATATATTGTTTCATGTATGCATGAGCGATTAGAAAAATAAATGTTATTTGCTCACGGACATAATGGATTCGTAGGGTATTGTGTTGAACATATATTTGTATTTCGGAATTTCTTGTCTATATTTTATGTCTCAATTCGTAAGCTTGTTATACTTAAACATATTACTTCTTATTGATGGTTTTTCTAATAGTATTTTTTTTAACCATTTGGTTTTAATCATAGGTGCTAATTCAAAGAAACGGAAAGTCAATTTTTAATGTACTTACAGAAAATAATGATAGTATAAATAACGTAAGATATTATGGATCTCGTAGTCAACAAGAACGGCTTATGTACGCAACGCTCTGGCCACATTTCTGGAGCTGCATAAAAGTGCGATAACGTGACCGTGGTTCCGTCATAATATTTATGGCTTGACGTACAATTATTGGAATATAAATGAAGGTAGGCACATATCCTAATATACACCGGATTTTACTGGCGGTTTGACGGACATTTCATACTCAGTATGAAATGTCCGTCAAACGTAAACGTACTTTTGAGAGAAGCACCCTTAACGCTTGGGTCGATCCATATTATAGGTACTTAAAGTATGAAAAATAGGATACCTGCTTTGATATTATTTACCCATTCAAAATGAAAAAGTTGCACGCAAAATGGTTTTCAAATACATTCACGAATGAATTTCACCAAGTAATCCTACATTAAGAAAAAAAGTTGACGATTTCGTACTTGCATCTTAGCCACATCACTATTCTAACAGCTAACAAGTCTGAGATTAGTATACACTAACACAGAAATGAAACTAATGAAAAATCATGCTAAAAGCATCTGAAAGTGCCACCTCAACATGCATGCAGCTATATGTTGACTTGAATTTAGAAAAGTCGACAACAATTTTACAGCGACATATTCCTACACAGAGAAATATAAGTTGTGTGTGCATCACTCAGCGCTATTGCCTCGCTGTTTCACCGTCCGCACAATACATTTCGTTTTGCCGGCGCTTGCTTGCTACTGTCATATCGTGAGTGGATTTCCGCATCCACCGAGAACATTATGCTCAAATGGCTTCTATACACCGTGAATACTACATAATGTAACAAGCTATTCTGCAAATGACGTCCGTCGATCGCTGAATGGAAACGGCTGAATTAGCAGAAAGTTAGGCCGTTAATGCTGAAAGCTCAAATCGCAACCTTGTCTTAAGACCGCAATTAATTACTGGAAACTTGGTTTAAAGTTACTTATCAAGCGACTGTTTATTGGGATTGGAATCTGTTCCCTTGAATAATCTTCTCAAATTTCATCCTTTCGGCCGCAAAGCCTCAATAGGTATTCTCATTGTTGTGTTTGGGACTGAAGAGCAACCCGTATAAAGGGGGTTACTCAAGCAAAAATCTATCTATGTAAGCTTTGAAAGCCTGTAGGTATATGGGTCGATGATCACAGAGACAAATATTAGAGTTATAACATCTGTCAACATTGACCCTACCTACTATATGAAGTAGGATAATGTGGAGATACTGACTAAGGATTTTATGCATCCACACACAAACAGTCAAATTATAATCACATACTGTGACTGTTGGTGAACTGAGCAAGCGACCAAGCATTATTAAGACGTGGATAAACGCTTCTATTTTTGGAGAAGCAACAACAAAGTATATTCTGAGGCTCAGATAAAGTTTGATTAACTACGCCAAACTCTGCTTAGGAGCAATAAAAATGGGTTAAGTCGGTATTGGACATACTTTCGCGCATACAGATAAGAAAGTAATATGAAGTTCCCTTAAGTTGCATGTGAGAGTTGGCGAAAGGTCTTTATTGTATTTGCGGGGAATTTCGTTTCCTTTCTATCTTTGTTCCTAACAGTTGGGAGAGGAAGTTGTGATGTACGCTTTTGGGAACTCGGCAGCAGATTTAAAATTGAATCCTTCTTGCTCGACGCCATCTAAACATTAAACACTATTAAAAGCAATGGATGAGTGTGGTGTGGGGCAGCAACTAAACCAGTGGTTTGGTGACTATCTTACAGCGCGCTCATTTCGTGTAAGAGTGGGTGACGCGCTCAGCGAGTTGCAGGACGTGAGATGCGGGGTGCCGCAGGGGTCCGGGTGTAGGCCTCTCTGCTACTTATTACATGATAATAGCTTATGCAAGGCGCTCAAATACAGTTCAGCCCATAATATGTTTGCGGATGACCTGTGCACACTACGCGCCGGGACTGACCTCGCTGAGACGTGCAGTCTAGTACAGCACGATATAGACGCGGTAGTTAAATGGTCGCACGATAATGATATTATTCTTAATTCAGAAAAAACTAAACTGCTTGTAATTAAATCTCCTTATTTGCGTATGTCTGACCAGACCCCTAATTTGTATACTCATAGCTATTCATGTTTACATAAAAATCTTATAAATTGCTAGTGTAAACCTATTGAAAAAGTAAATCGTGTGACTTATCTCGGTGTTAAGGTTGACTCAGACTTCTCGTGGTCCCAACATGTAGATTATATATGTAATAAATTAAGGATACTCATAGGTAAATTCCATCATTTAAGTTTTAAAATTTCAACCACTACATTAAAATGTTTGTATTTCTCTCTAATAGATTCAGCGTTGGGTTACGCTCTTGATAGTTATGGTTTACTTTCAAAACACATATAGATAAGCTAGAAGCACTTCAAATTAGATTTTTAAAATTATTAGTAAATAAAAAAACTAAAGCTAAATGTAAAGGAGACTATTCGAAATTATTTAACTTGACGACCCGTCTGGTGTAGTGGTCGAGAAATCGCCTACTACGCAGCGGGTGCGGGTTCGATCCCCGCACAATACAAACATTTGTTTGCATGAACATGTCTGTTTGTATTGGTCTGGGTGTTTTTCTATGTATATCATGTATGCATTTACAAACAAAAAGTATTTAAGTATTATATCCGTTGTCTGGCAACCCATAACACAAGCTTTGAGTAGCTTACTTTGGGGCTAGATGGCGTTGTGTGGGAATGTCCAAAGGATATTTATTTATTATTTTATTTATTTATTATTTAAAACATGTAAAATCCTTCCAGTTAGTCTTTAACATAAATATCAGTTGGCAATCAATACTCATGACTCTTGGGAGCGTGATTTAACTCTAATTAAAAATAAACACTGTACAAGATCGATGTCTTGGGGTAAATTTGAAGTACCAAAGGTCAAAAACTGTTTTGGAGATAGAACCTTAAAGAAGCGAATACTATACCTTCTTAATAGTTTGCCGGAAGACATTCGTCGAGAAAGAGATAAGAATAAAGTTAAACGTAAATTAAAAAAATATTACCTCAGCACTCTGGCTACATAAATATTAATAATCTTAGATAAAGAGGCGACCAGCAAAAAATGGGACAAACACGTTTGCTCCGAGCACAATCCTGCGTTCTATGTCGCATGTGTTATAACAACATTTTTAATTAAATTGACCTGCCCGCTTTGAGTAGCTTACTGTAGCCAGTCTTGTTCAAATGAAATGGTAAATCGACGTTGAATTTAATGTACTTTATCATAGCAAACAACGCTATATTTTTTTGGTGTTAATTGTGTGAATGAATTTTATTATAGGTTTTGTACACGGCTTTGTGTCTAGATATGATACAGAGGTATGACAAGTTTATCATCAAGAATTAATATTTATTTCGCTAATGTTAATATTGTCTCGGATCCGTGACGTTTGCGAAGATTAATGAATTTGGATAATGCGGGAAGTGTGTTTGTATAGGATGACCCCTGATATTATTTCCAGGAATGTGTTTTTGGTAGGTATTAATTAGTAAAAGCTGCAAATTGACTAAATTAATTAATAGTTAAAGACAATGTTGTTATCGAATCACTCGCCTAAGATATACTACCTACCGAATACTCGTATTATAAATTGAAAATTAAGCTAAAACAGTAGATAATACACTAGTATTACCTACTGTTTTAGCTTAATTTTCATCTATCTATCTATCTATAAAAAACAATCAAAAAAGCTTTTTTAAGCAGCGGTTGCTAATCTCATCGTAGCACCTACTTGCAGCTTGTCTTAATGAATAAATCTCAGAGCCTATTAATAAGAAGAAGGTACAGGTAGATACCTTGCACAGCCACTGGGAACAATTTCGCAGTCATAGCATGTATGTAGTCATATTTGGCACAAACTACTTTTCATCACCCGTTTTCAGGATAAATAATAATAATAAATTTGCGCCAGACACTAAACCAACTGTTGTTGTTTCGAAATTAGGAAGAGTTTATTTCTTGTGTTACGAAGTACCAGACAACACACACAACAAACACTTTAAGTATATATAAATTACTACTATGTAGTCTACCTACTATTTACGAGACAAAGTTGTCTTCAGTTCCCAATTAATTAGGAAAATTTAAAAATATGGATTGATATAAGATGATAATGATAAAACATAAATCAGGTTTAGATTTTCAATATACATACGTTATTATTTTGTCTGCGACTAATTAACAAGAACAAAAGGAGCCTACTAAGGTTAAGAGTTAAGAAATAGCGCAGAATAAATAATTGAGTACTCGACTATTTGGCTCTGGACCTCAATTCCGCTAGTTGAGTCGTCACTGAGTTGTGCATTAGTTGTACTACGAGAGTGCAATTGATATAACTCGCTATTCTGACAGCGCCAATTGTAGTGCCACAGTTGTGCTACAGTAGTGAGTGGTTTTGTGCTAAGTAGTTTGACAGCTACTTATCAATGATAATTATTTTTATAATTTCGATCTTATGGCACGGTAATATATTTTAAATTTGTTAGTCAAAAACATTACAAAATATATTAAATGCATGAAAAAAAAAGGTTTTGTTCAGGTATGTTGAGTGGTTCTACAATGACTTAAAGAATTATTCACATGCACGTAATTGGATAAATAAATATGTATCTCACCCATTGAAAGATGGACGATAGTTACTGATCCTCATTGAAATTCTGCTACGTGATAATTTCATCGCTTATCATCATGAAAGCAAAATAAGATAAAGTTAATTGTATCATTCACAAAAATCTTTAACTTAGTTTAACCCTGCTTGTTACTTAAAATGTCATCTGAATAGTATAATGGTGATCTTTATTCACGTAGGTATGGATATCTACCTAACTCTATCCGCTCTGCAGTCCGTTGGCACTACAGTGCCATTTTTTTTTACGGTAAACTGTCCGTGGTACAACAGTACCCACCGCTAGAAAAGTATGTGTTAAGTATAGTATATATATAAATATTAAGTATAGTATATATTATAGTGTAGTAAGTATATATTTTCAACTTTTTATAAATTTATAACTATAAAAAAACGACATTATAAATAAATATCATTTGGACATTCCCACACATCGCCATCTAGTCCCAAAGTAAGCTACTCAAAGCTTGTGTTATGTGTGCCAGACAACGGATATAATACTTAAATACTTTTTGTTTGTAAATACATACATGATATACATAGAAAACACCCAGACCAATACAAACAGACGTGTTCATGCGCACAAATGTTTGTATTGTGCGGGGATCGAACCCGCAACCCGCTGTGTAGTAGGCGATTTCTCGACCACTACACCAGACGGGTCGTCAAACTATTTCCTATCTACCCGTATTTTTGTTTTACTTTTCTTTATATAATCGTTTTTATCATGCAACCGTCGCGCGATATCGCCGGACAGTTTTCCTACATCATAGTCAGACAGTTGAGTGGCTATTGTAAACGTTGTATGATGTATACGCCGAACTAAGTGCGAATAAAATCGTTCCATTGTGCCGACATTCACTACGGCTCACGGATAGATAAATTCACAAGTGCCAACGTTCCATTCAACATTTCAACAGCTGGTAAGGCCGATTGCGAACAAGCCGAGATACCGTGCAAGAAATTCAGCTATAAAATGACACGCTTTGAATAGAAATATACAGAACATGTGTGCGCTCAATTCGCAACCCAAACAGAACCGCACCGTTAAATCTGATAGCTAGTTAACATTCGGAGTAAGAACTAATATTACCACGGTACGGTGCAATGAGCTCACGTGTGAAATTCGCCAATGTACAGTCGACAGCACATTCGGTTACCCACTTTTTTTGCAAACTAGCGCTTATTACAACTGCATAAAATAAATAAATAAAAATAAATAAATATCGTTAGGACATTCCCACACATCGCCATCTAGTCCCAAAGTAAGCTACTCAAAGCTTGTGTTATGGGTGCCAGACAACGGATATAATACTTAAATACTTTTTGTTTTGTAAATACATACATGATATATGTACATAAGAAACACCCAGACCAATACAAACAGACATGTTCATGCACACAAATGTTTGTATTGTGCGGAGATCGAACCCGCAACCCGCTGCGTAGAAGGCGATTTCTCGACCACTAAACCAGACAGGTCGTCGAATAAGATACCGCAGTGTTTACCTTGACGTGCTATTGTCCGTAAATTCGTATATTTGCTAAAATAATATTTGTTGTCAACCTAATTGGTGCTTTGTAAACGATCCCCACACATAATTACGACTTCACGATTTTTGGTCTGTTGTAGTTGACTGTTATAAAGAAGTTACTTAAACCTAAAAGTTGTAATTCCATATAATTTGATAGTTATATAACCGAGTCAGATAATAGGTACTCATAACTTTTCAATGTTTTTGAATTTAACACACCACCTTAAAATCAAATCTCTAGTCTTGTAAGACCTACAGAAGACATGATGAAAGTGAGACTAGTAAGAACGATTTGCATATCTGCAAACCAGATTACTCTAGATGTAGGCACAGGGATCCGATTTGGTATGCAGGCAGTTGAGAATTTTATAGTAGGTCCCATATTTTATGCCTCTCATATAACTCGTCAGGGCCCAGAGGAGTGAAGAGTAAAATAGACGGACAGTAAAAAGAGCACGTGTGCCTGAGACTTACTGCAGATTTATTTTTATGTTGCACCTATTTTACGAGTTAAGTAGATACGTGCGATTATTGCTTATACTTAATTACTTTCTCAAATTGACAACCATGCGGCATGTTTCTACATTTCTTGACACAGCCAAGCAAGGGTGGGTAAAGTCAGCAGCATGTAAGGTAAAACCCTTTTTTGTTAAACTAACGCTTAGTACAACTGCATAAGACACCGTAGTGTTTACCTTGACTTCCTGTTGTCTGTCTGCAATCAAAATACTTTCTACATATGAAAGAAAATGTTTTAATAAATCTTGAGCTGACATTATCGCTCTTCAAAGTCAATAGAAAAGTCCTGCCTTAGAACTTAACGGATAGGTGTTACCAAACTTTTGTTTCCAAATATTTTACCATCTTTGTTTTTCCAACCAAACGAAAATTTTAATTAATCTTTTAAGAAAGAACAATCCTCATAAAAATGGTAATTCATAATGAGCAATCCGAACCGTCTTAATAGATTTTCTTCCAAATTATTTCTTTATTACTTATTCAGAGTTATGATATTGGAAAATTAAATTTTTATCCTTTGAAAATAAATTTTACTGAAAACTGCACATGCTTACATAAAGGTGTAGAAAGATGCAATCTCGCAACTAGGAAATAAATGAAATAATTATTGAAAAATCGAAAACAGATCGCGCAGTAACGGGCATGTACGGATGAGTAGAAGCCGAATGCAATACTCTGTGTGCAACCATTCAAAGGGCATTAGGCACAAACGAGTTCCTTCATAAAACGAGAGCATCGGATAAAATAACTTGCAAAGCCGCGGCGATGTGACTGGAAAGTACACGAAATTCTCAGTCGGACGAAATGAATGTCTAGCCGCGAATCTTTTGCGCTAAAGCAACTATTTCAATAATCATTTTCTGAATGAGGACCACTTAGAAATCCTAAATAGCCGACCTTTAAGAGGACAGCTGCAAAAATTTAATATAATTGGAATTTGCACCAGCAATTTATATTTTGGAACAAACTCTGAGATAATTTTAAAAACTGGCATCCGAGATTGTTGCAGCGATAGTATAATATACTCTGATTTTTGTACATAAAGACATAAATGTCATAGAGGTTAGATTTGAAAGGAATTTACTGACCAAGACCAGAAATAATGTATTCGCATTGACTGCCAAATATCTAACAAACGGCTTTAATCATAGAATTTTGCTTTTCTGCCAAGAACATTTTATTATAAAACAACTGTGTATTGTGACTCACATAAACAAGAGTATATTTCTTGTTATAACCTGGGGGGCAATTCTCGTGCAATTCGTATACGAAAAAAGTTCACCGATCGAATTTTCTTTGTCGAAGAAAAAATTGGTTTTGGTTTCTCAGGGTCAAGATTCCTTTCTTTCGAAAAAAAACATGAAAAGTCAGGGGGGCCTTTACATGTTTTTTTTTCAACTTAATTGCGTGATAAAATAAATAAAATACATCGATTAATTCTATAAAAAAACATCGATAGCTTGTGAAAGCGAATAGGCCTTATCTCGTATTTCCAGTTGGTTGCCTATCGATTTCACCCGCCGAATGAATTTGTTAAAATCCTTAGTCCATTTCTTTTATTATTGAAATTCCAGCGCTTTTTTGTGTTCCTTGAATAAAAACGACATGATTTTGATTATTCCAAGGATGCTTATAATTGAACTGTTTCTAAGAAAATCCTTAATTTCACCAAACTCGATTATCGACTGTGAATATGAGCTGATTCTATCAAGTTTGAGGAGTTTCATTGAGCATTCCAAGGATAAGAACTAATTTAACACTAGCGCCATGAAACAAGCGTTTTTCTAAATTTTCCATACATGTACAAAGCACTTAGCGTAGTCGGAAGCGTTGCCGTTTCAGAATTTTCGCGTTATTCAAATAAACGGTCCTTGGAGATCCGATGTGATATCTTTTGGGAATCAAGGAATTCGTGCGGAATATACCGACTTTTCCGATACCATATACCTTTCCCTTTCTTTTGAAATAGCACCACATTCATGCTATTTGCATTTTTATAGGCACTCTAAGGTTGTTACCTCAACAAGGCGGCGCGATGAGTGCTGTGGAAATATAGATATTATGCCGCCGGCCCTTTCATTTACTTTGAGTTAAAAATTGTGCGCATCGTTTAGGGGGTCGTCAAGTGGAATTTTGGGTTAAAGTACTTAGAGCACGGGGTAATATGTAACGGGTATATGCATCTTAAGGAATCCCTAGCAGTCTTCAAAGTGGTCATGAGATTAAGTGCAATGCTTAAATAAGCATACGTTTTATGGCTTCAATAGAATGTATGTAGACCAGTTTTGTCCCGCTCTAGGAGAATATGAAATCCGGTATATGCTCGTTGAATATTTTGTAACAGAATACGACATACGTATCTCTTGGGAACAGTGTATATTGTCTCTAAGATAACATGTTCTATGTCTCTTAGAATAATAGATAAAGCAATACGAAAACATATTATGAGTGTAGAGTTCCTTGGATTATTTTGATAATGTAGGTAACATAAAATATACAACCTAATATATTTACCTTCTTTAAAGTATACCTAGCGAAAAATCTGTCCGAAGAAAATAAATTCGACTGTAAACTCACAGATTTACACAAACTTGCTATTTTTGTTGATATCGACAGAAATAGTCATGAGTTGAGCGAGGTAATAAAATGTTCCCAAGTAGGATCAATGAAAAGTACGTCAAAACTAATAAAAGAATCGGAAACAACATCGTCTCAGAAAGAACTCGGGTAAAACTAAATAGTTGCAGGTAAGATAGGTAGAGACAGATTTTGTTGTAAGTGTTGACATAAAGTGACATATTTTCACTGTGGATTAAATTTGTTTGCTTATGTGGCTTTTGAAGCAAAAAAGATCTAGATTGCAGACCTTTCGATCAAAAACGCAGCGTGTGATGTCCACGGACAAGATGGACGGATGACCTTGTTAAGATCGCGGGATCACACTGGATGCAGACTGACTTGTGATCGGTCGCAGTGGAAAACCCTGAGGGAGACCTATGTTCAGCAGTGGACGTCCTTTGGCTGATAATGATGATGATGATGGTCCTAGTGAACATTGTTTCGCGCCGGCTCCGTTTTAGAAAGAAAGAAAGAAAATACATTTATTTGACTCAAATACAAGCATAATATACAAATATATGAGAAAAGCAGGCGACTTGAGTCAAAAAGGCACCCGCTCAGCATAAGTCGTGGCAGCGGGACGCATACCACGACGCTGATTTTCAGCGGGTGCCTTAGTGGGTAGTAATAATTTGGCAATAAAATAAACACCAAAAAGAAAAATATATACATCACAAAATTAACAATAAAATATAAATAACACAACATTTGATTATTAATAAAATTATCAATGTGTATTAAATACATAATATAAAAAATATATATATTAAAAAAAAGTTTGGTTTGGCTATGTTGCGGCGGCCACAGACAAAGTTTTACTAATCTGTGGCGGTCGGCCATCATGCGCATTCCGACGAAATACGAGTAAAACCGATAATAAATGCCACGCCACCCAGCCACGTACAAGAAGAGCAAACACGTTTTGTCGGACACGTTGGCATTGATTGATAGTAGTAATTTTGTTGTGTAATGGCTAACAAACAAGTAAACAAAAGAAATGATCGTATCATCCTGGAACTGGTCAATGCAAAAGACTGCGATAGACTCCACGCGTCAGTGCCATGCACGATAACTATGCATGCGTACGCGGCCAGTTAAAGTACGAAGAAGATCCCTGAACGCACGGCGTAAAATTACCTTTGTCTGGGTTTGCGACCCCCTAGCTCGTCACGCATACCCCGTTGGTAAGTTAACCTGTGTTTTTCGTCTTCCCATTGATTATGTAGTAAGTGCTGTTTAAGTTTTGATTTAAACGTTGATTTTAATTTCAGGGCGCGCAACGGCGGGGGGAGCGAGTTCCAGCACCACCGTGTCGCAGCGAATTTGAAAGAGCCACGGAATGCAACTGTGCGATGTCTTGGGGTCAGAAACACGCTAACACACTCCCTCCTTCCATGCCCATTCCCACCCCGTGCCCATGCCAAGTTCTCATGTAAGTAGCGTGGTCTCTTTGTCTTAATGACTTCAAACATTAGGCTTGCCAAATGCAGTTTCCTACGAGCCTCCATTCGCAGCATGCTCGCAGCACTAATGTATGGAGAGACGTGAGTTCGAGGCGGGATATGATAGCAGAAGCGCACGCACGCATTTTGCACTCGCTGAATAAGCTTTTCCGACCTCGCCAGCAGACAGGGACCATACACTGTGTCGCAATAATTAAGCTTGGATAGCACAAGTGACTCGCAGAGTGCTTTTCTGATTGCCTCACTCAGATATGGTCTTATTTTGTATAGAAGCTTGAGTCGATAAAAACAGTTTCTCGTGCATTCAGCGATATGACTTTCAAATCTTAGATTACTATCAAAAAGCAGGCCTAGGTTTCTTGTTCTATCAACCCTTTCCACAGGATCTCCATTTATGGTTATATTTATTGTTTTGATGTGTAATTTTTGAATGTTTTTAGGTGTTCCTATTATTAAAAATTTGGACTTTTTTGGGTTAAGCACTCCACTCGCTTATCCTCTCCAGCTCATTGTTTACTGTAGTCACTGCGCTTCTACACTGCTCCGGGGCCAATGAGTAGTACAATTGCAGATCATCTGCATAAAGATGGTAGCTACAGCAAGTGATGCATTCAATGATATCTGCACTGTACAGGATAAAGAGAATTGGGCCCAAGATTGAGCCCTGGGGGACACCCCTACTCACCACTTGTGGTGCTGAATGCACTGTAACACCATTTGCTCCAGTTAACTCCACATACTGCTGTCGCTGATATAGGTAGCTATGGAACCACTTTATGGCTCCGGAATCAAGTCCATAGTAAGTTAGCTTTGAGAGCAATAGTGGGATACTGATAGAGTTGAACGCCCGTGAATAGTCTAGTAGGAGGAGGAATGTCACATCCCCCCGATCCTGTGCAGACAGCAAGTCATCCACCACCTTTGCGAGTGCAGTTCCCGTTCCATGGCCCCTACGGAATCCAGATTGATGTTTAGGCGGCATGTCATTGTCTTCTTAGTATTTTGTCAGCTGGTCACATACTATTCTCTCGAGCACTTTTGATAAGCAGGGTAGGATACTTATAAGGCGAAGATCTTGCAATACCTCTGGTGGACTGGTCTTTGGTAGTGGCCTGACAACTGCTACCTTCCAACTATCGGGAAATTTATGTTCCACCAAAGATTGATTTACAATGGAGGTGATAGCATCCAGTGAATGTGGCAGAGTCAACAAGAGCATGTCCAAAGAGACCTCATCAATCCCCCGAGCATTTGAGCGAAGTACTAAGCGAAGTACTTTTAGAAGTACATGTGGTGTAAAAAGAAGACAGATATAGAAGAAGAACATTTATTTATTAGGACTCTTTAACAGAGACTTCAAAAAGCTGAGTATGCAAAGAATCAGAACTATGTCTGGAAGAAATATTTTGAATGGTCCAATTCCACCCAGCTCTGATTTCAATTGTTTGTGAAGTTAAAATAGCAGCAACACCACCTCGATGCATCAATAAAGTGAACCGTAATGAATAATTAAAGCGATAATAAGCGTTAGTTCGTGCTACCGGAATACTCGGGGGTGCAACTGTGTATTAGTTACCTACACTAGATTCGCCATTTACGCGCAATTATTTAAGTTAATGGCGTAGACTAGTAAGTATACCCAAAAATCCCAGATAAATCTTGCTCTTATGTACCATAGTTCCATGCTTGTCAAAGTCAAATGACTCGTGATGAGCACAGTACCAGTAGGTACATTATACTGACCTTAAAATTAGGTTATTATCGACTTCAAAAAAGGAGGTTTACAATTCGGTCTGATATTGTTATAGTTTGATAATGAGTAGGTAGTATTATCGGAGTGACAATGAGTAGCGTAACTCATTGTCACTCCGATAATAAACAAAAAAATGCATTAAAATAACTTTAAATTTTTAATAATATCACATTTTCTGGAAAGCCAACCCGGCGAAACTAAATTCAAATTTGAAATATTAATAGTTGCGGTTTGGACCGATAACTATTACCTACTGTTGAAATATATTTGATATCTCATACTGTTGAAATATTTAATTAATATGTTATAGTACTAAACCTTACCAGCTACGTCACGACCGAAATTGATACCACTGTAAAACTACTGCGAACACAATTCTATCCGTCACACTAACAGCAGTCCCAAAGGAAACAAAGGTTGTTCCTGGATGATTGATCAACAGCGACCGAGGTTAGCGGCGTTGTTATGAGTTCTGACGCGTCGTTACAGATCGCTTTTCTAAGGGAGAAACATGGTGTAAAATGTCGTTAACGGTTATTCGGAATTTTTGATTGGTTTTGCTACACAAGAAATAATGACGTCGTACTAGTTCCAAAATATAATAAAATATTTTTTACAGGTTTTGGTACAGATTATATTAAACATTGTTTATACAATCAGTTATTGACATAAAAACAGTATTTTTAAATACATTTTTAAATTAAATGCCTTCTTATACCTAACTATTGCTCAAAAAACTACTGAGAGTGCCAATAGGTTTATTCAAATGTGAGTAAATGAGATAAATGAGAAGAATCTAATTTACTCTTACTATTTATTTCTATAGAAAAGTTAAATTTTCAGATATCTCCTTTTTCCTTGACACCACAGAATTTATTTACGAAAAAAGGTAATGGATTTGATACAATATTACGTCCCTAGTGATAGAACTGTCACAGTCACTGTGAGTTCACCAAACATGACAGATTATAATCTTCGATTGCCGAGCAAGTGTTTTGATAAACTATTTACAGACCTTGCTGGGAACAAGTTAATACCTCACTATTTTCGGTACTAAAGCGAAGTGAAATCAAATAACGAAACAGCAATAGGCTTAAACCTTTAAAACAACCCATTAATAGCGGATACAACTGGAACGTATAGGCCCAATAAAAGGATTTAATCAACGAAATCCTTAATTCTTATTGACATTTAGCGAACTAACCAAACAGACTTAATTCTCTTGCCTATTACTATTAAAAAAAACAGCCACGTTGATTAATTTGATACTCCAGAACTATATTGGGAGTTAATATAATTTACATAGGCGGTGTGGGAATAAGATATGTAGGTACAGTACACTACACTATGTAAATGAATACTAAATTCAGACAATCCAGTCAAAAGCAAATATTCCGAAAGCAAATATTCATGATATTATTTGCTTTCGAAATGTAATGTATTCTGTTAAATATTCGTGAAATTACAAACAACATTTGACGCTGCAAAACACATTTGTGAAGTAAGTTTAAAATCGGTTATCTATCTATCTTATTTATTACTATAAGATTAGTTCAGGTTTTCTTCACTAAAGCAGTAGATAGTCCTTGCGTGATAGAAATTTATTTACGACATAAATATCATAATATTATTATAATAACTATCAAAACATTTGCCACTATGAAAAGCGAGGAGTAAAATTTACAGCAACAATTTCAGTGAAAAAGGTAAAAATTAACTAACTGCTAGTTTATGTTTAACTGTGCTCTAAAATTGGCGCAGCAAATACGAATCCCCGGCACTTCTATTTGAATTGATCTTATTTGCATTAGAATACACTAGTTTTGGACTCGCTGCGAAGCCAGAAACCGGAAATACAAACTTGCGAACTTTAAGAAGGCATGCCCTGCAAGTTAACACGGAAACATCGATATTTTCTGGAAACAACGCAGTACTTACTTTTTACAAGTTATCATCATTATTATCAGCCAAAAGACGTCCACTGCTGGATATAGGCCTTCCCCACGGCTTGCCACAGTGACTAGTGAGCGGTCTGCATCCAGTTTGATCCTGCGATCTTTACAAGGTCGTCCGTCCATCTTGTCGGAGGACGTCCCACGCTGCGCTTTTGGTCATAGGGTCTCCAATCTAGAACTTTTCTGCCCCAACGGCTATCAGTTCTTCGCGCTATGTGCCCTGCCCACTGGCACTTGAGCTTATTGATTCGTAGGGATATGTCCGTTACCTTAGTTCTTCTACGTATCTCCTCGTTTCTGATCATAAATAAATATTTGTATTTTTTTAACTTTCTTTACAAAATAAATTTTAGAATTTTAGAAATAAAATAAACTTTTAAAAAAAGTAAAAACCGACTTCAAAACCAAAAAGTCTTAAATAAACTTTTCACCATTGAAAGGAAAGGAATCCGTTTAGGCAAACAATTTCTTTTTTGAGTCGGTGCTGTGATAGTTGATGCTTGATGGTCAAAGTGATGGCACCGACTCCAAAAAGAAATTGTTTGCCTAAAACGGATTCCTTTCCTTTCAATGGTGAAGAGTTTATTTAAGACTTTTTAGTGCATTTTGGTTTTGAAGTCGGTTTTTACTTTTTTTTAAAGTTTATTTTTTCTTCATTTTTAGTGATTACATAAGGGGGGGGGAGTTGCACCTTATGATTCTATTTTTTAAGAAGCTACAAATTACCTATCATAAGTTCCACCTATTATAATTACTGAACTCCTAAGCGTTAAGGAGTTCCACCATCAGCTCAGCCCCACAAGATGTTGACTATCAGACGTTACAACACGTCAACATTAAGATTCTAGTAAAGAAACACTATACGTGCCTTTAAAATTTGAAGGTTTCCCTCGATTACACCAAGATCCCATCATCAGATCCCAAAATGGAAAAAATGGGACCAACTAGAAAGTACACCCTCTAAATAGGTGAAAAAAAAATTCGAATCGGTCGAAAAACGACTGAGATATGAGGTAACATACATACAAAAAAATAAATTAAAAAAAAACATACAGACGAGTTGAAAACCTCCTCCTTTTTTGAAGTCGGTTAAAAATACTTCTAATTCTATAAATGCCTACATGAAAACACCAATAGTGTCAGCGTTTTTCGAGCGCTTGGTGAACATAAAGAAACTATGTCGAGACTACCGTACCAGATCGAGGTAGGGGATGTTTAACTGTAGCTCAGACAGCTGACAGATTCTGGAGCCAAAAAATTGATAACAGTAGATACGTACTTATTGGTGTTACGAATTTGTGTTTATCTCTGAATATTAAGTCAGGATTGTTCTTCAAATACTTTGTTGTTTTGCGGAGTTATCGAGACTTTTGTTTGATAAAGGTAATAGAGTGAAAAACAAATAAACATACCGTGTAAGTCAATAGGGCGGTATTATGCCAAAGGAGTAATATTTGCAGCCGTTAAATACAAAAAAACGAAAAATACCTACGGCTTTAGCTGAAGTTACAAAGATTTTCTTTGGAAGGATGGATCTTTGGATCCCTAAGATGGGTTTACGAAGTGGAGTCACTTGAATATTTGATGCAGGTGGGGGAGTTTTTTTTTGCCTTAACTAAGTTTAATTAGGTACTGCGTAGGAATTAAGTTATATAATACAGTTTGGTATTATTTTCGATTGGATCGAATGCCTGTAATAATATTTTGACGACCTCCGTGGTCGAGTGGCTAACACGCTGGTTTCAAGCGTCACCATCTCGTGAGGTCCCGGGTTCGATTCCCGGTTGGGTCAATGTAGAAAAAGATCTTTTCTAAATTGTCTCGGGTCTGAGTGCTGTGGTACCACCGTCGTGTCTGATTTCCATAACACAATTGCATTGGCTACTTACTTTGGGATCAGAGCAATGTATGTGATTGGTGTCCAATATTTATATTATGGTTTAGCCAGACCAGTTCTGTAAAAATATATAGTTTAATAGGCAGTACATCATCATTATTATTAGCAAAAGGACGTCCACTTCTAAACATGGGGGGAGGCCCAAGGCTTTCCACAGCGACCGGTCACGAGCAATCTGCATCTAGTTTGATCCTGCGATCTTTTCAAGGTCGTCTATTCATCTTGTTGGTGGACGTCCTACGCTGCGTCTTTGGTCGAAGGGTCTCCAATCTAGAACTTTTCTGTCCCAACGGCCATCAATTCTTCGCGCTATGTGCCCTGCCCATTACCACTTGAGCTTACTGTTTCTCAAGGCTATGTTCGGTATGTAGAGAAACATCCAGCATAGCCCTCTCCATCCATAAGCAGTACAATTATAATAAAAAAAAATATTTATATGTATTTCAAAAATTTTGTAATTCAATTTATGTGAGTATGTATATTAGTCCGGTCAAATTAGACATCCAAGGTTACAAAAATTCCCACCTAGCTGAAAATTGGTAGGATTGTTTAAAACACCATCATAAATGAAATGTAGAAAGTCCCCATCGATCCGATACAAAATGTCACAAAAACGGGTTTTTCGCGATTTTCAGCAAAACGGTAAGTTTTATCATAAAATTAGCCAGACAAAAATTGTAGAGCAGATAAATATCTACAAAAAATGTCTTTATACTTTTCTTCCTAAGAGCCACCGTTTTTGACATATAACGATCCAAAAAGTTGAAACTATTGAATAATAAAAGATATTGGCAACGGTTGAAAATGATAAAAGTGATAAAAGCGTTAAAAAAAAGGGATATTTATCCCTAAGATGTTGATGAGCAGCCGCTGAGGTTGGAAGAAGACAAGCTAACTGCACTTGTTTTTTATTTCGGGTATTTTTAACTAAACATGCATATCGAAACTTATCTAAGCACGTAGTTTTTTTAAGGAGCTCCATACATAGAGAGAAGACACCAAATTCCGTTGGTGATAACTTCTTCTTGAGTTACCCGACATTCTCATAATTATAATATTTTATATGTGTTAGATGCACTGACTGATAGAATAATATTTTTACTTGTATTACAGCTTCAGCGATGTATATACGTGGTGTACTTATACATATTATGACGATTACAACTTTTTCAACTTTTTGGATCGTTATATGTCAAAAACGGTGGCTCTTAGGAAGAAAAGTATAAAGACATTTTTTGTAGATATTTATCTGCTCTACAATTTTTGTCTGGCTAATTTTATGATAAAACTTACCGTTTTGCTGAAAATCGCTAAAAACCCGTTTTTGTGACATTTGACCCCGAGTAACTTTTTTTCCAGGTATCGGATCGATGGGGACTTTCTACATTTCATTTATGATGGTGTTTTAACCTTACCCCTATTTTTATGTCTAATTTGACAGAACCATATATACCACATTGCCTCGCCAAGTAATGATTGTGCTTAACAGTACTTTGCTAACCACGAAGTAGTTTCATTAATTTAAAAAAAAAGTTGTACCTCTCACACAAAGTAATAGAAAGGGATGTTTTCTTTCTCTTGCCTAACCAGTACCATTCAGTTTTAAAGGACGTTTTGTTAGAATAGTCCAATGTCCACTCCTCCAACTAAACGGTAGTAGGTGGATACATAAATAAAAATGCACAGTATTACACATATAGTAGAAACTAAAGTAAAATATTGATTTTGATTGTTAAGATCGTAAGTATAGTATAAAAATAGTAAAAATAAACTTTAAAAAAAGTAAGAACCGACTTCAAAACCAAAATGCACTAAAAAGTCTTAAATTAACTCTTCAACATTGAAAGGAAAGGAATCCGTTTCAGGCAAACAATTTCTTTTTGGAGTCGGTGCTGTGATAGTTGATGCTTGATGGTCAAAGTGATGCCACCGACTCCAAAAAAAAATTGTTTGCCTGAAACGGATTCCTTTCCTTTCAATGGTGAAGAGTTTATTTAAGACTTTTTAGTGCATTTTGGTTTTGAAGTCGGTTCTTACTTTTTTTAAAGTTTATTTTATTTCTTTATTTTTAGTGATTACATAAGAGGGGGGGGGGGGAGTTGCACCTTATGATTCTATTTTCTACAAAGCTACAAATTACCTATCATAAGTTTCGTCATTATAATTGCTGAACTCCTAGGCGTTAAGGAGTTCCAACATCAGTTCAGCCCCACAAAATGTTGACTATCAGACGTAACAACACGTCAACATTAAGATTCTAGTAAAGAAACACTATATGTGCCTTTAAAATTTTAGGGTTTCCCTCGAATACACCAAGATCCCATCATCAGATCCCAAAATGGAAATAATGGGACCAACTAGAAGGTATACCCTCTAAGTAAGTGAAAAAAATTTTCGATTCGGTCGACAAACGACTGAGATATGAGGTAACATACATACAAAAAAAAAATGATAAAAAAAAAACATACAGTCGAATTGATAACCTCCTCCTTTTTTGAAGTCGGTTAAAAAGAAAGCCTGTGCCAAGGTTCGACCCGGGTATCTTCGCGTATTTACCCGGCGTTCTAAACCGCTGGGCCAATTTGGTCTTTGATATCATTGACGATACTATCAAACATTTGCTTGATGTTACGTGTTACGTGTGACAGAGTGAGGTGTTTTAACGTCTAGAATTGTCTCAAATTTTTCATCATGTTCAAAAATTGGAAATTGTTAGACTCTTTACACACTGCGCTACTTTTAGCATCAACATAGTCGCGATGCAGAAGCTAGAAATTGGCAAATGATGTACTGAATTTTGGCGACTGCTTCGATACTAACGCGCGTTAGCACCGATGCAGTCGCGCTTCTGCATCGATGCTAACGCGCGACTGCATTGATGCTAAATTAAATCTGTTCATTGCGTGAGTCGCGATGCTGAAGCGCGTTTTCAACGCGCGACTACATTGATGCTATAAGTCGCAGTGTGTAAGGGGTCTTATCTGTTACGCTTATTTTCATATAATATCAAATAATAATAAACATGGAAGAGCGGCAGTAAATTTGGAATTCCTCATTTAGACACAGAATGTTTTGTTATTTTAGTGCAATGTATTTTAGTTGCCCTAGGTATATAGGAACTTATTATCTTTTACTTGATCAAACGTTGTTAAAATAATCGTTTAAAATGTCGGGTTTTAAAATAGAATAAAATATTGGCCTAGGAAGTCCGTTAATCTATACTAATATTATAAAGCTGAAGAGTTTATTTGTTTGTTTGTTTGAACGCGCTAATCTCAGAAACTACTGGCCCGATTTGAAAAAATATTTTTACGTTGGATAGTCCAATTATCGAGGAAGGCTTTAGGCTATATATCATAAAGATACGACTCATAAGACCACAGCAGCAATGAAAAATGTCGCGAAAACGGGAGAAAGATATTCCTTTTGAGAGCTTCCGCTGCGTACGCTGCGGAAACCGCTTAAGTTACACAAAAATTATGTATGACAGGATTGTTCAACATTAAAAGTTCTATAATAAAGTCCGCGACAGCATATGTCTATCTTTTACGGTTGACTTACTACAACCTTTTTTATGTTAATAAATTTGTAAAAAAATAATGCATTATATTTAGAGGTGTAATATACCACACAGGTATTTATTCTTATCAAAATGAATACATTCTTCATCACGAGCATTTCATTTAGAACAAAGTTGTCCTTTATATCATTTGATTTCAATAAATATCTTAGGAGCTACACAGTTTTAACATAATTCCGCACCAAAATAATGTTCGCAGCTTAAGTACAACGTGCGCTTGCGCTAATATTTATGAAGCTGAAGAGTTTGTTTGTTTAAACGTGCTTATCTTAGGAACTGCTAGACCGATTTGAAAAAATATTTCTGTGTTGGATAGCTTATTTATCGAGAAAGGCTTTAGAATATAAAACATCACGCTGCGACGGGAGGGGAGGGAGCAAAATCAAAACGCGCGGACGAAGTCGCGGGGGACCGCTAGTTGTTTTCTATTTGTACAAGACTTAACGACTTACAAAAAGGAATGCAATCCTACCAAAAACATTTTCATGTAAAATGTCGCCAAAAGCCGAGATCGTATTGCTTTCAGTGACAATAAGTTACGAGATCTCATATAGAGCCAAGTTTCTAACTTTATTCACAAACTTACTTTAAAACCTTCTTAAACTTGAACATAGGGTAGCTATGTCAAAATAATGTGGTCTGGCGGTTTCTATAAGATCACAAGAAAATTTATGAATAATGTATATTTTTATCACGAAACGGCCAAACCACATTTTCAAATTCCTTGGACTTTAAGGAATCCTATCAAAGGAAATTTTCGGTTTAGCAATAGCCGTATAATTTACCTACTTAAGTTTTGTCGATGACACAAAAAACAACGAGCAAAATATGATAAAATCTACATGAAAAAACATTGGTGAGTTTGAACTGAAAATTAGTATCAACAACCTCCTCCCTCTGAAATTTAATTTTCAAAGGTCTCTTGTCATCAATCTGTGGCCGTGGACACTGATGTGTCACACTGTGTCACATGGGTTCCGTCAATTTTTAACCGACTTCAAAAAAAGGAGGTTGGTTTAGAATGTTTTTAACACTCACAGTGTCATATTTTATATTCATAAAGCGTCACGCAATGTCGTATCCATAAGAGACCACAAATTTCGCAAGGTCGGACTGACAGCACGGTAGCTCAATTGGTAAGAGCGTTTGGCCCGGTCAGCCAAGAAGTTGCTGGTTCAAGTCCCGCCCGTGCGCATATTTTTGGTTTCTTATTTCATATTTATGAATATAGGAGGTTATCAATTCGATTGTATGTTTTTTTGTATCAATGTTACCTCATATCTCAGTCGTTTGTCGACCGATTCGTAAATTTTTTTCGCCTACCTAGAGGGTATAACTTTTAGTTTGTCCCATTGTTTTGGGATCTGATGATGGGATCTTGGTGTAATCGAAGGAAACCCTCACATTTAAAAGGCACGTATAATTAATATGTTTTTTTCTAGAATCCTCATGTTGACGTGTTGATACGTCTGCTAATCAACATCTTGTGGGGCTCAGCTAATGGTGGAACTCCTTAACGCTTAGGAGTTCAGTAATTATAATGACGGAACTTATGATAGGTAATTTGCAGCTTCTTAAAAATAAAATCATAAGGTGCAACTCCCCCCCTGCCCCCCTTATGTAATCACTAAAAATTAAACTAAAATTTTTTTGAATGCTGTGAAGAGGTTTTCTTGTATAAAACTTGCTCAGAATTTAAAGCAATTTTTTTTTAAGAATATGCATAACTCATATTATCATCCCTGAGTTGGATGTCACTGACCAAAACAACACCCTGTATTAGGAGAAGAACGTAACCTTGCGAAAACAAGGTTACTTGTCACTAAAACTACTACAGATTATTTCAAATTCCAGTTTCAATTTTGCCTCATGAGGTAGCGCTATGAATGACAGCTTAAGGTGGGAGTGATTAAGAAGATTAATGAACAACAAAAATGGCAGCAAGTCGCCTCCGCCTACTTAATAATCTATGCAATAATCTCGACCAAACTAAAAAAAATATATCGTCAAAGACAAACAAAATGTGACAATTTAAAATGAAATTAAAAAGTGAGACTTTGTATGCTGGGAAACCGAAATATATTTGTAGATTTTAAATTGTAAAAAAATAGACCAATTGTATTTTTTTCAAATCAGTGACTATAATAAACACGCTTTTAATGTTTAGCTTATCTTAAAAATATGAAAAGCTTGTTTATTTTAATAATATAATGTGATTCAATTAGCTTTAGCTCCATGTCTGATCGCAGCAATTAAAACTAGATTACTTTTCACCCTAGGGATGGAAAAGATATTTTTCACCCGTCTATCTTCACATGAAAGTTCAATTTTCCGAACAGAAGAAATGAAAAATATATTTTTGGGCATGGTATTTGATGACAATCAGGAACGTACCACTCTATTTTTCTTTTGACTAAAAACAACTACAAACCCCTTATAATATAATATTTTGTTAGGTAATATCTAGAACTTTTCAGTCCCAACAAATTTAATTATTCTGGGGGCACGGCAGTGCCCCCACCAAGTCGAGCAAAAAAGCGTCACGGCCGTACCATCCTTTTCTCGAAGCAATTCAGACCATTTTCGACCCCCTATAACTTTGTTGTGGATAAAACTAGAAGACTGAAATTTTCAGTAACTATGCAACATTATAAAGACACGGTATATTTCAAATTTCATTCAATTTGAACCAGTATTTTAAGAATTATAACGGGTCAAATTTCTTAATTTTGTCACTCACTGACTCACCGATCATTTAAATTCTAAGGCACTTCTAGCAGACCTAGAAGCTTCAAATTTGGAATATAAGTAGTGTTTGGTGTATGAATCAAGGAAAAACTAAAAAATCTAGAAAAGACCGCAAAGAAAATTAAGCCCATACAGCCAAGTCTTCAGTTATTTTTTTCAATATTGGCTTTATTCGTAATGATGTTTTACGGCAGTTATTATTATTGCGTGCGAAGCCGCGGGTTTAAGCTAGTCCCATATAAATATAGGCGCACGGTAGTGCCCCTGCCAAATCAAGCAAAAAATGGTCATTCCCGTCATGAAAACACGTGTAAATTAAATTATTTAATACAAAAAACGTACCTACGTGCGTATTCGTACTTATTACGAGTGCGTAAGGTTGTAAATTAATTATTATACCACGCGCTGCGATGCTAGCGAGTGAGCGGGGGCCGTTACTTACTACGCGCTGCCCGGTGCTAGCGCGAGGGCGCGGGCCTGGCGGGGACAGTTGCGGGGCGCGCGGAAAGGTGAATGTCGCCGAGCGAGCTATCGCGGTGCTGGCGCGAGGCGAAAAGTTCATAAGTCAGAGAGAGGGCTTTAAGAAAATTCGTTGCTGGTAGATATACATATATACAATAAGTAGAAGGTACCGAAAAGGAAAAAAGTAGAACTGTCTACAAAATACAAAAAGAAATGAGATCCCATCAAAAACAATACTTGTCAAAAAAAACAAGTCTCGCAACTCAGTTGTACTGCGGTAAAAAGTTGTGAGATCCATGTAATACCAAGTCGGATATTAATTTATTCAGTCTCTACTTAAGCGACTGTCTGTCTTAATACGTCCAGTCTCTAAGACCACGATCGTGGTCCATAACAATTGAAAATCAATTGTGTCTGGAATCTCCGTACTCGAAGCATTAAGTTGTTACGTAATAATTAACAGCATCTTATAGTGACGCATATCAATATTAAAATTCTTTAATGTTTTATGTAAATATATTGAGACTTGGTCATCGCCTGAAAACACGTGTAAATTCAATCGCATGAAAACACATGTAAATTCAATTATTTAGTGCGATGGTCAAGTCTCAATATATTTACATAAAACATTAAAGAATTTTAATATTGATATGCGTCACTATAAGATGCTGTTCATTATTACGTAACAACTTAATGCTTCGAGTACGGAGATTCCAGACACAATTGATTTTCAATTGTTATGGACCACGATCGTGGTCTTAGAGACTGGACGTATTAAGACAGACAGTCGCTTAAGTAGAGACTGAATAAATTAATATCCGACTTGGTATTACATGGATCTCACAACTTTTTACCGCAGAACAACTGAGTTGCGAGACCTGGTTTTTTTGACAAGTATTGTTTTTGATGGTTGAAATCTTTGTTGTTGGGGCAGAAAAGTTCTAGATTGGCGACCGTAGGATGTCCAGCGACAAGATGGGCAGTCGATCTTGTGAAGAAAACTGTGTGGTTGGCCTATATACAGCAGAATACGTCCTTTTGCTGTTAATGATGAGTCGCCCTAAGTGGTTGTCATGATCGATTATTGCAGTTTGATTATTATATCCTACAAACGTTAATTTACGTAAAAAAGTAAAGACAGAATAACACAGTTTATGCACATCTTCGAATATTTTGTATTGTAACATTGTATATTTTTGTCTAAGTTCGCGTGAAACGAAAAGCTAAATGGATGTAGGACTTCAGTCCATATTTTGGCATAGATATGATGGATGCTGACACTGACATTTGTCAAGTGTTGCTTTTTTTCCGGTTCCGCCACTGTTGGTCGTGCGTCGGAGTGGAACGTGTATGACAATGTAAAAAAGTAAAAATTTTGATTACGGGGCACGCTCCATTTATTTTGTAGTTTGATAGTTATTCCTGGTAAGTTTCTGCAGAAAGGTTTGCGTTGATTTTTGTTTGTTGCGAGACATTTCTTAGAGTCTGAGCACATGGTTCTTTTTATCGTTTCAGACGCCGCCAACATGTCAATTTGGATGAATTAATTTCGAAAGTGATTTGATATAAATGACTGGAAAAGGGCAAGTATTTTGGGAAACTCCTTTGGAAATCCTTGTATTGAGAGTTGTAATTTTTATCATTTCAGGTCTCAAATAGAAAAATTAGCATAAATGTTTAGTAATTAATTCAGAAATTATATGGCGAGCCAGCTGTTGCAGGAATTAAATTGGTTTATTAAAGATTTCATAAATAGGGTGATGAAAAGTATACCCACCCTCACTTAAAAAAAAATTGGTTGTTAACTAGAACTTTCTTTTATTTCTAGTAGTTAGGTAGGCGCAGTAGCTAAATGGCGTAATTCAACGGCGCCGTCGAGACCTATCAAAATCGAAAGATTAAATAATTTCGAAAAGAAAAGCTCGTATGGTCAAAAACATTTTAGCGGTGGGTTTGGCGTGTACGGTTTTTCAAAAATGTAAAAAAAAACAGTTACTTGGGCATTCTCGAACGCGTCAGATATTCATACTACGTATGCTCCAAGTGCCTCTGATAACAACGGTATACTAATCTGCCGGTTTGCGTGGTGGGGGTAGGCATACAAAGTAGTCAAAAATGCAAAAAAAAATACTCGAGCGCGTCAGATTTTCGGAAGGGGTGTTAAGTAGGCCCCAAGGAAGCTCCCTTTAAGAAAAACTGACGATTTCGGCGTGACCATAAGTTACGATGAATTTTTGAAAATGCAAAAAAAAAGTTTTTTTTTAAATCCTCGAGCGCGTCAGGTTTTCATAGGGGAGGTTTATCTCGGTATCCTGAAAGCATATTTTCTTAATCTGACAAAAATGTTAGTGGGTTCTCTTAATCTGACCGGAAAGGTTTTTTGGTTTCTTTTTTTTCCTTTCTTCTTTCTATTTAATAATTCTTCACTTCGTTTTGCTTACGGTACGTCCAAAAAACAATTTGAGGATCAACAGGCTATTGAATAATATACATACATGAAACTGTACATGTTAATAATACTTTTGTATACAGATACGCGTAACTTTTTCCGAGTCCACGAAAATTGTCGAGAAGCTTCAGTTTTTTTTTTGAGATATAATAAAAGTAACATAATTTAATTATCGTTATTTCATATCAATTTTTTTAACACCCTCAGTTTTCAAGATGTACTCAAAAAACCGGGAGTTTGAGTTTTTATGATGCTTCAAGTCAAAAAGTTTTAACTTTGGACAAAAATGTAAAGAGACCTTTTTTGTGTAAAATAAAATTACCTTTTTTGTTTATTTAAACTTTTTTTGTTAAATGTATCGTTCGCGACTTATATGCCGCAACGCGTTTTTCGGAAGACAAAATGGCTCCTCCACACTCCCGGTCATGCGGAAACCGGCAGATTTTGTATTTTTGGTACGTTTTAGATTATATTCTTCAAAATAAAAAATAAAAAAATCGCGCTCGAGAATGCCGGATTAACGTTTTTTTTTTTACAAGTTCGCGACCCTATAACTCGGCGGCGTCAAGGACTTATCGTCAGATTAGTTAAATTTAGTCTTAAAACACTAAAATCAACCCCCAATATCTTAATCTGACGCGCTCGAGTATTTCTGACTATTGTTTTTTTTTTACTAATCTGATCGTCTATCCTAGGCGCGCGTCACTACATATAGAGCTAAATACTTTACAAGGTTGTTCTATTTGGTCCAAGGTATCTCTCATATCTTAAACTGCCACGCTCGAGTATTACCGAAAATTCCCTCCCTAACTATAGGTTTCGCTTTTGATATGTGTCTGTAAGTTGTACAGTCACAATTTGGTGATCATGTTGTAACCTCAGGTAAATATTTATTGTGAAAAGTTAGTGTTTTTTTTAAACTTTTACTTTGGTTTGTGCGTTGAACTAACATTTTGTAAATTCTTTTCAGTGACCTTACTTAGACCTCATTTGGATTATTTTTGAAGTCAGAACTTCCTTATGGATTGATTTACTTCTTGTCTGCTGTTTTGAGGATGGATCGGTATCGGTTAAATTTTGGGGTAACGTTGCAGAGTTGTCTGTAGTTTGATGCAACAAAGATTTGAAATAGTAACCTCCGTTGAAATCCAAGGTTGGTTTTCCTTGTATTTACTGTAACTTTAGTGAAAATTGGGATATATTTGGATATTAATTTAAGCATAACTTAGGAATCCCTTTGAGGATGAATTTTGGAATCAATTAGGAAATTAAAAACTTAAATTGGTGGTTTATCTTTATTTAATTAGAAATTTGTGAACATAAAGATTTGTAATAGTATGGATATAGATAACTAAATTAGAACCTTACCTAGTCTCTACTGAATTCTGAGCTATTAAGTTTTGTATGTATTTTTTTTTAAGGTGTTAAAAGGTAGATGTGTAATAACAAATTTGAATAAACTTTTGTTGCCAAATGCTATACCCGGATTTCTTTATTTCATTCGAATATTAGTACCTTTTAAACACCCTTTGTACACACTAGCCGGGAGTGACTGTGACAGTATAAAAAATAATATGGAATTTATACTCGACCTGCATTTTCGATATTTTGTGTCGACTGTGTATCATGCGGTAAACTAATATGTTTAACTTAGAAAGATTGGTAAATTACCTAAGCAAAAGGTAACTTCATTTTAAGCAACAAATGTTACTTACTTAAAGGAGTAACTGACATCTGAAATCGGTTTCGTTTGTCAGCTTTTACTTGTCTTTCTCTTCCGATAGGAATATTAATTTTATGGCCCTTATAGAAAAAAATAAGATTTTGGTATTTATTTGACGGTCAGCCCTATACCCAGTTCCTTGATCAATTAACATCAAATCCCTTAAGAAGAAACATTTGACAAACGTCATAAAGCTTGTAGTCAAGGGTTCATAAAGTTTATGAACGTTGTACGTGGTCCGCACCAAACGGATTTAGATTCCGGCTAAATCGTAAAGCAACAGTTGATGATGCCCATAAAATATATTACGTGTTAGTCCGTGCTACGTGTGTCTAGTATAGATGTGGAGGAAACTGCGTTTGACTTTGGTGAAAAATTATGTGTATAATGCCAGATTTTTTTCAATGTCCTTTTAAAATCAGTCGTTTTATACTTATTCAGTGGGATAAGTCTGACCTAGTATTGCTGTTATTTAAACAGCAATACAATGTGTATGTGTAATGTATGTGTGTTATTTAAACAACAGTAAAATGTGTTGTGAGATTTGAAGTAAGTGGTCTGGTTAAAAGATAGATTCTTAAAGGGAAAGTTAAGATAGTTAGCATATATGAGATATCCTGCATATAATTAAACCTTTCACAACTACTAGTATAATATTACTATTTGTTTTCAATCTATGATTTCTGTGATATGTCTCTTAGGGCTGATTTCACCTACGTCAGATTAGACTTATACGACTGAATCAGTATAAAACGACCGATTTTAAAATGACATTTACATAAATGACAAATAGATGACGTTTTTAAATTAGGCGTATTGTATTATGTTCGACGACAATATCTTATATGACGTTGGTAAAATCAGGCCTAAGTATAACTAAACTCGTTAACTATTAACTTAGTCCTAAATTTATAAACATACTTATAAATAAACTTTTTGACAATATAAACTATATCTAGGGGAAAGGGAAAAAAGTGATGTTAACCTTAATTAAAATAAATAAGAAACTATGAACAAATAATAATCATATTGCAAAGCTGGACCTGCGATTGCGGCGTGGTGTCGAGAAGGCTGGCTAGTTACAAATACACTGTAATATTGTGAAAACCGCGAGATTATATTCTAACGCGTAAAGTTATAGTAGTCTGTCGATTGATTGTTTACAAACTCGACAAGATTAAGCATTTTGTTTAAAATTTTGCATCGTTTACAATATTACGACATATACGTTTATCACATTCATTCGCGACGAAATTTATGGTAACAGTTTCAATCTTAATTTGTCAATTTTCCAGTGGATTCTTCAAGATCGAGAGCCGATGGAATTGCATGTACTGATAATAAATAGGTACTTTTACTCTGAACCTTCTCCGAATACTAATTCGCATTACTTCCGGCAGACGGCGGCGAAAAAAATAAACGCGAAGTTTGTCTCCTGTGGCGAACTTTTCACAAATTTTTCAATGCTAATTTAAAGTCTGGCAATCTTGCCAAATGAAATTGTCTCCCGCTGGATTACTTTTCAATGAAACACTGTGGTGTCCCAACCATTACGTCAACACTGCTGAAGTAGTTTATCTTATTTGTAACACAGTAACTTGTGTTATCTAGGGAAATTGTGTTTTAAAGTGCTGCCTTAAAGGTAATACAAGTCTGAGGTTTGAGTTTGCATGTATAGTTTTGAAAAATAATTTTCCTGTCCTGCGTGTATCTGTATTAATGTAAGCTTGTACTAGGTTTACTTATTTGATTTGATTTGCTAGTTGATTTTAAATTGATTTCAGTCAATAATGTTTATAATCATCATCGGTATTATTATTTGTTATACTACGAAAATCATTTTTCATTATGATTGAAATGCAAGTTGAAACAATTCAGTAACAATTACTGCTAAATGCTGTGCTAAAGCTATTTATATTTACATTTGAAATGTTAATGGTAAGTATTAGAACTCCAGCACATTATTTGCATAGTTATATTAGCTATTCAATTGCAAAACTTGAGATAATTTACCCCATATCTGGCTTGGAGATATAAGGGTTCTATCAATTGATATAACTTCGCAATTGACCAGTTTTTTTCTGCAGACAAGTCATTATTCACTACTAATGTGCACAATCAAACGAAGTTGTATGAACGTTCTCGTTCATATTTTGTTGTGTAATATTATCAAAAAGCGTTAGTACGACTATTTCAAAATGCAAGTGTTTGCAAAACTTGTATCATCCTAAAGACATACCTGAACCAAACTGATATAAAACATCAAAGTGAAAAATAATTCCGACTGAATGATCCAAACCATGAACAAGTGTTGTAAAAGTCATAAAAGTCATAAAAGTCATTTATTTATGCAAATAGGCCCTCTGGGGGCACTTTTACACGTCCCAATATAAACCCTACCACAGCTTCGGGACAATTGTGGGCTAGTGCTGAGAAGAAGCTGCGCAACAAACTCAGTCACTATTGTCAATGCCTCTTTTCAAAAGGTTTACAATGTTTGTAGTGATCATGCAAGTCCATACATTATTATCATTTAAATAATCATCTACTTTATAATACCCTTTCGTCATAAGGGTTTCTTTAATAACAGTTTTAAATTTATTAACCGGTAAGTTAATAATGTGTTCTGGTAGTTTATTGAAAAATTTTATACCTTTCCCCATGAAAGAGTTACCAACCTTTCGAAGCCTAAATTGTGGAATAGCAAGCTTATCCTTATTTCTAGTATTATATTTGTGTATGTCACTATTTTTCGTGAATAAATGAAAATTTTTCCGTACATACATTAAATTTTCGTAAATATACTGAGAGGCTAGAGTTAATATTCTAATTTTTTTAAACACCTCTCGTAAGGAATCTTGAGGTTTAAGATTATAAATAGCTCGCACGGCTCTTTTTTGTAACACAAAAATTGTCTCTACATCAGCAGCCGCGCCCCACAGTAAAATGCCGTAGGACATCAAGCTATGGAAATAACTAAAATAAACTAACCTAGCTGTTTCTACATCAGTCAAACGTCTTATCTTCCTTACAGCAAAAGCAGCTGAGCTTAGTCTCCCTGACAAGGCCTCTATATGAGGACCCCATTGTAGTTTGGAGTCTAAAGTGATTCCCAAGAATGTTGTGGAATCAATAGTATCAAGCGGTTTGTCTTTTATCTTAACCTGAGTTGATGCCTGTCGGACATTAGGCATTGTAAACTTTACACATTTAGTTTTACTTCCATTAAGAAGAAGATTGTTAACAGTAAACCAATGTAATACTTGTGAAAGAGTATTATTTACATCGTCAAAATTTCCTTCACCTCTTGGAATTTTAAATATAAGTGAAGTATCATCTGCAAACAAAACTATATCACAAAGATTCCCCACAAAATGCGGGAGGTCATTTATATATATTAAAAATAAAAGAGGTCCTAATATAGATCCTTGGGGCACACCCATTGTTAGAGGTGCTCCAGAAGACTCAGTTCCGTTTATACATACTTTTTGCATTCTACCTGAAAGATATGAATTAATTAAATTTAACGAGTTCAATGATGCCCCATAGTGACATATTTTTTTAAGTAATGTTTCATGATCCACACAATCAAACGCTTTCGATAGATCACAGAAAATCCCTAAAGCATCATGCCTATTATCATAAGCATCAAATATATGTGTTAAAAGAGCAACTCCTGCATCCGTGGTGCTTCTTCCTTTAGTAAAACCGAATTGTTTGTTATGTAATAACTTGTTCGATGAAAAGTGTGCTAAAATTTGATTGAATATAATCTTTTCATATATTTTACTCAAGACTGGCAGAATCGATATTGGCCGGAAGTTTGAGGGGTCACTTTTGTCACCCGCTTTGAAAAGCGGTATTATTTTACTAATCTTCATTAAACAAGGAAACTGGCCGTCATCAATACACTTGTTAAAAATTAATGCTAGTTGAGGGGCTATTATGTTAATAATTGACTTAATAATATGCACAGATAGTCCCCAAAGATCCTCCGTTTTTTTCATATTTAACTCTCGAAATGTTTTTATTATTACTTCAGGTCCTACATGCCTAAAGTGCAGTTGAGAATTACATTCACTGACATTAAGTTTTAGAATAGATTCGGCTATTACTGAAGAAGAAGCAAGTTCTTTCGTTGTTGTTGGGGAAACGGAACGTTAATGAGCGCTGGGACAGATAGGTACAGCTGAAATCAAACAGACGAAAGAAAACGGGCTAAGTGCGAATTGGGCTCCTTCATTTAGAGTTCTGTACCAGCCTTAACTATATGACTGACTATTACATACATTTATAAATTCAGATGTTGTTTTCTACATAATAATTGTTGGTGACTAGTTCATTTTAGGAGCTTCGTGTGCGTAGGGGGTTAATAGGTTAGTTTCCCAGAAATTGAAACATTTGCTTTATAAAAGGACATATATTCTGATCGTCAAAAGTGATTGAAGAGTGCTAGTTATTTATAATTAGGTATCTTTTCTGTGTGATAAAAGGGCATTGACATACATTTCAATTGAAGTACCTACGTAATCTCATAAGAATTTTTATTCCTCTAAAGGTAAGGAACCCTAACATAAAACTTGAAATTATTCAACTGCGTAGATAGAAACATGCCCAGGTAACGGCAGAACGTATAAAATTATGATTATTTACGAACTCCAACGCGGCAGAGGCCGGTCTTCGCGACCATAGGATATTTAGTCCAGCCACTCAAAGATTATTTCATAATAAACCTGTATTTTGAAACAATCTTTGGGCGGCTAGACTAAATTTCCTATGGTTTTTGCACAGATTCAAGAACGTAAATATACCCATTCTTAACAACAACTAAACTTTTATTAGAACTCAACTTTTAAAAGTGAAAGAATATACTGTTTTAAATATAAGTGCTCAAGCTACTTTACCGTAACTAAACACCTAAATTCAAATTATTCGTCTACGAGTATTGAGCAAACGCGAGTAGGTTTATTACTACGCCTCTATATCATGTTCAATCTTTTAGTTCATACTTTAGCTAATCTGTCGTACTTAAATCCTAGCGTCACGTAGAGTTCCACCTTTTACATTTTTTTGGATTGCTGATACTGAATTTTCAGGAAATTGATAAAGGAAGTAAATCCAACCGCCAATACCAGACCTTGCCGCATTGACTTAAAGTCGGAATTGATTTTAATTTCACACACTTTCTTAGGACAAATATTTTAGGCGGCCGCTAATAAAATTAGCTTCTGACATTGACAAGGTTTCTCGTGGTCGCTTCCAATCCGTGTCGGCGAAATCGAGACTATAGCATAATTTAATTAAAATCTGTGGCCAGAGATACCATAATCATTTTATCATCATCATCATCATTATCAGCCAAAGGACGTCCACTGCTGAACATAGGCCTCCCCCACGGTTTTCCACAGCGACCGATTACTAGCGGTCTGCATCCAAATTGATCCTGCAATCTTTATAAGGTCGTCTGTCCATCTTGTTGGTGGACGTCCCACGCTGCGTCTTTGGTCGAAGGGTCTCCAATCTAGAACTTGCCTGCCCCAACGGCCATCAGTTCTTCGCGCTATGTGCCCTGCCCATTGCCACTTAAGCTTACTGATTCTCAAGGCTATGTCCGTTACCTTAGTTCTTCTACGTATCTCCTCATTTCTGATTCGATCCCGTAGAGAAACACCCAGCATAGCCCTCTCCATTGCTCGTTGTGTGACTTTGAGCTTCTTTATAAGGCTCATAGTTAGAGACCATGTTTTGGATCCGTATGTCATCACTGGTAACACACACTGGCTGAATACTTTCGTCTTAAGACACTGAGGTAAATGAGATGAGAAGACACTCTTGCGTAATTTCCCGAACGCTGCCCAGCCGAGTTGGATTCGTCGATTGACCTCTTTCTCGAAGTTGGACCTACCCAATTGGATCACTTGTCCCAGGTAGATGTACTCGTCGACAACTTCGAGAGTTGAGTTCCCAATGGATACAACAAGAGAACTCGACGTAATTTTCGTCTTCTCCATGTTCATTTTAAGACCCACTTTTCGGGAGACTCGGTCAAGGTCTTCGAGCATAGTGCCAAGATCGTCCAGCGTCTTTGCCACAACGACTATATCATCGGCAAATCGGAGGTGTGTGAAGTATTCGCCATTAACATTAGTTAAACTATGTTAAACCACGGATTTGTACAGTCGCTGGCCCATCAGACCATACATTTTTGTTAAAGAATAATCCTTACTCCAACTGAATAAGATTACGCAGTGTCTAGCTTGATGTTCCGTTGTCCATACACAAATCCTTCTTTGACATGTCCCGGAACTCAGATTATTCCCGGTTTCGTGTTTCTGCTTCCGTGCAAATACACGTACACTTTTAAAATTGTCAGGCCCACTCAGCTAATACAGCAAGGGTTTATCTCTTAGATATTACACATGGTATGGTACCTACTTATGATTCGTTCGTAGATGTTGACCCTTTACGACGTTTAAAATAAACAATTATTTAAAAATACAGAACTATGTTTTGGTTCGAGTCTTTTTTGTGAGTTAGATAACTATTTGTTATCAAGAATGTTTTTTATGATTTAAGTCATCTTTGCTCGCTTGCTATTGTACAAGTAAGTCTCGTAGCGTAGCTCTTTTTGAGTAAATAAGTACTGTATGATTAACTTGAATCTTCATAATATTAAGAGCACAATATTAACACAAGGAAATATTTAAGAAGCTACGCTTTCGCTTCAGTGTGCTATCTAGAAGTATTAATCGCCTTGTCACTTAAAGCCTTGCATACATTTAAATAAGAAAAGCGTGATAATCGCGATGTAACGTCTGCAAACCCTTTTTGAATTCCGCCAAAATTGACTGCGTAATATTCGTATTTTAATTTGAATAATGTGGTCTTTAGACGTCACTCAAAGCCCACGGGAGTAATCTGTAAGACCTTGCCTTGCTCTGTGGGTTTGGATATCAGAATTTATCTGCTTAAAACACGGTGTAGATTGATAAAAAAGGATAAATATGGGTTCAGCGTATTTTACCGATATTAAGCATAATTTAGACAATTCAATTTTCATAGATAATACCTAAATCTAAACAATACTATACACCGTCTGGCCATAAATACTGTTACAATTAAAAATAAGAAAGAACATTTGAACAAAACCGGGTTATCAATAGGTACACTGAGACCTTCTCTGTTTGTGACAGAAAAAAAATCTGGCCGTCCACGTAGTGTTCGAACGAAAAAGCTGGTCAAAGCAGTAAGGGAAAGAATTCCTGTCCGAAAGAAAAATATTTTATCTCGGGAGATGAAGATAGAACCCAGAAACATGTCGCGTATTTTAAAAGATGACTTAGGACTTGCAGCCTATAAAAGACGCACTGATTATTTTTTAACTGATAATTTAAAAAATAATAGGGTGGTAAAATCGAAAAAACTACTGAAGCGGTACGCAAAGGGAGGTCACAGAAAAATTTTGTTTACGGATGAGAAAATCTTTACAATTGAGCAACATTTTAACAAACAAAATGTCTGTATTTATGCTCAAACCTCTAAGGAAGCTTCCCAATTAGTCGGCAGAGTGCAATGTGTGCATTACCTGACTTCAGTGATGGTTTGGTGGGGTGTTAGGTATGAAGGAGTGACTGAGCCATATTTTTGTGAAAAAGGTATCAAAACATCGGCACAAGTCTATCAAGATACCATTCTTGAAAAGGTAGTTAAGCCCCTTAACAAGACCATGTTCAATAACCAAGCATGGTCTTTCCAACAAGACTCGACGCCGGGTTATAAAGCTCGGTCCACGCAGTCTTGGATAGAATCGAACGTTTTGGACTTCATCAGAGCTGAAGACTGGCCGTCGTCTAGTCGCGATCTTAATCCGCTGGATTATGATTTATGGTCAGTTTTAGAGAGTACGGCTTGCTCTAAACGCCATGATAATTTCGTCAGTGGAAAGGAACAACTGCTAAAGCGCCAAAACTGTACTTGTGGAAAAAAAGAGGATCAAAGTATAAATTTTTCGAAAAAAATCATAACTCTTTTGTTATTAATGTTAGATAGGTCTTTTAAATTGAAAACATGATCCTGTTTTTTTTCCTCAATTAAAGTAGTATACATAAGTTTCTAGCTCATTTAGGTCGCACAATAGCTGTCGCTTTAGAATAAGTACTATGAAAATTAATCAAATGTTAGTCAGGATAAAACTTCTAACCTCCACAAATTTGAAATATCCAGCAAACAAGAAGTGCTTAAGAGTTTTAACAAGCCTTTTGATAAAATAACTAAATTGCTTAGTGAGTTACAATTTTAAAGTCGGTCAAAGATAAATTACTTAACTACAATTATTGTAGTCACATACGCCAGCAAAGAAATGCGTAAGAATCGTTATTACTAACGGGACCAACAGGAATATTTGCTTAGATACGCAGACCTCATGGAACGAACATAAGCAAATGTTGCTTAACTCTAACTACATAACACGTTTTAAGCAATTATAGTACTTACAGTTTGAATAGGTATTAATGATTTGTGAAAAGAAATGCTTAAATTATCCTAATGCCTTAATTAAAAATATTGTCATTGCTACTAACTGGGTACAGGTAGTGGTAGTGTTCCCGAGGCCAATAGGCTTTTAGGCTCTTTTAGGGCTAGCCTATAAATTAGGGGCTACAGCAGAATATAAGCCTAAAAATACTTTTAGGCCTGTAGGCTAGGCCTTTTTCATAGCCTTTTTTTGTCCACCCGATGACTTTAAGCTCTTAGCCTTTTTTTAGGCTAGGCACATATTTAAGAGTGTTGAAAGGCTAAAAACCTATAAAGATTTTCCGTCCTTTAGGCTAGGTCTATTTTATTTATTCATTGAGTATAATAATCGTCAACCTAATTTAACGATTTTTACCGCCCTTATGTCCGGGGCATAAGCGTTAACTTTGAGTGTCTGAGTGTTAACCGTACATCGGACAAATCGTGCGAACGCGAATTTAACTTTAAGAGCTTTAACTTAAGCAACGAATTAAGGTCGCACTGTGAACTCATGACTCATGAATGATTTTCAAACTACCCTCAAAATAAGGTATAACATGTAAGTACTTTTATTTTTCGATTTCAATTAATATCGTTTTCATTTAATTTGAAAGTCAATACAATACAAAAATACTTAATAAATCATAAAAAGCCATAATCTGAATACTGGCTATATAGCCTTATAATAAGCCTACTACACGTTAAAGACTAGATGAAAAAAAAAATACCTAAAGAGCTATAAATAGGCCTATAGGTTTTTTTGAACCTATAGGCTTTTTAAAATGAGTAGCCTTTTAAAAGCTTAGTACCAATACCACCAAGAAAAAGCTTAGTACCAAAAGAACTAATAGTCTTAATTTAAAGCCTAAAAGCCTATAGGCCCCGGGAACACTAGGTAGTGGTAATGACTATATTTTGAATTGTTTAGTTTAAATAAAGAAAAAAGTTTGGTTAGTAAAGTAAAAATCATGTTTTTTTTAATCGTTCTCGTTTATTTTCTTAAGAAATTTAGATTTAAGGACTTTTAAATAACATTAATCAACCAATAGTCACATAAATTAGTATTACGTAATAATTAAAATAGTAAACAAAATTAGGAACACTCAATAATTTCCATGTGAATAGGGTGATCCTATTCTCTAGAATGTCATACCTTTAGTAAGGTTTGCAGGAAGCCATCGTTTTCTTCCAGTGAGGGCCGGCTAGTGGTAGCCGGCGCTAGCTAGGAATTGGCTTCTAATAAACAGATTGTTTATACGAAGCCAATACCTAGCTAGTCTCACTGCAGCCAGCGCTGGCTTCTGAACTGCCCTGACCGTCATGCAGGTGAAGAGGGCGATCCATTTTTTCGCGGTACACCGACATATAGTGACCAGGCCCACATGTGTGAAGGGGCGCTGATGATGAGCCAGTCTGGCATCAAGCAGGTCTTCGATTGGCGGTATTACCGGCTCTAACTTGCGGATACGGCAGAATTGGCACCGCTGAGATGTCTGCCTAACGGCTGGCCTAAGTCCGATGATGTGGTATTTCCGACGTAATTCGTTCACCACCAGTTCGTTGTTTGCATGCGCGAAACTGTCGTGGTATGAATGGATCAGCAGCCTGGCGATTGGGTGTTTACCATAGATCACAATCGGATAGGATTCTACATACTCTGCGGCAGCAGCAGCAGTACCTACGGCCAGAAAGCCTGAGCAAGTTGTCGTCTCCTCACTGTAGAGAAATATTCTACTATTACGTATACGAGAAGGATGGGCACAAGTGACAAGACCGGTAGCCAGTTTCACACTGTTTTATTATATGAAGGTGGCGGTGGACGCAGCCACGCGCATTTACCAGTATACCTACATTACAATCCTCCCTCTTAATTTTTAAAAATATTTCTTATAATCTACTCTCGGTAAATCCCGTAATTGCATTCTCGGCCTAAACGCTAAACTATAACGCTAAACCTGCGGCCTGCGCGTGCGCTGGTGCTCGCGCGGATGCCTCTGCCTGGGCCGAAAGACCTGGCCTGCTGAGGTTAACAATTGGTTGGAAAGTGCACAGACTTTCTTTCACCTTGCTGTCTTCCCGGACTGCTGAAGTATTGGAATTTGAAGAATTTTTCTCTTTTATTTGAGCTTCTCCTTTAATAATCTGATTTTGATGTCTTTTAACCTTTTCTTTACAGTTATAGTCTTCAATTAAATATAGGACTTTACCGAGACGTTTAATTATTGTTCCATGACACCAATTAAATTTGTTTTTATTAACATAATTTTTATATAACACTAAATCCCCAGGTAGAAAACTATTCCTAATCGTTCCACCAAAGTAGTTATTCTGCAAGAACTGTTTATGCTTGACATCATTAATGAGTAAAGTTGATGGGGGTGAGCTTTCTTTTGGAATTAGTAAGTCTAATCTGGACCTAAGAGTTCGACCGAAAATAAGTTCTGCCGGTGAGCGACCTGTCGTTGTATGTTTAGAGTTTCTGTAGTCAAAAAGGTATTTATTTAAATTCACTATAAAATTTTTTGAGTCCTCTGAAAGTAAACTCGTTTTAATACCCTTTTTTACTATTTTCACGTAACACTCAGCTTGCCCGTTACTCGCAGGGTGGTATACCGGACTAGTCAAGTGGTTAATACCATTTAATTGACAAAAATGAGTAAATTCTCCAGATACAAATGATGTGCCATTATCTGTTACAATATTTTTTGGAATACCGAACCTTGACATTAAATCGCTCATTTTTTCAATTAAACTTGCCGTCGTGATACTATTTTTCATATCATAACATTCGACCCATTTCGAATACGCATCCACAACCACCAAGTACATATGGTTATTAATTGGACCGAGAAAGTCCATGTGTATCCTGTCAAAACATTCAGTAGGTTGTTTCCATGATTCAAGTGGTACCCTAGGAGGCGAAGGTCGAAGTTTTGAACATATACTGCACTCTAAAACCATTTTTTCAATACAAGTATCGATACCTGGAAACCAAAACCGAGCCCGTGCCTCTGCCTTACACTTGACTATGCCTAAATGTGAGCTATGTAGCTCTGATAAGACTTGGTGAACTAATTTGGGAGGAATAATTACCTTATAACCTCTCATCAAACACCCATTTTCATAAGCTAACTGCAACCTACACTGATGATATGGCTTTAACCTTAAATCTGTTACTTTTCGTGGCCAACCTTTAGCTATATAAACAATGACTTTTTTCAAAACGTCAACCTTTGCCGTTTCACGTTGTAAATCAGCTAAAGTAACAGGCATGTATCCAACAACTACAAAATTGACATAAGAAGCGCGGTCGATAGGTGCAGGCGTTTTATCATCATTACCCGTTTTATGAATGCAATCAGCTGGGCGGCTATCACCGCTGTGTGCGTGCGCACATACTTGCCTACTCTCAGCTGTCTCGACCGGTTCTTCTAATGATGCTCGGGACAAATAATCAGCACTATTGTTTGCGCTACGCACGTATTCGATTACATAATTATAGGCAGATAAAAATATTGCGTACCTCTATAACCTATTCGCAGTGATCTCGGGTATGCCTTTCTGTGGCCCAAATATCGATAATAAGGGCTTGTGGTCTGTCCTAAGTACAAAGGGGTTAGATCTGGCATATAAATATGTATGAAAACGTTTCACTCCGAAGATAATAGCCGTTGCTTCCTTTTGTATTTGAGCGTATTTTTTCTCAGCCGCGTTCAAAGTGCGGGACACAAAAGAAATCGGTCTTTCAGTTCCGTCTGAACAGATTTGAGACAAAATCGCTCCTAAACCGTGCGGTGACGCATCGACGGTTAAAAATAGTTTTGCACTTGGGTCGAAATGTGCTAGCACTTGGTCCGAAGCTAAACATTGTTTCATTTCATTAAATGCTTTTTCATGTGCCGATAACCACGACCACTTGGCTCCCTTTTTAAGCAGGTCGTATAACGGCCTAAGAATTGACGAGGCTCCTTGAACAAAATTCCTGTAATAATTAACCAAGCCTAAAAAGATTGTAACTGACTTAAGTTACTAGGAACTGGTGCTTTTAGAATTGCGTTAACCTTTTCTGGCGATTTTTGCAGTCCGTGTTTGGTTTTGTCATAGCCGAGATAATTTATTTTGTCCTGGAAAAATGAACATTTATCTTTGTGTAAGGTAAGACCCGCATCTCGCAATCGCTGTAAAACTAGATATAGCTTTTCTATGTGCCGATCCCTTGAAATATCAGTTATTAACACGTCATCTAAAAATACCAAGACCCCTTCTATGTCACCTAATATGCTATTAAGTACCCGTTGAAAAATGGCTGGAGCACTAGCTAATCCAAACACCAACCTATTGTACTTATAAAGGCCTCGATTGGTATTAATACAAGTAACATTTTCGTTGTCTTCTATTTGCAACTGGTTATAAGCCATGGACATGTCTAATTTGGTAAACTGTTCTCCTCCATTTAATTTAGAGAACAGGTCCTCCACTGTAGGCAATGGATATTTTTCTACGATTAATTGTTTGTTTATAGTTTGCGAATAATCAGCACTGATACGAACTGATCCATCACGCTTCAGCACGGGAACGATTGGGGATGCGTATTCTGAGTACTATACCGGTTCTATAATTCCCAAATCAACCAAATGATCAATTTCTTTGTTAACTTTTTCTTTGAGGGCAAAAGCAATAGGACAAGCTTTGAAAAAAATAGGTTTTGAGTCAGGTTTTAAGGGTAACTTTACTTTAAATTTTTTGAAACACCCTAATTTGCCAGCGAATAATTCAGGAAAATCAGATATAATCTTTTTAATAACATTACTATTACTTACTCGGGAAAGGTCACAGAAATTAATCGGTTGTAGTTGTAACTCGAAAATAGAAATAAAATCTCGGCCGAGAATTGATGGCCCGCCATTCGAGATAACGTAAACATCGAGCGTAGCGGACCGGTTCCTATAAGTAATCGGTAATTTAGCTATACCTACGCATGGCAAGCCTGCTCCAGAATAGCTTATAAGTTTTTTACGACAGGGTGACAAAAACACATCTTTGAAATGAATGACGCCTATACGTATTTTCAGATATAGCAGTAACGGCCGAACCACTATCGATTTCGAATCTCAAATCCAGACTATTTATTTTAACATGCACAAACATTGGCGCACCTTCTATCGATAGAATATTAAAAAACTCACCGTCATCATCATAAATATCATCACCGCTCGTTTCAGTCACTTGCATATACTTAACACTATTACACATTCGACGCAGGTGACCTTTTTTATTGCAATTTTTGCACTTGTAATTAGAAAACCTACATTCACTTGTTTTATGGTTAAAATAGCCGCACACAGAACACTTTTCCCGGCCCGGACGTTTAGCGTTGTCTATCTTGAAAACCGATTCTCGTGCAACTGACGACCCCGATGACGCGATGGCTGCTTCACGTGAACAGCGAGAACTTTCGGCCAGCTCCACAGCTTTTGTTAGCGTGAGCGTCGTGATGTCTTGTGCGAAAAGCTTCTCTCGTTCAGGTCCCGGAATCATACCCATTACGAATCTGTCTAGTAATGCTTCATCCAGGTTTTTGAAACTGCAATGCGCTGCCAAACCTCGCATTCGTGCCGCCCATTGTGCGTGACCTTCGCCTACATTTTGAACCGCCGCATAAAAATGCAATCGCTCCGCAAATCTGCATCGTTTTGGTGTGAAGTGGTCGTCCAGCAACTTGATGACTTCATCAAATGTCTTGGATTCCAATTCATTCGGCAATGCCAAATTACTTGCGAGCTGATACGTTGACTCGTTGAGTGCGCTGATTATGATGGCTCGTCTTTTAATGCCCGCCTTATCCGACTCCGCCGTAATGTCATTTGCAATGAACCATTGATTCAATCGGTTTCTGTAGGTTCTCCAATCCTGAGTTTGGTGGTCGAAGCTAGATATTAGACCAAAAGGACTCTGAGAACCCTTTTTTTTTTTAAATTGTGGGTAGAAATCCGCAAGTCGCCATTATTACGTATACGAGAAGGATGGGCACAAGTGACAAGACCGGTAGCCAGTTTCACACTGTTTTATTATATGAAGGTGGCGGTGGACGCAGCCACGCGCATTTACCAGTATACCTACATTACACTATCTTTCGAGACGAAGCGTGCTGCTTGGACGCATATTAATTCATCGGAAAATGATTCTAATTGAATTTTACGTATTAAATGGATCTCGGCAAACTTGAGATCAGAAGCCACCATCAAAGGTAAGTTCATGTCATCATGAACTGAGGACGCAGGAGTCGTTAATTTTGAATTTTGTGGTAAAATTAATGATCGAAATATTTATGCCGACTGATGGACTCTAGCTGTTGCCCTAGCTAGGCGTAACCAGCTGCTGAATCTATGATGATCAGCAACTACCGGCAACAGAGTTAGATTTTTGGTTATATGACCAACGGTAAGTCCAGTCACTGCAGAAACGGTTTTCATTTTTTCTGTGACTTGAAGAATATCACGAGATGGTTCACAGGGCCACAAGTCTTCTGATAATAAGAGAAAGGGTGGTCCGGTAAACCAACGTGACTGCACGGAAAACTCCCCGTTGCTGCGGGCAGCGTCGTCGGCGGCGTTTAAAGCTGTTGGGACATATCTCCAATTTTGAACTTTGGTGATTTCGGCTATTTCACCAACACGAAATGAAACAAATGATTTAAATAAACAGACCTCGCTGCGGAGCCATTTTAAAACGGCGAGGGAGTCGGTTCAGTAAAAAACTTGATTAGGTTTTCGCGTATGCGCATCAGTAACGTACACGCTGAAACGAGCAGCAACAAGAGCTGCCTGTAACTCCAATCTTGGGATTTGTTGATTTGTTTGTTGATTTTTTGTTGATGAGCATTAGCTCATTTTCGCTAACATTACTTCAAAACTTGTTAGAAAAGGCTACTTTCTGCAAAAAAATGTGAAATCATAAATTTCCAGCATAGCATTTTTGCTAACATACTACAGTACTTACACAAACAGTGAGCAAAAAAATGCTAAAGCGCCAAAACTAATCGAATCTTATTCACATACTTTTGCTTACATGCCAAATCATTTTGAACAACAGTTATGAATAATTGCTAATGTACCAATAAACTATAAAATTCAGAAAGCTTGAATTGCTAAAGAAACAGCGTAATTCAAGTTCTTAAGTAACAAATAAATACTTATAGTGTAAAAGCAAAAATAAAGTGCCAGCAAAAAAAATCTTACGGGACATTTGTTGCAAAAGCACTGAAAATACGTCGTTTTAGTAGTGACAAGGGCGGTGATTTTCAAAATACTTGCAAATTATGAAATGCTAAAGCGCCAAAAAAGTTATCTTATTAAGTTGAATCCTTCATACATCGGCGCAGAAAAAAAAACCTATCCAACAATGTATGTAACTCGTTTTGGCCAGCATGACTCTTTAGCATTTTTTCCTTTCCACTGACGATTTGGAGTCCCTAAAACAATCCATATGATTGGCAGTGAAAAAATTTCCCATGGAAAGAGTGCGTGCTTCTATTGATAACTGGCCTCAACGTTTAAAGGACTGTGTTGCAGCCAATGGAGACCACTTCGAATAAGCTTTTTATATTTTAAATTGTTTTATATTTATGTATAAAACTAACACACTGTAAAAGTAATAAATATTATTTGCATTAAAAACATTTTTTTCTTTGTGACAATATTTACGGCAAGACTAGGTACATGTCAGTCCACACTAATATTTAAAAAAACATGTTTACAACATACCAAAGCAGTGGTCTACCTAGGAAATAGGGCTATTGGATAAGATTGAAACTTACATGGTCATTAATATTAGAATTGATTGTAACGGGATTGCTACCATGTACCCTATTATTTTTGAGTTTCCGATATTTCGGCACTGTTGCAAGTGCCATGGTCACAGCGTAACGTAATCAGTTTTAAATTCTAATATTGGAATAGAGTTTATTTGCGGAGAATTTATTAATTCAAGTTAAGTAAATAATATGTCAATAACGATTCTAGTTTTTTTTCCGTGACAATCATTTATAAAATTGTTTGTCCGCCATTGAACCTTACTCCTGTTGATTAAATAGATCAAGTCCGTTTTTTGCTAGTCATCATCATTAAAAATGCTATCATTTTAAAGTAAGATACAAACAAAAACCAACAAGACCTACATTGTTAAATAATTGAAAACAGTTTTTTTTAAATCCAATATTTGCTTAATTAAACTTTATTTACTGACATTCTTTTAATAAAAGATACAAAAAAGCAAGTTTATAATATTATAAGGAAAGTTATGTTTTGTTTTGTTCTACATAAAGTTACCACCCTATTCTACTTCATCGAATTTAATGCTACCCGTTTAACCCAAAAGTTAAACGAAAAGCACATCGTGTTCCACTCAACAATATTCCAGGCTGTTTAGGGTAATTCAGTTGTACGAATATCGGATTGTGGTTTACCCACAACTTTCATCAAAGAGCAGTCACAATTAAGAGCTAAGACATAGCTTTGATCCCGAAAACTAATTTGAAAACTTTTTGATTGATCACCTCATTTATGAACTCCAGAAAATATTCAATTAGCTCTGTGAAGTGTTGAGGTAAACAGTTTACAGAAAATACAGTGGGACATGGATTTTTTAGCCGCGAAAATCAAACTACGATTATAGCGCTGTCCCCTTCAAAAATACGGTTGTTAAATCTAGTGTAGCCAAATCTTACAGGAAATTTCCACATTTTTCTTAATATCTTCCTGTTGTATCAATATCGTTACACTTTTTGTTTGAAATACAATGATTTCTTTTTAAATACCGTAGAGCTAAACTCCCGAAATGAAGTTTTAATTATCAATAGTTTTTATTGTTTTTACAATTGTTTCGCGTTTTGAATCGGTGTAACCTATAAGATATTTTGTACCAAGATGCTTATACTAGTTTAAATAAGTACCCTTATTTTCCACTTTGCCATGGTTGGGTAAAATAATATTACTTTTCTGAACAACATTCTGAAGTCTCTAAATCATGGATGATTGTTTGTATCGGCTACCAGGATTGAATGTTGGCGCTTCCCTGTCAATGTCATCTATCGGCCAGAAGAACCTTATCGCACTGTACTTACAGTTTAACGGAATTAAAGAGTCTCTAAAGGACTTTAAGTACCGGTGTTTCACCCGCCTTGAGAAGCTCTGCTGATTCCGTCCTCGCCTGGTGCCTTGTTGTTTTTGAGCTGTTTCTGGGCCATCCTAATCTCAAAAAGACTGACGTCCGTGATGTCTTCGGTGTAGTTTTGGGTCAGAATAGCTCTTGGGTCTCTGGCCGAGCAATTAACAGGTTTGGCAACTGAACAGAACCTTTCGATCTCCGTCAAAACTTCTGCTTTTGTCGACGCTACACTGCCGTTCTCCGTTCTAAGCTTCGTCAACAGGCTTTGCCCAATAGACATGACCCTTGCAAACACTTTGGAGCCTTGGTTCCATTCTATTGTTTCTTTACTACACTATTAGTGTTAAAGCAAAAACTGCCATGTCGCAGGGACTTCCATATTTGTCTTTTAAGCTGCCTGTAGGTTTCAGCATTAACGGAGGTCTGCAGTGCCATAGATCGACGTTTTGCCATAAGTTCGAGAGTGTGGACCGAGAGTTTTTGAGGTCTATTTTTACGGCCAGGCCTAAAATACTTAGACTCCACCGTTCGGACAGTTTCCACAAACCCGTTGTTTATTTCGTCCACTGAAACGCAATCTTCTAGGCAATCAAAGCGATTTGACAACTCGAGTTGAAAGCTCTTGGGATGGATATAAGCACGAGTCGGTCGGAGCGTGGACTGCATCAGGCGGGACCTTTCCAATTGACATTTATATTCAATGTGCCTTGAATTTGACGCCCTTGCCTTTTTATTATTAATACAATTGTTTTTATAATAATAATAATCGCGGCGAGCTCTTCCCTGAGACTGAAGGGTTCATGATCGCTATACAGGACCAAGTAATAGAAACCCGCAACTATCAAAAGTATATTATGAAGATACCGAACTTACCAACTGACTTATGTAGAAAATGTAATAGCAGTTCTGAAACTATACAGCGTATTACAGGCGCATGCAAATCCATTGTCCAAACTGACTATAAACACCGCCATGACCAGGTAGCAAACATCATTCATCAGAAGCTAGCCCAAAAATATAAACTTTTTCCACAAAAGCTCATCCCTTACTACAAATACACCCCTGAACCAGTTCTAGAAAACAGCAACTACAGAATATATTACGACCGTGCCATACTTACAGACAGAACTACACATTTCAATAGACCGGACATCACCCTACAAGATAAAATTAATAAAACTGCATACATAATAGATATAGCCATACCTAACACTCACAACGTACAAAATACCATCACTGAAAAACTCTCCAAATACACGGATTTAAAAGACGAAATAAGAAGAATGTGGCGGTTAACCGATGTAAAAATCGTACCTATTGTGCTATCCACAACGGGAGTAATTCTCAAACAACTACACCATTCACTCAGAATTCTCAGCATACCACAATTTACATACCTCGCTCTTCAAAAAGCAGTAATATTAAATACTTGCAGGATAGTCAGAATTTTTTTACAGAACTGTGATAACCTCCAGCAGCAAACACAAATTAATGTACAGTCTCAACTCTCACACTCACACTCTTCACAATAAATATGTATCATTGGAAATGTACTTGGCTTAGGCCCGTAGGTTTCTGAAATACCAGCTTTTAGCTGAGACACAAAAGTGTAAAACCACAATAATAATAATCATCATCATCATCATTTATTTCAGATAAATTACATCCGATTTTGAACGACTTCAAAAAAGGAGGAGGATATAATTTCGATTGTATGTTTTTTTGTATCTATTACCTCATATTTCTGTCATATGTAAGCCCATTCGAATTTTTTTTTTGCCTACTTAGTGTGTATACCTTCTAGTTGGTCCCATTTTTGCCAATTCTCCCGAATTGGAATCAGATCCCTCTGATGATGGTATCTTGGTGTAATCAAGGAAAACTCTCAAATTTTAAGGGCACTGTTGACGTGTTGTTTCGTCTGTTAGTCAAAATCTTGTGGAGCTAAGCTGATGGTGGAACTCCTTAACGATTAGGAGTTCAGTAATTATAATAACAGAACTTATGATTGGTCATTTTTAGCTTCTTAAAGAACAAAGTCAAGAATAGCAACCCCCCACCCCCTCTCGTGCAATCACTCAAAATTAAGAAATAAAATTAACTTAAAAAAAAGTAGAAAACGACTTCAAAACCAAAATGCCCAAAAAAGTCTTGCCCATTGAAAAGAAAGGATTTTAGGCAAACAATTTATTTTTGAAGTCGGTGCTCTGATAGTTGAAGCTTGATGGTCAAAGTACATTTTGGTTTTGAAGTCAGTTTTTACTTTTTTTTAATACAATGATACAAACATACATGTATAGTACTATTATAATCATAACCGTTTCCATTTCTCCCATTTGTCTGGGTCGAACAAACCATTTATGGTAATAAATAAAAAGAATAAATAAATAGACTCCCTGAGTCAAGGAAGATTTTCTTGCACTGGCAACCGTCATTGATTGCTATGGCACCCCTGTCAATGTCATCTATTGGCCAGAAGATCCTTATCGCACTGTATGAATAACTGTCAATTATATATTATAAAGGTATGGTTTCGCTGGCCGTAACAGTTTCACAATATAAGGAGGAGAGATAATTTAATAGTTCCAGAGATAAAACGTTCAGCAATTAAATCAATGTGAAAGAACTCAGTTGAACTGACAACGTTATCGTTACTTACATGTTAATCTCACATGAAGGGAAACGTGGATTCGCTTTTATCCTTCACGTACCCAGACCCAGATCCACCAATTTTCCTAATGATTCGTCATTACAGTTAACGTTATAAAATAATTCGTCAGATTAAATTTATATATTCTTTATTGCACTTAAAAGTTGTGTAGGAAATACATGTAGTCACAATGTGAACAAAGGTGGGCTTATCCCTAAAAGAGATCTCTTCCAGCCAACCCATAGGTGTTGGAATTGTAATATTTGCGGTTATCGGCAGTGCTAAATTAAATTACTGAAAATAAAAGTTACAATGTTTTCACATTTTTTAAATAATAATAATTAACTAAATACAATAAATAAACATATATATTACGATATATATATATATATATATCGTAATAAAATAAATATATGAATATATTTATACTCTACGAACAAGAGGGTATTTGAGAAAGCAGATGTTCTTTTACTCTTTTCTTGAATATATGTATATTAGAGCTTTCTTGCAGTTCTAGCGGCAGTTTGTTCCAGAGTCTAGCAGCGTAGACAGAGAATGAGTCAAATAAAAAGTTTGTATTGCTCCTTGGAATTTCGAGTGTGGCGGTGATGCAAGGTCTCCTAGAGCGTGTGGAAGGGGGCAGTCGTTTGAATCGACATTGGAGATAAGTTGGGGACTGAGGATTGTAGAGGATGTTATACAGGAAAGTGAGGATATGCATGTCACGACGGAGGCGAATCGGAAGCCATTTTAGCTGGGTGCGATAGCTGGAGATGTGGTCATATTTCCGTAGGTTAAAGATGAACCTAATGGCCAGGTTCTGGAGACGCTCCATTTAATGGATTTAAAACCATTAAATAATAATACCCGGATAGATGGGCCCAAATTGTCACGCGATAGATACCACCTGACGGCTATCGACGAAGGGGAAGACCAAAAAAGCGGTAGAGTGACGATCCGTCCAGCTTTGCGAGAGACTGGGAAATGTTGGCCGCTGACAAAGACACATGGAAAAAATTGTGGGAGACCTTTGCCCCGCAGTGGGATGATGTAGGTTAGATAAAAAAAACATTAGGTTGTAATCTCGCTGTTCTACAATATGATGGTCACCTATACAAAGGTAATTTTTGGCACGTAACTTGAATAGATAACAAGAGTGATCGAGACCCATTGCCCTCGTCTTTCCTGATTATGACGTGTGCGTGCCTGTAATTTTGTCAAACTCGTTAGGAGATTTAATTACCTTGTGAACTTGGCTTTACGCCAGTCATTCCTTAATAATATAACTCAATAAGTAAAGGCCGTCACGAAGATAGGCTTATTTACGTCAGGTACATAGTTGATACAAATTTGAAACGTTCAATGTTTGTTTAATTATTTATTTCAGTCACGGGGCGAATAAGAGAGAAAATTAATTCGATACAAATGAAAAAATTACCCAAATCACTATAATAGGATGATGCTATGGTCAGTGACATCCATAATATGAGTTATGCTTTTTCTCAAAAAAAAAAAACATAAATTATTTACAAGTTTCATAAAAGAACACTTCTTCACACATTCTCAAAAAAATAAAACGAATGGGGAAAAACCTACGCCGTAGCTAGTAAGCTACAAAGAGGCGACCTGGAGTTGGTAGTTTCGACATGCTCGCTAGTATCGCAAAAATATTTTTTTTCTTGATTTTTTCATCGTCTTTTAAATCACCCCTGTCAGGCGTCGCTGACCAAAACAACAGCCTGTATGCCACGCACAAATGAATTAATTTAAAAATAATAGGCAGATACGTAAAAGAGCTTATTGATTAAATACATAGTCATATGTCAAACCCGTGATGCATGAACCCCTCGAGCGTATGTGAACGAGACACAATAGATAGTTTATTGTTATGTGGTTGCCTGCAACCGCTTGGATAATGAAAAGTAATTGCATAAAAATCCTGCACCCATATAAATCTCTCTACATGATCTAATTGTATGACTGGGAAATAATGCTATTAACATTAAGACCACCTTTTGTACACTTTCATCTGTGCAATAAAGTTTTTAAATAAATAAATAAAATGAAAAATAAAAATCTAAAGTCGGCTGTTTTGCTCCATAACCGTAAATCTATCGTTTATCACCGTTAAAGATAAACACGACACGCTTTGCGGATCTTCTACCTGTGTTTGTAAACTATTGTTGGTTCAGAACCATTCGCATAATATATATAAAAAAAAAGACAATGGGAAAGTATCAGTGTACTCGATATGAGTTTTTAAATTGTTTCTGCACGATAGCTTTCCATGACGGAGATAGACAATTTTATAAGGTACAAGGAATCTATGATGTAAGTATCTGGTACTTAGGAAAGATAACTTTGTATTGCATATAACATAAATTAAATTGCAAATTCATTCAACGGAAATGTACAATTTAGGCGGTCTTACTTACTACATGCTGAGATCTGGATATCATTGGGTAGCGAACCAAAAATCGAGTTTGACGACCACTCAGTACCGGTTGACTGGAGTATAATTCACGGTATCGTGAATTCGTGATGCGATTCCGCTAAGCCACCAATCTTATATCACTATACGAGCTCTGCACTGATTGGTCGTGTCGTGTCCTATCCTCTTATCTATTCAGGATTCAGGTGGCATGTACCATCTATTCTGAATGTCTCCAATTGTAGCTATTAACTAAATTGACAATTTGCTACGAACATTGGATGTAACGGACTCTTAAATAGTGATACTGTGCGAATAGATACTCGTAACATTATTCCCTATCGCTATGGTGTGAAGTTTATGCACTATAGTCGTTTGGGATTTAGTTCGCGTATATTTCAATTCGAACGGTAATCGTTGGAACGGTTCCAGTGTCGGAAGTCTCGACATAGTTCCGTGTAAAACCACCAGGTGGCGCTCGAAAAATGCTGAGACAAAATTGGTGTTTTCGTGTATTTATTGATTGAGAATAATTTTTGAATGATGCTTAAAAAACTACAAATATTTTTTTAAGATTTATTAAAGATATAGCTACGTAAGTTAAAATAATATTTGATGAATTAGAAAATCATAAAATTGAAATTGTCGACGCGAAATGTCAAAAATGATGCATCAGACTACGCCCGCAGGGGACCATTGTGCATCAATTGAGGAAATGGCTGCTTAAAGTAGTCCTACGTATTTTTAGTTAATTTACTGGACTTACAGCTTAGAGATAATTGAAATCGTGATGCCAACTATGTTCTGAGTAGAGTATGTGAGTATGTAACGGATTCGTTTGATTTTTTGAATCATTTTTACTGTAGTACGAGGGTCAAACTGAAAGTTCTTAGAAAATCAAAAACTGATTACATTAGCCAGTTATTAGTTTTATTATATCTTTTCAAAATATTGTCCATTGACGTCAATACACCGCTGCATGCGATGGAACCACTGGGAAAAGCACTTTGCCCACTCGTCCTTAGGGGTCTCTTCAATGGCATCGCGATACGCAGCCACCGCTTCTTCAGCATTCATAAAACGCTTTCCTTTAAGTTTTTCTTTAATTTTTGGAAATAAATAAAAATCACAAGGCGCGAGGTCGGGGCTATACGGCGGGTGACCCAGTAATTCAACGTTTGATGTCGCCAAATAGTCGATCGTTCGCTTGGCGGTGTGCGACGAGGCGTTGTCGTGGTGAAGGAGGATCCTACTGCGAGGTCGTTTCTCTCGAACTTTTTCCAAGACAAGTGGCAAACAATTGGTAGTGTACCATTCTGCAGAAACTGTTTTTTGATCCTCTAACACAATTGTTGCGAAATGACCTATCCTTCCAAAGAACGAGGCCACCATTTTTTTTCCCGCACTTCGATCTCTCTTCACTTTAGTTGGCAACTCCTCGAAAGGAAACACCCACTGAGCAGATTGTCTTTTGGTTTCAGGATCATAACAGTAAATCCAGCTTTCGTCACCTGTTAGTATGTCGAACACAGCATTTGAGTCACCTCCGTTAAATCTTTCAATCATTTTACGGCACCAATCCACACGATGGAGTTTTTGAGCCTTAGTCAAATTATGAGGTATCCACCGGGCGCAAAGCTTCCTGACCGCTAAATGTTCGTGGAGGATTTTGTGCACTTGACTCATACCGATGCCTAAGCTTGTCCGAATCTGCTGATAGGTCACTCTTTTGTCAGTCTCTATCATACGCCGCACAACACAGATGTTATTTTCAGTCGTCGCCGTAGAAGGCCGTCCCTCACGTGCATCATCAGTGAGATTAGTGCGACCACGTTTAAACTCATTAAACCAGTTGTAAACAGTCGCACGAGATGGGGCTTTATCGTGAAAGGCCAAACGTAGTCTATCATAACTTTCTTGTTGACTTAAATGACATCGAAAGTCATAAAAAATCATTGCACGAAAATTTTCTCGTGTTAAATTCATGTTGACGTGACACAGACAATTTTCAATTTGCCGCCAAATCGTAAAACAAATGACAAATGAATGAAATATATACTCAGTAATATTGGCAAAGAGTTCTATTTTCAAATTTTAGAATATTTTTTTTATTATATTGTTTATAAGTGGCCAGTTCTAAGAACTTTCAGTTTGACCCTCGTATAGTATTTAAGAAGTATGAATCCAATTTAATTGTTTGATTCATATCAAGGGGTGTCTATTCGATATGTTTTGGTTAGTTTATTTAATATCCTGTTAGCGCGGATTCAACCCATTACAGCACTATAAATTTAGCGCCTTTTTAGCCCTTGGCTGATAAAAATTTGCCGCACTTACGCACATGATAAAGTTCTCAGTGCATTCGAAGATTTACTGTCTGTTCGCCGTCCGTCCTTAGTTGAATGTCCACCAAAATATGATTGGTGGATATCAAACGCATCCATAGCATCGTAGCTTAGCACATTTCAGGTAGAAAAGCACATCTTTGGTGGTAATTCAACGTTAGAAATGATGATAAAATAAGAAACCAAAAATTTTCGTACGGGTGGAACTTGAACCAGCAACCTCTTGGCTGACCGGGCCAAATGCTCTACCATTTGAGCTACCGTGCTGTCAGTCCGACCTTGCAAAATTTGTGGTCTCTTATAGATACGTAGAACGTTTGGCCCGGTCACCCAAGAGGTTGCTGGTTCTAGACCCGTCCGTGTGAAAATTTTTGGTTTCTTATTTCATCTTTATGGTTGAAAATGATGTTTGTAGCTAATATACACAGGTGAAGTTGGTGTTTTGTCGTTACGTATAAACGCCGTTTAATCCGCTATTGTACAGATCCAATGTCTGTTCATTTCACTCGTAAATAGAAAACCAAACGGGCGATATAATACACAGTAAATACCACATTCAAACATCCGATTGGTTAATTAATAGGGGTTTTCAGATGAGTGGTAGCGTGGCTCCCAAATGGCGCCGATTGCAAACCACAGTCAGCAGCATTTTAACAAACACATTATTTTCGTAATTGCTTGTAATAAACGCTACTAAATATGTCACATGGCAACAAAAGTTATTTGGCCGGTAAATGACATGTTGCGTTTAATCTGTTTCAATTTACCGAACATATAATCAGTGCTTTACGAACAACTGTATGCAGGTTATTGGTTCTGTTTGAAGCCAAAAATTATCATTAAGGTTAATTTTGACTGCGTACTGTTTGTAGGTATGTCCACGTAATTCGTGTACTATTTTGATGAGATGAAGATATAAGTACATTGAATGGATAGTTTTTTTTTGTTAGTATTATTGGACACCAATCACATACATTGCTCTGATCCCAAAGTAATTAGCTAATACTCTTGTGTTATGGAAATCAGACACAATGGTGGTACTACAACACCCAATATTTGTGTGATTACATCGCAATCACACGTCTCCCGTAGAAATTGAACGTCAAACGCAGGGTAACAAATTCAGCGTTAAATTGCTGTTTCAATGTCATCCGGAACTGCAGTAGGTTCTTACTCGATTTGAAACAGGGGCGAATTCGTGTACATTGTGCAGACTGATCTGCCTCGACTATTTGATAAACTTTTGCCGGAGAAGCCGAAGTCAGATCTGTGTTTTGAGCAGCGCGATTTTTTTATTTGTTTTTTAAATGGTTTGGTTACTGCAAAACAAAGGTTTAAGTAAAACGCATATACGTACCTACTGGTGTAAGATTACTGAATAAGCTATAACGGGAAATGCCTGGATACTACAACATGGTCAAATTGAAATGTAGAAAGTTGCATGCTGTTGAGTGGCTAGATACTACTTATGTAGAAATAATTGATGATAGTGAAGACTTCATTAAAAGGCTTTCCTCTTGCATATACCAGGCCACTCAAAAAGTATTGCGAAAAAGTTTTTATATACAGGTTGTTGTTTTGGTCAGCGAAGAGCGACTGGCCGGTTAGAATCTTTTTCGAAAACATTATTATTTACAAGTAAAAATAGGTGTGTACCATTTTAAAAATATCCCTCCAAATTTTTTGCGAGCCAATTCAAAGTATCGTGTCTGACTGAGAAATGAATCTGCACCAGGAACAATTTGGAGCTATGTTTTTTTACGATTTCAAGTGTCGCCAGATACCGGAAGAAACAATCGATAGACTTTAAATGGCATTTATAGATGGAAGCCCTACCAAGGCCACCGTGTTTCTTTGGTATAACGAATTCAAGCGCGGTCGACAAACCTTGGGAGATGAAGAATGTAGCGGTCACCCTTTGACGGCTATTACGAAAGAAAACGTCCTAGCAGTGAAAAATTAAATCCAAGATAATAAGCGAATTACATATCAGGAGATTTAGCACATATTGTAGATTGGATTGGGAGGCATTCACGAGATTCTAAACGGGCATTTTCGCGTGAGGAGGATATTATTACGCTGGGTGCAGTACTACCTCACCGTCGCTCAGAAGCAGGCCCGGGTGGAATGGTGCCGTGATATGCTGAACAAGTTTGAAGCAGGCTCGCTCGGCGTGTTTATGACTTCGTTATAGGTGATGAGTCCTAGGTTTATCAATAATATCCAGAAACCAAGTGCATTTCGACAGTTCGAGTATTTCAAAATGAACGAACGCCTACCAAAGTGAAGAGATCTCGGAGCGGGCTGAATCTCGGAGCATTTTGGTCGCCAGTTTTTTTTTTTAATTTGACTGGCCACTTGATGTCAATTCCCTTACGAGATCAAAGAAGCATCCACGATGAATGATATACTACCAAATGTATACATGTTGTGAGCAACCTAGTTTTTTTTTGTTGTGAGCAACAAATGACCAAACACAGGGCTCCGCGGACTACTGCTTCACCACGACAATGCACCTGCACACACCGCGCTCAAAACGAGGGACATCCTACGCCACGCCAGTCAATCTCCTGGGTCACACTCCTTAAAGCCCTGATCTAGCATCAATTACAGGGCTGAGTGAATAAAATAAAAGAAAAAAGACTATTAATGGACTATCAAATTCTAAAGTTTGAGCTGGTTCTGATCAAATGAACATGACACTCAGAAAGTTGTACGACACTAAAAAAATAGTTCTTCAGGTATCTGTAGCTTTATTTGATCAGAAACAGCTCAAACTTTATTCTGCTTAGAATTTGTTAGTCCGTTAATAGTCTCTTTTCTCCGTTTTATTCAATCAGCCCTGAAATTGACAAGCCATTTAACTTTCTAATTAAAAGGTAAGAAATTAAGGTTTGTGCGAATGAAAGTATCAAACTTGCCGAGAAAGGTGCTTAAAGCTAACGCGTTTGATCCGACAAGTTTTACAGCTCCGGCCACTAAGCTCTTTATTACACTCCGAAGGTTTTAATAGATTTGTTTATGGGTTTTGTTAATCGTGGCAATTTGTAGCTGTAAAAGGGAAAATTGCGCTTACGAGTTTGTATTAAACAACTCAAAAACATTACTTGTTTCATCGTGAACTCCTATCCTGAACCAAAATGTATATTAAATTTTCTAGCAATATTAACGAGTATTTTACGTTGCAAAAAGAAAATATTGTTTAGTAAGTAACTCAACAGTGGATTATTTTTGACTTTTTATTGTATTTATTAACAAAATGCTTATCTACTATTGCACTTCGCAAAGGTATTAGCTAACAATTATTTACAGTCATTAGTTTACTTAAAATTTTGTCCTCTTTTTATTATTATCATCAACATTTATAATGCGCACCTAGACCAGTCCAATAACTATCGTCAAACCTTGTGGAGAGAATTGGAAAAGTTATTTTTGCTCTACAAAATGAAAGCTGATAAAATTTGCTACTATTTTAACTAATTCAAGTTATAAACCGACCTCAATAAAAGGAGGTTATCAATTCGACTTATATTTCTATGACATCTTTCGAATTGAACAATAGTTGACTATGATGATTTTTAGGGTTCCGTAGCCGAATGGCAAAAACGGAACCCTTATAGTTTCGTCAAGTCCGTCTGTCTGTCTGTCTGCCTGTCTGTCTGTCCGTCCGTATGTCACAGCCACTTTATTCTGTAACTATAAGCATCACATTGTTGAATTTGGAAGGAAGATGTATCCTGTTAACCGCTTTACGATTTTTATACAAAAAATAAAAAAGTGATATTTAAGGGGGGGGGTTACCCATTCATGAAACTAAAACCGAAAAAAGCGTCCCACCTTAGCGTATTTGGATTTCTTTGAAGTCTAACGTTTCACCGCTAGACGCTTCCAAAGTGGTAAAATGGGTCCCCATCTAATTTCTAAACTAAGCGAGTATAAATTTTGATAAAAAAAACAGTTCAAAGAAAATTAGTTGAGACGATATCAAACGAGAAGTTTTTTAGATATAAGTAGCAGTTTTTCAACAACCGCAAACATAACTTAGTTCATCATACAAACACTATGAAAAACAAAGTTATAGGTTTTTGAAGTCAAGAAATTGTGGTATTTTAGCTAAGTGGAAGAAGGTGGTAGTAAGTGGTTTCCCGAATTTAGTTAACGTTGGCACGGAACCCTCAGTGCGCGAGTCCGACGCGCACTTGGTGGGTTCTTTTAAGGCTTCCAAACACTTGTGCTAAATTTCGTTAGTTTATGTATGTTTGTTTGTTTGATATTCGTTTATTTATTTTATTTTTATTGTTTGTTACTGACATAATGGATACGATGTGGTTACTTTGAATTTTTCGTTTTTTAGTTATTGAAGCATAATAAAAGGAACCGTGTTAGTTTCATCGTAATCGGTTTAGAAGTTCTTGAGATAGATGCAAAAAGAAATACTGTGGAGTTTATAGTATAATTTTCAAACTCATAAACCTTTTTCATCAAACTCCATAAAAAGGCTTTAAAGACTCCAAATTAATTGTTTTTTCCTAAACCGAAGACAAAGTTATTATAATTGCCTTTTTTTGAGGCTTTTGAAGGCAGTTTTGAAGTTTGAATATATATTTTTTATTCCATTTTATTTCTTTTTGACCACATCAGATTTTGAAGATACTTGCACTATTTCTCAAGACGGAAAATACTGAAAATAGATCAAATAAAAAATAATCTCAAAACAAAATCTTGCTTCTAATATGTTTGTTTACACACACAAAATTTTACAATTATTCAAATATCAAACATACGAACAAACATAAACTTGCCAAATTTAATCAACATATTTAGTGTGATAAACCATCACACTCAAATATTTTCCAACTCAAACGACGTCAATAGAAATTATAGGGCAAATCGATAACATCCTTTTTATGAAGTCGTTTCAAAACTGGACTGAGTACAACTTGCGGTAAATCTTATTAGCTGTATTTTTGCAGCAGGTCTCATATCGCCAGGACGCATTGTTTCCGATATCCATCCAAAAAAGAGGAGGTTATCAATTCGACTGTATGTTTTTTTTATTATATAAAACACACTTGAAAAAAGCATATGTGTCAGACGAGGAATCAAACCTTACGGTATCAGGGCGTATGCCTATGCCACTCTGCCACCGACACGTTGGCAAGCCAAATAAAGTTACGAAGTCAAAAATCGAGTTTTTTGAAAACCCCTCTACAATTATTTTGGTTGACTGAACTAACGGCCAAGAGTGGAACTCGCTGCCCGTATTGGTGTTTCCTAGTGATTACAATCGGAATCTATTCAAAGTTAGAGTGAACCCGAGGCTTCTTCTGGGCGAGCTCGTTCCATCTTTCTTCGTCTTAGTTGCACTTGACTTGGTCTGGAGTCATGAGCCAACCTTATCTATACTAAAATTATAAAGCTGAAGAGTTTGTTTGTCTGTTTGTTTGTTTGCCAGTTATTGAAAAAAACTACTGGCCCGATTTGAAAAATTATTTTTACGTTGGATAGTCCATTTATCGAGGAAAGCTTTAGGCTATATAACATAAAGATACGACTCATAAGACCACAGCAGAAATGAAAAATGTTGCGAAAACGGGAGAAAGATATTCCTTTGGAGAGCTTCCGCTGCATACGCTGCCGAAACCGCATAAGTTACACAAAAATCATGTATGACAGGATTGTTCAGCATTAAGAGTTCTATAATAAAGTCCGCGACAGCATATGTCTATCTTTTATGGTTGACTTACTACAAACTTTTTTATCTTAATAAATTAAAAAAAAAAAATGCATTATATTTAGAGGTGTATTATACACACAGGTATTTATTCTTATCAAAATAAATACATTCATCATCACGAGCATTTCATTTAGAACCAAGTTGCCCTTTATATCATTTGATTTCAATAAATATCTTAGGAGCTATCACAGTTTTAACATAACTCCGCACCAAAATAATGTTCGCAGCTTAAGTACAACGTGCGCTTGCGCTAATATATTATAAAGCTGAAGAGTTTGTTTGTTTGAACGCGCTTATCTCAGGAACTGCTGGACCAATTTGAAAAAATATTTCTGTGTTCGATAGCTTATTTATCGAGAAAGGCTTTATGATACAAAACATCACGCTGCGACGGGAGGGGAGGGAGCAAACTCAAAACGCGCGGACGAAGTCGCGGGGGACCGCTAGTAGTAAATAAAATAAAATAACAAAATATGGAAAGATTTTGACAAATAAAAAAGTTGAATCCATTGAAAAAATATACATTGATTTTGTAACTTATCTGCAAATATTCTTTTAAAATTTTTACTATCTTGTCAGTACAAATCCACTTCAATACAGAATATTTAATCTTTAAGTTACCCTTTAGTTTAATTTGCTTACTTTAGGTTGGCTTTTTGTGAGTTTGTTGTGACTTCACTCTTATCCCGAGGGAGCCCATTGGATCTCCACAAGTTATCTCGCAATTCCCATTAGTCAGTATTTTATGGAGTGACACACTCACAGGATATATAAATATTTAGTGACTATCAAAGAAGTAAAGATTATCTTGGTCTTTTTAGAACAGAAACGCCATTAATGTTAACGGAAAAGAAGAGTTAGCTATAACAATAATAAAAGCATAGCCCATGTATGAAACGGTATTATCTTCGGAATTGTAACATAAATGTGCACATAATGAAGTGTGTACCACAAGAAAAATTATCAACGTATCTTTTAAACGTACCTACTTACTTACAAGCACCGTGTACCTACGAGTATTTTCAGAATTCTGGAAATTTACTTTACAGTGGGATCGTCTTTACTTTTGCATTAAAAATAACGTAGACCACATTCAGTCGCTTTATTGCCACCGTAGTTAACATTCGTACCGTGTGAGGTAAGGTAAGTCTAAGCTCGGACGGAGACTTATGCTTCGAGGAACCGTGTTGTCTGAATAATCGTACGTAATTTTATTCATGCCTCGGTTCACCGCAGTGAAGGCAATGCTTGGTTTTCTTTCATCTATTCAAGGATCTTACGTTTACCTATGTACCTGCTTCGTTGTGGCTTTGAAAATAACCAAAATTTTACGTGTTTCATCTCATTTTGCGATACATTTTCGGAAATAGAAAGAGCGTAATTTTGATGAAAAATAAATATGAACAAAATCGGGAAGGACACCTTTCCTTAATTGTAGAGCCCTTTGAGTGAGAAATTCGAAGAGACAAGTGTACAAAATTAAAAAATAAATGAGTTTTGTTGAAACCTATTTCAAACCTCGTTGGTTACCGGTCATGTCTTCTAGAAACGCCAGTTACCGAAAGCATAGATTGAATCGCCAATGCAATTTTCCGACCCTGTTTAGTGAGGTGTATACGTTAAACATAGCTGTAAAAGCGTATTAAGTATTAACACGAAATATGGTACTAAGGTATTATGCTTCAAATGACATCATTGACATATTTTATAATGTGGATGTAACGAATTATCCAACATAACTATCGGATGTCCAAATGGTTTTTGATGATAGCTCCCAGGCACTAGATACAGGCACATATTTATAGGATTCGCCCTAAGGCTTAAGTCCATCGCAATGTCGTTTTATTTGTTATTTAAAGTTTATCTCGGGTTAAAAACATTACACACTGTAACTGTACTGTAATCTATGACTTTGAGAAGGTTACAAGAAAAGAAGATACCTACATAGTTAATTAGTACACTTAATTAGTCATTAATTAGATACTATTTTTTTAAAATATTAATTCGAGCATGTATGGAGCCTAATTCGAGCTCCTTGGTCCGAACTTGAGTGAAATATTTGCCTATTTATATTGAAAATACAGTACATACTAAGTCTAACCTATCCGAACTCACCTGCGGACTGCGATTAACCTGTTTACCGCAGTGTTTTTTTCTGCCAGCTGCTCTTTGATGTTCGAAATCGTTTACGTTATCCGAGCAATCCTGACACTTCAAAGCAATTGATGTAGGTATTATTGGTGTCTACGTAGACAGGAGGGATGGTAGTGATTTTATTGAAGATCGTATACAAAGAATTGCTTATTAGTAAGAATGTGTTTAATATCCAATATGTTTGTTAAGCAAGCATTCATAAATTCTTAGTGCTTGTTAATCAGTTACCTTGCTCAATAACAAACTTATGTCCAGCGAATCTTTTAGAAACACGAAAAAAGCTGCAACCAAAAAGGCAATTAGCAGTCAACTTTAAAGCTGCGCACATAAAACGTTGAATGTGCCGAGATGAAAGAGTGTATCTGGCGAAATTTAATTTATTACAGTATTGTTCAAAACACACCGCGGCGTTATTGCATTTGACTGTGAAATCCGAAGAGACGGCATTGTTTGTGGAGTTGTAAAGTTTTTACGAGCGCTGCCGTTGCGTGGGTTAAATCGAGGGGGATCAAATATCAATTCATATTAAAATCAGTTTTATTAATTTCCGCGCGCGGCATGCATCGATTGTATCGGCAGAGTTGTAGTGCAGAACTCGTAAGCCTCTTCCACTATTCAATAGTGATTAACTTCTCTGTGCTGTCCACTCAGGTATTCCGAAAATGAATTTCAATGGTCCCTTTGACTAGACTAGAGCAAAATAAACAGAAATATATTATTTTAAAGATCGCACGATCACACTGGATGCAGAACGCTTGCAATCGGTCCCTGCGGAAAGCCGTGGTCCCTTACGCTTATGTTCATAAGTGGACGTCCTATGGCTGATTATTATATTAATTGATTGTAAATATGTTTTTGTCAGTTTATTAAAAGAAATATGAATATACAATTATGAAAATATGCGATATCGCTTGTTGTTATTTACAAGAATGTAAGTACTTCCAAAAAGTTATTTTTCCTATTCCGCATATAAAAATATAAGAACATAATATTCGAGTAGGAATGTGCCTAAACAAGTGGAGAGATACAGTTTTACTATTACGATTTTGCTGATTTTAGTGTTGATACTATCAACACCAAAAATTTATTTAAATGGCTGCAAGAAAATATTGAAAAGTTCCCGAGAAAATCTCAGCGCAGGTGAGGCGCTGCTGCAGCGCGTATATTCCGCTCTGTATATCTCATAAAATTATTATCCCTTTGGAATAGAACGACAAATGCGAGATGTCACTAGCAGCAAACTGTGTGATAAAAAGAGATGGGTAGCAGAACCATTTTTGGCAGATGTCAAACAGTTCGGAGGCTTATGAAAGCTTTCTGAACATTTCTCTACTTTGAGTTTTTGAAAATTTATGTGAAATTGTGTATAATTTGAAGAAATATTTCTGTTGAAACATGGTGACTTGATCGGTGATTGATTGTTGTTCATTACAGCGGAATAACCCAACAAATAATCATTCAACAGGTAAATTAGTCCAAAGAGAAGCCTCTTAATATACGACTTATATTTACCAATGCGCTTCAAATTTAAAGTACGCAGTTTGATTATTCTATTCTACAAACGTTAATTTACGTAAAAAGTAAAGACAGAATAACACAGGGAATGTATATCGACGAATATTTTGTATAATGAAATAATATTTAGTTTTACACTAGAGCTGCATGTTCAATATTTTGTGTCGACTGTTTATCATGCAGTAAACTACTATACTTAGCTTAAGAACATTGTTATAAATCACCTGATCGAAAGGTAATCTCATTTAAAGCTACAAATGTTACTTACTTATGTTAGTTACTGACATCTTAAATCGGTTTCGTTTGACAGCTTTTACTTGTCCTTCTATTCCGATAGGAATATTAATTTTATGGTATATCTAGTGAAATTTCTTACTACGACGTCGCGTTTTTGGCGTTCAAAATTGCGACGTTGCCACGCCGCTCGTGCCGCTCAAATTTGAGGCAATAATAGCTCAAATAATTTCTACTGACCGCAATCACAACAATATATGTCGTCTTCGATCACGTACGTATTGCACGATATTCGGCGCCCGATTTAAGTTTTATTTATTTTTCATTTACATAAGAAAATAAAAGAAACACATTAAGGACATAAAAAAAACCCAAAGCGAGCTGAATGTGAAGAATTAAAAAAGAAACATGCTACACTTTTTCATAACAAGAATTTGCTTAAAATGAAAGTCTATACGGGTGTTGTTTTGGTCTGTGACATCCAACTCAGGGATGATAATATATATATACACGGGGTCTCATTCGGTACATAAGTTACATAGCCTTTAAAATTTCTCAATAGATGGCGACACGTGTATAGCTAGCGCAATTACTGTTTATTAGATAGACTAAAATCCTAAGATACGTGAAGATAATACCCGAAAAATATGTTAATAAACATTTTCAGTTGTTTAAAAGAGAAAAAAACTCAATCCCATTGTTTTTTTCCATTATTGGCAAAAATAGTGTAAAAAGCATATAAGCATGCTTTTACTACCCTCTAACCCTCTGTCGGCATACGACAAAACTATGTGGCATGGTGGAAAGTTGACAACAAACTAGTATAGATGGCGCATTTTTATGAATGCGTTTCATTTGACCAGTGATGCCAGACGGTAATTTCAAGTAGACTTGTGTAGCTCGCGAGAGAAAGATAAAAAACCTCTCTCACCCAAACGGCTCATATATCCGTAGCTCACTTGTGTTTCAAATAAATCTCTATATCCGAGAGATAAAGTTGAATTTTTCAGATATACTAACTGAGTCGAAGCCGGTGATAAAGAAAGACGGCTTCATTTCATTTCTAGAGCGAAAGAAAGAGAAGGGAAGATACGTTCGCAGTGTGCGTAGGTATTATGACCGAACCGTGGCTCGGTAAAACGGTAGAATCTGTATGTTCTCGTAGTGTTAACAAAATAAAGTTCAATTTGCATTGCGTGCGGTTCTATAAATATTGGCTGGTTGAATGTTTGTTGACGTTTTTTTAGTTTCTTTTGTGATTAGAGCCGGCGCACTTCGGCTGTCGGAATAATAGTAAGTTTTTGGACTACTGAATGCGACAACTTGATTTTATTAGTAAACAAACATTGAGTTAGTTACTTTTCAGGTGTTTTAAATTCAAAAACTGTCATGAACATTTTTTATCTAGGTTGACAGTCCTAAGCCTGCTTAGTATGAAGGAAAATCAAATGGTTATTATTTTCTTTATAAAGTAATATAAATAATTAACGTACGTAATAAGTATAAAACGTATTAGTAGTTATGTATTGTATGACAACAAACAATAGCATATCCTTATTAAAGGGTTTTTGTTTATATATAGAATCATTCGCATCATCGTAAGTAGCTCTTTACTCATTCGGCTCTCTCTGATATAACGGCTCATTTTGATCTCTCGATATAAAATTACGTAAAGATCGTTCGCTTCATTACCGAGTTAGTGAGATAAGGATATAATGACGACCCGTCTGGTGTAGTGGTCGAGAAATCACCTACGACGCAGCGGGTGCGGGTTCGATCCCCGCACAATACAAACATTTGTGTGCATGAACATGTCTGTTTGTATTGGTCTGGGTGTTTTCTATGTATATCATGTATGTATTTACAAACAAAAAGTATTTAAGTATTATATCCGTTGTCTGGCACCCATAACACAAGCTTTGAGTAGCTTACTTTGGGGCTAGATGGCGATGTGTGGGAATTTCCAAAGGATATAAAGGAAAGGAAAGGATATATCTTCTGTTCTTCTAAGCCGTAGCGTGATTTTTTATAGCCCAAAACCGTTGTCGATTAATAATATATCCGACACATTTTTTTTATCGGTTCAGTAGTTTCTGAGATTAGCGCGTTCAAACAAACTAGATTTCAGCTTTATAATATTAGTTATAGTAGTACAAATAAATAGAAATCTCATTGTATGGCCAGAATTAAATTCTAACTCCTTAACGATAGATACTAAACACGATGTTAGGAGATTTTGTCACATTATTAGGTACACATATTGATAGGCAACCAACGCTAAGAGCGTGTGCAAAATTTTGGTTGTTCGAGTAGGTTCTTGCCGTTTAAGGACTTTGAATAATTCAAAAATATCTCTTGTCTGCATTGCTCATATTATTTGATAAGTATTAATTACTGAAAAAATGATTTTCTGGATATAAAATCTGATTTTGTTTTAATTATGACCAGTTTTTGGCCGTGCTGACTTGCAACCGAATTTTGTACTATAACTATTTTTTACATAAATAAATGTATCCTAACAATGGAGACTTTAAACTATAATCAAAAAACGAACAGACTGCGCGGGACATATTATAGTGCACAAGTGTGTGCGCAAACCTGTGGACCTCTGGTGCAGCCGTCACTTTAAAGTGCGACCTTCTAACCGCTGCGCTACCGAGGCAGTTTAAACGATTAGACCATGAACGAATGATGACAAACCTCAATATAATTAAAATCGACTTTGGAATTTATTTTAATATTTATATTAAGCTTTTTTTACTACGCACACCTAATAAAGTGCAATAGGCTGGGTTAAATTTTGCACCTGACAAATAATGTGTTTTCTTAAAATTTTAAATAAGTGGATATGTGTATTTGTAAAAAAAACTTGGCAAGAAAAATTAGGTTGCCTCTCCTACATAAGATTCGCATTGGGGAAAAATCAACATGTATCATGACGGTGGCTGAATTATCACACACACTGATTGATATCCGATGAATTAGTCAATGTATTAAAGATGCTGGATAATCTTGATATTGTGCTGTTAACGTTGACCGAGCCTCTCACCTCAACAGATATTGAAATGTACAGGGACAAGAAGAAAATATTGTCGAACACTCATATAATACTTACTCCAGTATCTATTGAAAACTGAACTCTTGAATTGCGTATTAAGCGGTAATTATTTGGATTTTTAATCCTCAACGTGAAATAGGAACTTCAAACGGATGCAACACATGATTTCCAACTATGGGCTTCATAAAAGAGCTAAGTTTTCTTCGATCTCGAAATGAAGAGATGCGTAAAGCAAAAGTATGTAACTAACATAACCCTACGAAACAGTGAGCTGAAGTGGCAATAGGCAAGGCCCATAGCGCAAATGATGATAGCCGTTGGGGCAGGAAAAATCTACATTGGAGCATCAAAAGTCAAGTGAAGATGTCTACAAGCATACGACTTTGTATAGATTAAAGGATCACCATACATGAATACCACCGTTTTAAGGTTTCATGGAGGGGGTTTATGTACAGTGTCCATCCTGGGGCTATTAAAAATGATGATAATACTCAAAACCGCGTGCTTGTGAGTTAATAGTTTGCGCAAGCGGTGCAAATCCCTGGTGCGCAGGGTGAGGGCCAGTCGCAATAGAGTACCTACCGTAGGCATTCGCACAGCGATTTGACTGAAGTTACCAGAACCATTGTGATATGATTCATGCGCAGTCAATATACTATTTTTTTGAAGTTATAATATTTAATATTTATTAAATTTTATTGTAATTTTATTTAATAATGATGCTTTTGATGATTGAATTAATTTCATAATTTATTTAAATCTTTTTTAACAGCCAACATAGTTATTCAACCCACAATCGAAATATTTTCATTCATTGGCTCCTAGGCCAGAGACCTCAAAATATTAAAATACTTAACTATAATTAGAAAATGATAACAATTCCATTGCAGTTGTTAGCCACCCCAACAATTCTGTTTTGTATGAATTATTAAACAAAATGAAGTAGTATATTATTCATTTAATTTCTGTTAACATGCAGTAAAGTTACAAATAAAACCATTGATGTGTGTGATGACATTCAGTGATCAACACCATTTTCCGAAAATTCAAAAACGATATCTTAAACGGCTAACGGCCGGTTGCTAATAAATATCCTTTGGACATTCCCACACATCACCATCTAGTCCCAAAGTAAGCTACTCAAAGCTTGTGTTATGGGTGCCAGACAACGGATGTAATACTTAAATACTTTTTTGTTTGTAAATACATACATGATATACATAGAAAACACCCGTAACATTATGCGGGGATCGAACCCGCAACCCGCTGCGTAGTAGGCGATTTCTCGACCACGGTTGCTAAGTAATTAATTATTTTTAATTACTATTATTATTACTATTTATAATATCAATCACAAATAATAGTATTTCGTTGGTTAAACCTAAACATTAGAGAATTGTTGCCAGGTGGCCATGAACTGCCGGATGCCATCAAATGTACGAGTTACCCTATTTTTGTTTATGTTTTGTCGCAAACATAATTTTGTAAATGCGACTTGTAAAGGCAACTGTGGTAGGCAAGGAAAAGAGGTTATCCCGATTTTCCACACTTGTGTGAAAAAATTGACGTCTATTCATCCCATAATTTTCGCGGTGTGTTCAAACAAGACGATGTTAATTATTTTACTTTTTTACTTAAAGCCGATTTTACCAACGTCAAATAAGAAATATTCGTCAAATATGGTAAAAAACGCCTAATTTGAAAACGCCACATATTTGGCAGCAGTCATAAAATTAATCTACCCTGAGACAGCTTGGTGTGAAAATAATTACAAGTTAATGTTCCACTTTTCCAGAATGTTTTTCTTTTATTTGATAAAACGTTTATTTATGTATAGGTAAGTGATTTTGTTAAATCACGGCATGCTTTTCACAATTATAAGTTTTTTTGTTGATTCTGGAGTGACTATAATTCTTACTCATTGTTTTGATCATGGTCACTCTATAGGTATTTTGCGCGGGTGTCAAGATTCAACGGAATCCTATACGGTTTTTAAATTTTATTAGATAAAGACGCATAACTGGTTTCAATTAATAATTAATAGTATACTAACTTGCGCTTATGCGTTAAATTGTAGACTAACAAAATGCATCGTAGCAGTAATATCTTACGATTAAAGCATAGAATAGATTAACGTCTATTGTTTTTAGTGTTTTTTTTCTTCATTTTTATGTGTTTGTAATACAAATCATCATATCATAATATAATCATAAATCTTAATGCACATAAAAAGGAAGAACGAAAAAAACACTAAAAATTCTGTAACTCAACTACGAACAATATCGTTGGAGGAGGAAAGTGAAGCAATGTTAAGACAAGTTATATATCAAGGTCAGGCTGGGTACGCACAGTGTCATTAATTGTATTGTATCATTGTATTTAATAGTAATCGATAAATTTGTAGAGCCAGTAAGTTAAAGTACTAAAAATGAAAATAAGTATTGAATTGATTGCAAACTCAATTATCTTAAATAATGTTTTTCCATAAAAGTAACTAAACGTCCTGATAAAACATCCTGAAAACTGCATCGAAACTCGCGGACAAATACCTACTTATTACAGCAGAGAATCTCCTTTTTTGAACTCGGTTGAAAACTCAATGAAATAAGTTGTGCTTAAACATAATACCGGAATAACCCATCCATTAACAACAATGTGTGATTTTTTAATCAAGTATTTTAGCTTATAAATAGACAATTGATTCCGAGAAACTTAGTGTCCAGCAGACGCTACGAGTGGGCATAGGTCGTACTTGCTAATTCAAGTACCAGGTCTTAAAAGTGCTGCGCAAGCGTATCGCCTCGCTGATGATCCGTGCGCGCGGGAGCCCTAACACCATCCTGAATGTCTTTAGTCAGAAGCCAGACTGCCCTCTTCTGCAGCACTGGACGAAAGTACATACAAGTGTGCCTGGTGCTCCAGAGAGTGGCCGATATTTAAATTAAATAATAATAATTATAATAGAACAATGAATAACTTTATCAATTATAATTTAATTTATTTTGTAATTGACATATTTTTAGTATTTGTATTTGATTCGACTAATTTTAATTTTAATTTAATTGCAATTTACTATAATTATTTTCTAAATTTAAAATTATTTTGTGTTTTGATATAATTTTATACTTTATGGACATCGTCTGAAATAAATGGATTTTATTTTATTTATTTATTTTTATTTTAAAAGTACGTCCATAAATCAGCACCAGGGCTCAAAACCAGGTATCAAAGTAAACATACCGATTCACCGGCCACTACCCCTTTTCGGCAACTTCGCACATTATTTTGAATAATAAACAGTGTATAGGCAGCTTCTTTCCAATTTCACGTCATTTGACTCGGACGACGTTCACGGTTCGTAATCCAACGGCTTAACCTGAAATTTGCAATCTGAGCGCTCACGCGCCATTTCAAAATTTGGTGTCTGGAGGCGTGGCAATTTAGCCAAAAAAATAGCAGGTGGGTTGATTTTCAAAGGTGAGTTTTTGAGTGTTACGATTGTACGAACACATAAACCAATTCATTCACCTATGTGAATATATCATAACATAAACCAATTCATTCACCTATGTGAATGAATTGGTTTATGTTATGATTATGGTTATGAATTAACACAGGTTTATGTGTATGAAGCATGTGTTAATTCAATATTAAAGTGCCCAAACTGACCAAACTTTTCATAATATGTAGTATTTTTGATGGTCGGACAATAAGTTATCGTTTAGTTTAAAAATCCTCTTTCCGACCGGGTGGTCGGGAAACCAGTTTACTTACGTCATTTTTCTTTGCTAATATTGCGGAAACCTTATATTTACAAACAGAGATCCTATTATAATAGTAAACAGCTTTAATTTTGTAAAGAGAAAACTAGATTCCGGCCGCCCGTTTACCTGATAGTTCCAAAGATATGACCTTTAAAAATACCAAAAGTGTGACGGCCGATAGCTAGTCTTCACAAAACCTATTTCCGGCCGTATTTATTAAAAGGCGTGACATTTTTTTTATTACATTGACAGAAAATCAAACAATACCTTCTATAGAATTTTCGAATAATGGAACGTGTAGCGGACAACGAGCAACAGCGTGGGAAAGAGATAGAACGAAGATAGAATGAGATACAGTGTATAGTAAATAAGTGAATCTGATTGGTTAGTTTTAAGTACTGATTTAGTCAATAAGTAAACAGGGTTGATTTGTATATAAGTAGGGTCATTTTCGAATAAAGTCAGTTTCTCAAACATGAACCAGTGTTTTAATTAACCGTGGAGAATCAAATACAGTCCCCAGTAGAACGGGAACTGCAAGTTTTAGATCCAGACCCACTAGCCACTGTTAGAGTTTTCTTCTGTTTTTTTCTTATTTATTATTTGTTTTACTTTCTTTCTATTATGAGCCCTATGTGCTATTGAATAACACTAATTTTCCTACCGTGCATTAGGTGGCCGATAACCAGTGCATTGGTGGACGATAACTGAGTAAAAAGGCCGATAACCGGTATATTTGCAATATTTACAAATAGTTTTTTTTTTTAATCATGTATCACTACTACGTCTATTAACGTTAGGTATTATGAACTAGACTATTGTAGGTCCAAATGTTTTATTTTTGTAAAGTCTTGACGTTCAGCATTATGACAGAAATCAACTCTGAAGTCAACAAGTCGCTTAAACGGCCGATAACCGGTATGTTTACCCTACTTAGATTTAGTTCGTGTGATAGTTTTTTTACGTGTAGATATTTTACTAGATTTTTTCGGTAAATAAACACACGAAAAAAGTTCGATTGTCGCGAGAATCGGCCTCCTGGTTTGGAGGTAAATACCTACCAATTTTGCTGCATATAGAAGACAATGTACAAAACGAAATACCTACTTTAAGGAAATACTTTTCGTTTGAGCCTTTGAGTTTCTTATCGGCGCCCAGGAGCCCTATTTTTGAATCACTCGCTTCGAAATGGCGAGTGATTTTCGTTCGACAACGAGTTTTTTCTATGGATTTTAATTCATCTTCGAACGAAAATCACTCGCCATCTTGAAGCGAGTGATTCAAAAATAGAGCTCCTGTGCCTCTATTTTTGAATCTTTCGCTTGGATTTGGCGTGTGATTTGCGTTCGAAAACGAACAAATAATCAACGAAAATACCGTGAATAAGGACGTGAGTAGGTACTCGCAAAATTTAGATATATTTATTCAAATCCCTTCTGAATGGATTTCAACTGGTTTTCATTCCAAAATTGGAGTATAATCAGTGAATGTCATACGCCATCTTGTCGCGAGTATTTCAAAAATAGGGCTTCCGGCTCTATAGTGCCTACTAAAATAAGTTGAAAGTATTTAATAGAAAATGCATCCATATTTCGATACGCATAACGCGCAAAATCGCATTAGCAAGAAAAATACTTGAGTATTTTTCGCAATTTTTGACCTCTTTTTATGAGCGCAAGGTTTAATTTCACTAAAACCCCAGATAATATAATACTACTAGTACTAAAACGGTCTTCTTATTATTTAGTATTTCAGGGAAGCCGGTACCGCTTGCAGCTAATTAAAATACTTTTATGCTCTTGATAAACTACATTCGTAGTATGTAGGTAATGTAACATTCTTTAGACATTAAGGATTATTCCCTCAAGCGTTTGTGAACGAGACACAATAGAAATTCTTTTGTTATGCGGTTGCCTGCAACCGCTCGGGTGTTGAAGCATTATTGATACGACCGAAATTACATCATGTCAAAGATACGGGATCTTTTACGAGCGCGTATTTTTGATTCTGGCTTAACTGCTGGCAAATAAATTCAAAATGTTACACAAACGTATTGATATAAATGAATATTTATCTATGTACAAATGCTTAACGCCAGATATGCTTATTAATTATGGCAGTATGGCTCAGAGCTTATCCCATTCCTTGCAGAATCAGAAAGAATCGAAAATCCAGGTAGGTAGGTACCTACTCTTCATTCTTCATCTATCTCTCTTTTACCTAAGATACATAATTCACACATCAAAAAAGATTGCGATCACTTTGAAAAATCTAATTTTTTTTTGTTGGGGTTAATGATTTATTACATATTATTATTACACAGGACTTTTATACAGACAGGGTCTAACAAAACCAATGATCAACCGCCAACGTGTATACATCATACAGATTACGCTCACCAAATTTGAGAAAAAAAAATCAGGCTAGTTTCAGAGATCAAAAAAGGAGCACTTTTAAATGTGTAAAAAAACACACTATTTGCACCTGTTTACTATACAACACTGTCAAATGCGCACCCACACCAACAAAGCCAGCCGTCATATGTCGGTTCGCCGCGCCGCGGCAGACGCAAACAAAGGAGCGGTATCCTTTGTGTCTGGGCGGGTGGCGGCGTTCTTCTTTCGCCGTCCACACGCGCGCGTGTGATTTTTATTGCATCCATCAGTCGCAAAATCATTTTGCCACGTAAAGGACGTCGACTGAATTTGATATTCACTTATTGCAAGTAGTCAAGAACGGCCTGAACAGTAAACAACAACAGTCTTCCTGAAGCAGCTAGACGGGTGGACTTGAGAGGTCTGGCGGGTGTTCCTCTACAGCACGGACATCTTGGCCTCCGTGTAGGTATTCTTCCTTCGGGTTCGGCCGTCGTGGTTCAGGGTGGGCCCGGTGCCCTGGCTGGCGCGGCGCCCCACCTATCACCTCTTCATGCCTTACCTATCTACCTACGTGAAGAACATGACATTGTTTATACCTACCTACGTGAAAGACATGGCATTGTTTATGAAGAGAAGATGACTGTGATTTTGTTAAGTGCGTGATTACGTAGAATTGTACCAGTTTTACGCAGAAGTTATAAAAACATTCTAAATCGTGTAGCAAGTGATACGTGATGATATGTATCGAAACCTTAGACATTTAGTGTTATATTACCTACCGTTAATCCTTAACTAACATTCCCGTAAATAGGTAACTTTTTTATGAATTAGCTAAGACGCCATGGAATAATTTTTGTTTTAGAGGGCTTAAATAATTGTTTATTTATAACAACATTATCCACGAGTATTTTACGTTTCAAAATAAATTGTTGCATCAATGTCGTATTTTCTTTATGCTTAGGTATCTATATACTTAGCCTGCTTATACCAAAGGAATCATTTGCTTATGTCTCTTTTGAGGTTTAGGTAGGTAGGAGACTTAATTTTATGCATAATAGAATCAGTTAACTGTTTAGGTAGGTAAACACTACAACGCCTTTGTCATACAATTTCTTGCCTGGCTGATTATTTATTTTGGTTAGGCAACTATAACAAAATATTTGGCATCAGTATCGTTTGTACAGCAGCCTGAGTCACACGTCGCTGACCAAAACAACACCCTGTATACAAAAAAAATATTCAAAAAATTTAAATTTCGATTGGACTACACTTCAGTGACTCGATTAAGAGTCAACTGCGTCTCTATTTTGATTTTAAATAATAATGAAGAACGGACAACAGCACGTCAAGGTAAACACTGCGGTATCTTATGCATATGTGATAAGGGCTAATTTGCAACCAAAGTGGGTAACCTGATGTGCTGTCGACTATAATTAAATAATTGTGTACATATATTTTTGGTTTAATCTCATTTTGTGTCATATTGTAGGTATTTTAATAAGAATTTGTGTTTAACTTTATTTAATTAATTTGAATTTTAATTTATTGTCATGTTTATTTTATTCTTATTAAATTTAATTGAATTTAATTTTTAATTTAATTTATTTTTTTATTTTGAATTTATGTTAACAGTTTCTTATATGGACCACGTCTGAAATAAAAGTATTTTTTTATTTTTATTTTATACATATCTTTTGCTGAATAGAAAGGTAATTAAGCTGTTAATAATGAGTAACAGCTAGTGCAAAAAGATGACCACAGATTTAATATTGCACAAAGATAAATACTACTTCCTGCCCCAACAGCCATCAGTTCTTCGCGTTATGTGCCCTGCCCATTGCCACTTAAGCTTACTGATTTTTCAGGCTATGTCCGTTACCTTAGTTCTTCTACGTATCTCCTCGTTTCTGATTCGATCTCGTAGAGAAACACCGAGCATAGCCCGCTCCATCGCTCGTTGTGTAATTATTAACTTCTTTATGAGGCCCATAGTTAGATACCACGTTTCGGATCCGTATGTCATCACTGGTAATACACACTGGTTGAAGACTTTTTTCTTCAGACACTGAGGTAATTGAGACGCGAAGATGTTCTTACGCAGTTTCCCAAACGCTGCCCAGCCGAGTTGGATTCGTCAATATTGACCTCTTTCTCTAAGTTGGACCTACCTAATTGGATCACTTGTCCAATGTAGACGTACTCGTCGACAACTTCGAGAGTTGAGTTCCCAACAAATACTGTAGTGGGTACAACACGAGAACTTGACATAATTTTCGTCTTTTCCATGTTCATTTTAAGACCCACTTGGTGGGATACTCGGTCGAGGTCTTCGAGCATAGTGCCAAGATCATCCAGTGTCTTTGCCACAACGATCATATCAGCGGCAAACCGGAGGTGTGTTAAGTATTCGCCATTACGCTGACACCAAATCCTTCCCATTCCAGGAGTTAGAAGGCGTCTTCCAATGCCGCTGTAAACATTCGGAGTTTCATTCCGGAGATATGACGTCGCCCTGTCTTACACCTTTTCGCAATGGAATCGCCCTCGTATTCTGTTCCTGTACTCGGACCGACATGGTGGCATTGTTATACAGACACTTTTACAACTCTATATACCTATAGCCTTTGTGACACCGCTGAAGAGACCGAAGCACCGCCTAAGTTTCGATCGAACCAAAGGCCTTCTCATATTCCACAAAAGCTTAACATAGAAGCATATTATACTCCTCTAACTTCTGTATAATTTGCCTTAGCGTATAGATGTGGTCTATGGTACTGTAGCTTTTTTGAAATCCGGCTTGTTCGGGAGGCTGGAAGTCATCAAATCTACGTGCAGGACGATTTATGATGACCCTTGAGAACAGCTTGTAGACATAGCTCAGGAGTGAGATGAGTCTATAGTTGTTCAGTAAGGTTTTGTCTCCTTTTTGAAGAACAACACCACCACCCTGTTCCATGCCTCAGGCGTGATGCTTTCTAGCTGCACGGAATTAAAGAGTCTCTGAAGGACTTTAAGTACCGATGTTCCACCCGCTTTCAGAATTCCATACTCGTCAGGTGACTTGTTGTTTTTAAGCTGTTTCAGGGCTATCCTAATCTCGTAGATGCTGATGTCCGGGATGTCTTCGATGTAGTGTCGGGTCAAGATAGCTCTTGTGTCTCTGGCCAAGCTATCAACGGGTTTGGCAACTGGGGTGTACAACTGCCCATAGAACCTTTCGATCTCCCTCAAAACCTCTGCTTTCGTCGACGCTACCTTCCTCCGTTTTAAGCTTCGTCAACAAGCTTTGCCCAATAGACATGTCCCTTGCAAACACTTTGGAGCCTTGGTTTCACTCTATTGTTTCTTTAACGCTATTCGTGTTAAAGGAACGAATGCCATGTCGCAGAGATTTCCATATTCGTCTATTAAGCTGCCTATAGGTTTGAGCATTAGCGGAGGTGTGCAGTGCCATAGATCGATGTTCTTCCATGAGGCCAAGAGTGTGGACCGAGAGTTTTTGAGGTCTGTTTTTACCGCCAGGTCTAAAAAACTTAGATCCCGCCGTTTGCACTGTTTCCACAAACCCGTTTTTTATTTCGTCCACTGATACGCAATGCTCTAGGCAATCAAATCGGTTTGACAACTCGAGTTGAAAGCTCTCGGGATTTTGGATATGGGCACGAGTAGGTCAAAGCGTGGACTACATCAAGCGGGACCTTCCCAATTCAAAATATATATTTATTGTGCCTCAAACCATGGTGATCACTGCCGGTTTTCACCCTGTTGATCACGGAGATATCATTGAATAACCGTCTCTTGGTGGTCATGATTAAGTCTATCTCATTTCTCGCTTTGCCATCCGGAGTCAACCAGGTCCATTTCCTTTGAGGCGGCTTATGGAAGAAAGAATTCATCGCAAAGAGCCCCTTCTACTCCAGAAAGTCGGCCAGCCTATTTCTTCTGGCGTTCCTTTGACCATATCCAAAAGGTCCCACTTTCAACTCACCCTCGCCTCGCTTGCCGAGTTTTGCGTTTGAAGTCCCCCATAACAACAGTGAAATAGGTTTTGGAAGTGTGTATGGCTCTACTTACGTCCTCATACATTTCCTCCACCTCTTCATCCGGGTGTTTCCAGGTCGGTGCATATACCTGTATGACCTTCAGCGAATACCTTTCCGTTATTCTGAGTATAAGGTATATCACCCTGCTCGACACACTCTCGATGGTTATGATGTTGTTAACGAGGGACCTGTGGAAAAGAAACTCAACACCGCCTTGGGACTTTTAGTTACCCTCCCGGTAAAAGAGCAGGTTGCCGGACTTCAGAGTTACCGTGTCCTCGCCCTCTCTGCTGACTTCTAGGAAACCCACTATGTCCCAGTGTAACCTGCTCAATTCTTCTTCCAGCTCGAGCAACTCCTCGTCTGTCCTCAGTGTGCACGCATTATAAGTTACCAGGGCCAGTTGTCGTAGGAGGTGGTAGTGTGATCGCCTCCGGGGATTCTTAGCACCCTCTGCCCCGCTGTTACTGTGACCGCTACCGGAGTCAGGAATAGCGGGGCTGCCGGAGACTGGGGGCCTGGATTTTTTGTGTCCTACCATTGAAGGGGGTATTTGTCAGTACACGCCACGCTTGGCAGGTGGATTGGCGAGCGCAGAGGCGCAGTCTCTTTTAGGTGTGACGCTGCTGCCCGTCACAACTCAGCATTTTACTGCGCCTTTTATTGGATGGTTTTTCCGCCATCGGTCGGTCACAAGAGCCTCGTCTGTTGAAACAGGACGCACCGCGTGACGGTGAGATTAGCTTGGAGCTTTGGGTCTTAGTTAAGCTCCCTTACGTCCCAATTTTTATATGGTTTATCATATTTACCAAAATTTCATTTTTGGCTAGGATATTATGGTGGCGGCTTCTTATATTAAACATTTAAATACTTAATAATTTTTTTTTCTCCCAAGAACAAATATTTTCGTCTCATTTCTTCTTTTTTCATATCTCTTTTACTTCAAATTCATTTCACTGCTTTGGCTAAGCCCTTACAGTCAGTTGTCATTTGCAAACAAAATCAAGTATAAAAACATAATTTTTACAACATTAGGATAGTATGACATAGGGTAGTTTTTTCCACGACATCACCTGTAAGCGAGTAAAAAGGGGTGGAAGTTTCTACAAGTGCTATACCGATTATGATGATTGATATATTATATTGGTATTGGTATCATCAAATCAACATAAAGCCTCGTACTTTGTACGGACACCCAATAGCCGTATACGGACGCCTATTAGCTGTATACGGACGTTTACTAGCCATATACGGACTCCAAGTAGCCTTATGCGGACGTCAATAGCCATATGCGGACGCCAAATAGCCGTATGCGAACAATCAATAGCCATATACGGATGCCCAAAAGTTGTATACGGACGTTCAAAAGCCATATACGGACACCCAACAGCCTTATCATATACGGACGCCCATTAGCTGTATACGGACATCCAATTGTCATATTAAATACGAACGTACAATGGCTGTATACGGATGCTCGATAGCCATATACGGACGCCTATTAGCTGTATATAGACGCCCAATAGACATATTATATACGGACGCCCAATGTCTGTATACGGACGCTCAATAGCCATATACGGACGCCCAATGGCCATATCATATATGGATGCCCAATAGCTGTATGAGGTACATAATCAACCAAATTTAAAAGAAAGACATAAATTACATTTTGATCCATTTATCTATGCTCATTCCAACCCAAAAGACTTTTTGGAAAAAAAATAGACGTTGAAACTGTGTACTACAGAAAAGCGATAGGAATAGAAAGAGATAAAAAAACTCAAAGCTGGCAACGTCGCAATCCCAAACATGGTCCATCCTGTGAGGACGTTACTGCCGTCCATTATCTAAAAAGACGTTAAGCCCCAAAACCTAAACTTGAGATATGGCCAAAAAAGGCGGAATTATTTTAAAAGTATGCCATTTGACAGTGGAATGTCGTACAAAAAAAAGGAAGAGTCCGTAGGTAGCTTGTAACATGTATAATAAAATAGCGAAAAGTCGATATAAAAAAAATAAGTTCTAATTAACCAAAAACACACTTTTCCCTATAGTTGGGTATTTTTTGTTGATTTATTTTTGTAATACGAGGGTCAAACTGAAAGTTCTTAGAAAATCAAAAACTGATTACATTAGCCAGTTATTAGTTTTATTATATCTTTTCAAAATATTGTCCATTGACGTCAATACACCGCTGCATGCGATGGAACCACTGGGAAAAGCACTTTGCCCACTCGTCCTTAGGGGTCTCTTCCATGGCATCGCGATACGCAGCCACCGCTTCTTCAGCATTCATAAACCGCTTTCCTTTTTTAATTTTTGGAAATAAATAAAAATCACAAGGCGCGAGGTCGGGGCTATACGGCGGGTGACCCAGTAATTCAACGTTTGATGTCGCCAAATAGTCGATCGTTCGCTTGGCGGTGTGCGACGAGGCGTTGTCGTGGTGAAGGAGGATCCTACTGCGAGGTCGTTTCTCTCGAACTTTTTCCAAGACAAGTGGCAAACAATTGGTAGTGTACCATTCTGCAAAAACTGTTTTTTGATCCTCTAACACAATTGTTGCGAAATGACCTATCCTTCCAAAGAACGAGGCCACCATTTTTTTTCCCGCACTTCGATCTCTCTTCACTTTAGTTGGCAACTCCTCGAAAGGAAACACCCACTGAGCAGATTGTCTTTTGGTTTCAGGATCATAACAGTAAATCCAGCTTTCGTCACCTGTTAGTATGTCGAACACAGCATTTGAGTCACCTCCGTTAAATCTTTCAATCATTTTACGGCACCAATCCACACGATGGAGTTTTTGAGCCTTAGTCAAATTATGAGGTATCCACCGGGCGCAAAGCTTCCTGACCGCTAAATGTTCGTGGAGGATTTTGTGCACTTGACTCATACCGATGCCTAAGCTTGTCCGAATCTGCTGATAGGTCACTCTTTTGTCAGTCTCTATCATACGCCGCACAACACAGATGTTATTTTCAGTCGTCGCCGTAGAAGGCCGTCCCTCACGTACATCATCAGTGAGATTAGTGCGACCACGTTTAAACTCATTAAACCAGTTGTAAACAGTCGCACGAGATGGGGCTTCATCGTGATAGGCCAATCGTAGTCTATCATAACTTTCTTGTTGACTTAAATGACATCGAAAGTCATAAAAAATCATTGCACGAAAATTTTCTCGTGTTAAATTCATGTTGACGTGACACAGACAATTTTCAATTTGCCGCCAAATCGTAAAACAAATGACAAATGAATGAAATATATACTCAGTAATATTGGCAAAGCAGTGGCAATCGATGCGTCGTGCGAGATAGTCGTTTACACGTTACTTGGACAGCGGCCTATTGATTCCCGGCGCGTAGGCATCGCGCGCGCGCCGGGTCCTTTGTTATCGGTCTTATCTACGCCACCTGCGCATTCCTGCGCTCGGGTTTCGTAGACACAATTATGATGGAACAAAATAATGCGGATAATAACAACATGCAAGAAGTGATTTATACAGACAGTGATTTGGAAATCGAGGAACTTACACCAAGTAGTAATGCATTAGAATGTGATACACATAACGGGAAGGAAATGAGGCCAACAAAACGCCCTCGCCCCAAAACTGATTCTCCAGATAGTTGGACCCAAGTAGGAAAAAAAGGACGGAAGATGAGACAGAATAGCAGTTTGGATGTAACAAAAGAGCCAAGCATAGAAGAATATACCCAAGTAAGCATTACAAGTAAAGAAATGTTTCCCAAACAGTTCGCGTTAGCGAAACTTTTTAAGGCAAACGATATTACTGGCATTATAAAAGTTAAATATATTAACTCATTTAAGCTGTTAGTTGCATTTGACAGCCCTTCTAGTGCTGAAAAAATAATATCATGTAAGAACCTTTTGGAGATGGGTTGGAAATGTCAAAAAACATCGGAAGTTGGCATATCATACGGTATTATAAGAAACATTGAACTCGAGTTATCCATGGAAGAACTGCTTAAAAATATCTCTAGTGATTTTACAGTTGTGTCAGCTAACCGCCTAAACCGCAGAGATAACAATTGGGCTCAGTCTCAGTCTGACAAGTCCAATGGCTGGACGGAAAGCGAAACAGTTCGTATTGGATTTCAGGGTCCGAATCTGCCATCCCATGTTTACATCTTTGATATGAGTATAAAAGTTGAACCATTTGTGTTTCCTGTTACACAATGCTCAAAATGTTGGAGATATGGTCATAGTCATAAGATATGCCCCTCGAAGAAAACAGTATGCCCAAAATGTGGAGAGAATCATAACAATTGCGACTCGTCAATTTTCAGATGTGTCAATTGCTCACATGATCACATGGCCTTGGATAGATCTTGCCCTATATATCAAAAGGAAAAAGCGATAAGGGAAGTGATGTCTCAATACAACTGCACCTATAAACAGGCAGTATCAATGAAGTCTAGTCCCTCCTACCCTACACGTCAGCCACCTAAACTGCCCCAGTTTCGAGAAGATGAGAGTTTGACTTCACAAATAATACAACAAATTCCTTGCCCGGAACCTTATAATGCTAAACAGCCATCATACGCAGATAAAACCAGGCCGACAAGTCCTATTATTGGCAAAAAGACATCCAAAAAGATAGTCTCTATTCCCAAGCATAAAGAACCTACACCCTTTAAAGAGCATATTGTGAACAATGAAGCAACGTCATCTGGACACGTAAGAAATCCTCCTGTACCTCCTCAGACAACAACACAACAAAGAAAAAAAACGTTTTTACAGTTAGTAATACAAATTAAAGACATAATTTTTAATAAATCCCTAACAATTCAAGATAAAATACAAACTGCCTTAAATCACATTGTTGAATGGTTAATATCTAAAGCTGTTACTAACATTTCAGAATATTCTTCTGTAATGAATATTTTTGATGGCGTTACGACCCAATAAATCAATCAAGCTTAATATTATTCAATGGAATGCACAAAGTGTTAAACCAAAAGTGGCATCTTTAGAGCAATTGTTAGTTCAAGAAAAAGTACATATTTTAGTGCTGTCTGAGACTTGGTTAGATTATGAAAACTATTTCAATATTAGTGGTTATAATTGTTTCCGAAAAGACAGAGATGATGGATATGGTGGTGTCGCTATTTTAACCCACTTCTCTATTCAGGCTCAAATATGTAACATTGCACATAGTAATAATGGCATTGAACTTCTAAAAGTAAATGTATATAATTGTAAACATATTGAGAGTGTTATCGCTCTTTATTGCCCTTCGACTGTACATACATCTCAAAGTGACTGGGACTATATTTTTTCTTGTGCATCTAATAAAACGTTAATCTTGGGCGATTTCAATGGCCATCACACTAATTGGTCGTATAAAACAGATCAAAGGGGACAGCAAATTTTCGATTCTATGTTGGACCATGATTTCGTGGCGCTAAACAATGGGAATCATACACGCATTAAACTTGTAAATAACAATACCCAATATTCATCTCCCGACATATCTTTTGCATCTTTAAATATAGCTATCCATTTTATCTGGCAAGTAACTAATGAATCCCTGGGAAGCGACCACTTAGTTATTAAATTATCCAGTAATTTGAATCCATCTTATATTAAATCCATTAAAAAAAGAAATTTCAAACTTGGGCAATGGGATAAATATAATGAGCTTATAAAAAACTCTTTTGCTGGCTATGTACCTTCCGATAATTTACAAGAGTTTTATGATCACTTTGAGAAAGTCTTGCAAGATGCGGCAGATTCTAGCATTCCAACCATAATTATTCCCCAGGATGCAAGTAAAAATTTCAAACCAAAACCTTTTTGGAATGCGGATCTATCTAAATCAGTTGCCGAGCGTAGATTAGCACTAGCAGTATTTAGACGCAACCCAACTCCATTTAATTATAACAACCTTCAATCTAAAATAAAAGAATCACAAAATCTTATTCGTAAAGCTAAGCATCGATCGTGGCAAGAGTTTTGTTCATCAATCCAAAATACTTCGTCAACCACCGAAATGTGGAACAAAATGAGATGGGTCAAAGGTAAAGGACGAAGTTATAATTTTGTTAGTCCTGAGAGTGCAAAACATCTATTACTTGATTTGACCCCTGATTTTGTTCCTCCTGCTGGTCCTTCTTTTACATCTGTAAATCCACTACTAGAGCGTTCAATAACAGTACCAGAATTAGAAAATAATATAAAATCTACCGATACTGCGCCTGGTATGGACCAAATTTCATTTTCTATGATTTACAACCTTCCCAATGAGGGCAAAACATTATTAGTAGCATTATACAATTCAATTTTAACATCAGGCGCAATACCCAAACAGTGGAGAGATATTCGAGTTATTCCCATACCTAAGCCTGGACGAAATCCCCAGTTACCATCTTCCCTTAGACCAATCTCGCTAATTTCTTGTATCTGCAAAATATTCCACTCAATTTTGAACAAGCGTTTAGAATGGTTTATTGAACGAAACCATATCCTATCTAAGAATATAGTAGGATTCCGAAAGTCTCACTCCTGTTTGGATAGTCTTACCCGATTAGTTTCAAAAATTCAATTAAGCTTTACTAAAAACTGCTCAACTATTGCTTGTTTTATTGATATTAATAACGCTTACAATAATTTAGATACCATCAACCTATTGAAAACTCTTGACTGCCTTAACGTAGGTACTAAAATATGTAATTATTTATACAATTATTACAAGGAAAGAATAATAAACATTTTAATAAATAATCAAATTTTTTTTAGAACAACTGGCATTGGCATCGCTCAAGGAGATCCCCTCTCTCCTCTTCTTTTTAATATAGCAACATTCAAAATTTGTAAAGTTATACAGAGCATTGACATCTCTCAATATGCGGATGATTTTGTATTGTATATGTCATGTAAAGACGTTGTAAGCTCTTCAAGCGAATTACAACAAGCAATTGATGTTTTTAGTAATTTATTGAAAGACTTGGGTTTGGAGATATCACCTGAGAAAAGCAAAATATGTGTTTTTAAAAGAGGTATTTATAGACAACCATTGCATATTTTTGTAAATAATGTTGAACTGCCTGTCGTTCATAATGTCAAATATTTAGGAATGTGGCTGGATCGTTCTCTAAGATGGGGAAGACACATCAAGGAGACTACCGAAAAGGTATTAAAATTTATTAATATTTTGAAAATTTTAGCAGGTGCTACCTGGGGTGTACATCAGAGCCATTTGAGACGATTATATATATCACTGATTCGTGGTAGGTTGGACTATGGTTGTTTTCTTTATGACAATAGCTGTAAATCTAATCTAGAGAAGCTGGATAAAGTACAAAACATAGCTATGCGCGTTGTGGGAGGCTTTATTAAAAGTACACCGATCCATGTCATGGAAAGTGAATTGTATCTACCACCATTAGCTGTTAGACGTCGATATCTTGCAGGAAAATTTTATCTTAAATCCAGATCTTTTAACGACAATAAAACTTTGACTTTGCTTGAAAATATTTGTAATTTAAGTCATCGGCCTTATTGGACAGTAAGAAAACTTCCTATATTAGTAACTACACATAATTTATTAAAAGATGCCTGCATTTATTCGTCTAGTCTCCTTGATGTATTTTCTCTTGACACTTGGGTTAGTGCCATAGGATTAAGAGATGTGATATTTCCAAATATCGAATCAATTGATAAACCTAAACACCTTTACAGTGCTCCACTTTTAAAGCGACTATGTCTAAGTTTCTTGGATCGAAAATACTCGGATTTTTTTACAATTTATACTGACGGCTCTAAAAACGAGTCTGGATCAGGTGCTGCATTTTTAGATTCTACTTGTGTTGCAAAATTTCGAATTGACTCGGATACATCAATAATGCACATTGAACTGATTGCAATAGCTGAAGCGTTAGCATACAGTGAAACATTAGAAAGTAACAAAATAGTTATCTTAACTGACTCGAAAAGTGCACTACAACACTTGGCTCGCTGCACCTCGTCTTTACGAGGTATTCCGATAGCCTTCAAAGTGTTGGAGTCAATTGTGAAACTGCAATCACTTTCCAAATCGATAAAACTTCAATGGATTCCATCCCACGTTCAGTTAGATGGTAATGAACAAGTAGATTTATTAGCCAAAGAAGCTTCTAGCGATGGAATCCCTATTTCTATTACTCCGCTCCATTTTGACTACTTAAAAGAAATTAAAAAACTGTGCTACAATCACTGGAAGGAATATTTTAACGAAAGATCACTCGAAAATGGAATTTGGTACCGAACGATCCAACCTCAACTTCCAATCAACTGCTGGATTGACAATTGTAACCTAGATAGACAGAACTTTAGCTTTAAGATTACGATCAGGACATATTCCATCAAAAAAGTTTGCCTTCCTAATGAAGAAGTCTACAAGCCCCAACTGCCCCGATTGCGGGGTTGTTGAAGATATTCATCACATCTTGATGGAATGTGTTAGGGTCCAAAATATTCGAAATTCAATTTTTGGTGTCCAAACCCATTTCAACATAGGACATTGTAACAGTGTTCTGGCTCATCCACTATCGGATGAAGCCAAAGCATTTTATTTAATACTTAAGAGATGTTTAGATTTGTCTGCTTAAATATTGTTTTGGTTTAAATTACGAGGCGACATGATCGCTCAGCGACCAAGCCTCTAAAAATAAAGAGAAAAAAAAAAAAAAATTGGCAAAGAGTTCTATTTTCAAATTTTAGAATATTTTTTTTATTATATTGTTTATAAGTGGCCAGTTCTAAGAACTTTCAGTTTGACCCTCGTACCTAACTAAAAAGACTCTAACTATACCTTAGCGACCTTATAACTTAGGATTGTAACGTAAATATAGTGTTTTTTTTTTTTTTTCTAAAAACTATTCCAAATTACATAGCTAAAAGGTCGTTAAGTAACTTAATGGCTTTCTAGTTATATATTGCAGATTTTTGTTAAGCACTCATTCTTAGATATACAATACAAAATCATCCGCATATTGAGAGATGTCAATGCTCTGTATAACTTTACAAATTTTGAATGTTGCTATATTAAAAAGAAGAGGAGAGAGGGGATCTCCTTGAGCGATGCCAATGCCAGTTGTTCTAAAAAAAATTTGATTATTTATTAAAATGTTTATTATTCTTTCCTTGTAATAATTGTATAAATAATTACATATTTTAGTACCTACGTTAAGGCAGTCAAGAGTTTTCAATAGGTTGATGGTATCTAAATTATTGTAAGCGTTATTAATATCAATAAAACAAGCAATAGTTGAGCAGTTTTTAGTAAAGCTTAATTGAATTTTTGAAACTAATCGGGTAAGACTATCCAAACAGGAGTGAGACTTTCGGAATCCTACTATATTCTTAGATAGGATATGGTTTCGTTCAATAAACCATTCTAAACGCTTGTTCAAAATTGAGTGGAATATTTTGCAGATACAAGAAATTAGCGAGATTGGTCTAAGGGAAGATGGTAACTGGGGATTTCGTCCAGGCTTAGGTATGGGAATAACTCGAATATCTCTCCACTGTTTGGGTATTGCGCCTGATGTTAAAATTGAATTGTATAATGCTACTAATAATGTTTTGCCCTCATTGGGAAGGTTGTAAATCATAGAAAATGAAATTTGGTCCATACCAGGCGCAGTATCGGTAGATTTTATATTATTTTCTAATTCTGGTACTGTTATTGAACGCTCTAGTAGTGGATTTACAGATGTAAAAGAAGGACCAGCAGGAGGAACAAAATCAGGGGTCAAATCAAGTAATAGATGTTTTGCACTCTCAGGACTAACAAAATTATAACTTCGTCCTTTACCTTTGACCCATCTCATTTTGTTCCACATTTCGGTGGTTGACGAAGTATTTTGGATTGATGAACAAAACTCTTGCCACGATCGATGCTTAGCTTTACGAATAAGATTTTGTGATTCTTTTATTTTAGATTGAAGGTTGTTATAATTAAATGGAGTTGGGTTGCGTCTAAATACTGCTAGTGCTAATCTACGCTCGGCAACTGATTTAGATAGATCCGCATTCCAAAAAGGTTTTGGTTTGAAATTTTTACTTGCATCCTGGGGAATAATTATGGTTGGAATGCTAGAATCTGCCGCATCTTGCAAGACTTTCTCAAAGTGATCATAAAACTCTTGTAAATTATCGGAAGGTACATAGCCAGCAAAAGAGTTTTTTATAAGCTCATTATATTTATCCCATTGCCCAAGTTTGAAATTTCTTTTTTTAATGGATTTAATATAAGATGGATTCAAATTACTGGATAATTTAATAACTAAGTGGTCGCTTCCCAGGGATTCATTAGTTACTTGCCAGATAAAATGGATAGCTATATTTAAAGATGCAAAAGATATGTCGGGAGATGAATATTGGGTATTGTTATTTACAAGTTTAATGCGTGTATGATTCCCATTGTTTAGCGCCACGAAATCATGGTCCAACATAGAATCGAAAATTTGCTGTCCCCTTTGATCTGTTTTATACGACCAATTAGTGTGATGGCCATTGAAATCGCCCAAGATTAACGTTTTATTAGATGCACAAGAAAAAATATAGTCCCAGTCACTTTGAGATGTATGTACAGTCGAAGGGCAATAAAGAGCGATAACACTCTCAATATGTTTACAATTATATACATTTACTTTTAGAAGTTCAATGCCATTATTACTATGTGCAATGTTACATATTTGAGCCTGAATAGAGAAGTGGGTTAAAATAGCGACACCACCATATCCATCATCTCTGTCTTTTCGGAAACAATTATAACCACTAATATTGAAATAGTTTTCATAATCTAACCAAGTCTCAGACAGCACTAAAATATGTACTTTTTCTTGAACTAACAATTGCTCTAAAGATGCCACTTTTGGTTTAACACTTTGTGCATTCCATTGAATAATATTAAGCTTGATTGATTTATTGGGTCGTAACGCCATCAAAAATATTCATTACAGAAGAATATTCTGAAATGTTAGTAACAGCTTTAGATATTAACCATTCAACAATGTGATTTAAGGCAGTTTGTATTTTATCTTGAATTGTTAGGGATTTATTAAAAATTATGTCTTTAATTTGTATTACTAACTGTAAAAACGTTTTTTTTCTTTGTTGTGTTGTTGTCTGAGGAGGTACAGGAGGATTTCTTACGTGTCCAGATGACGTTGCTTCATTGTTCACAATATGCTCTTTAAAGGGTGTAGGTTCTTTATGCTTGGGAATAGAGACTATCTTTTTGGATGTCTTTTTGCCAATAATAGGACTTGTCGGCCTGGTTTTATCTGCGTATGATGGCTGTTTAGCATTATAAGGTTCCGGGCAAGGAATTTGTTGTATTATTTGTGAAGTCAAACTCTCATCTTCTCGAAACTGGGGCAGTTTAGGTGGCTGACGTGTAGGGTAGGAGGGACTAGACTTCATTGATACTGCCTGTTTATAGGTGCAGTTGTATTGAGACATCACTTCCCTTATCGCTTTTTCCTTTTGATATATAGGGCAAGATCTATCCAAGGCCATGTGATCATGTGAGCAATTGACACATCTGAAAATTGACGAGTCGCAATTGTTATGATTCTCTCCACATTTTGGGCATACTGTTTTCTTCGAGGGGCATATCTTATGACTATGACCATATCTCCAACATTTTGAGCATTGTGTAACAGGAAACACAAATGGTTCAACTTTTATACTCATATCAAAGATGTAAACATGGGATGGCAGATTCGGACCCTGAAATCCAATACGAACTGTTTCGCTTTCCGTCCAGCCATTGGACTTGTCAGACTGAGACTGAGCCCAATTGTTATCTCTGCGGTTTAGGCGGTTAGCTGACACAACTGTAAAATCACTAGAGATATTTTTAAGCAGTTCTTCCATGGATAACTCGAGTTCAATGTTTCTTATAATACCGTATGATATGCCAACTTCCGATGTTTTTTGACATTTCCAACCCATCTCCAAAAGGTTCTTACATGATATTATTTTTTCAGCACTAGAAGGGCTGTCAAATGCAACTAACAGCTTAAATGAGTTAATATATTTAACTTTTATAATGCCAGTAATATCGTTTGCCTTAAAAAGTTTCGCTAACGCGAACTGTTTGGGAAACATTTCTTTACTTGTAATGCTTACTTGGGTATATTCTTCTATGCTTGGCTCTTTTGTTACATCCAAACTGCTATTCTGTCTCATCTTCCGTCCTTTTTTTCCTACTTGGGTCCAACTATCTGGAGAATCAGTTTTGGGGCGAGGGCGTTTTGTTGGCCTCATTTCCTTCCCGTTATGTGTATCACATTCTAATGCATTACTACTTGGTGTAAGTTCCTCGATTTCCAAATCACTGTCTGTATAAATCACTTCTTGCATGTTGTTATTATCCGCATTATTTTGTTCCATCATAATTGTGTCTACGAAACCCGAGCGCAGGAATGCGCAGGTGGCGTAGATAAGACCGATAACAAAGGACCCGGCGCGCGCGCGATGCCTACGCGCCGGGAATCAATAGGCCGCTGTCCAAGTAACGTGTAAACGACTATCTCGCACGACGCATCGATTGCCACTGCTTTGCCAATATTACTGAGTATATATTTCATTCATTTGTCATTTGTTTTACGATTTGGCGGCAAATTGAAAATTGTCTGTGTCACGTCAACATGAATTTAACACGAGAAAATTTTCGTGCAATGATTTTTTATGACTTTCGATGTCATTTAAGTCAACAAGAAAGTTATGATAGACTACGATTGGCCTATCACGATGAAGCCACATCTCGTGCGACTGTTTACAACTGGTTTAATGAGTTTAAACGTGGTCGCACTAATCTCACTGATGATGTACGTGAGGGACGGCCTTCTACGGCGACGACTGAAAATAACATCTGTGTTGTGCGGCGTATGATAGAGACTGACAAAAGAGTGACCTATCAGCAGATTCGGACAAGCTTAGGCATCGGTATGAGTCAAGTGCACAAAATCCTCCACGAACATTTAGCGGTCAGGAAGCTTTGCGCCCGGTGGATACCTCATAATTTGACTAAGGCTCAAAAACTCCATCGTGTGGATTGGTGCCGTAAAATGATTGAAAGATTTAACGGAGGTGACTCAAATGCTGTGTTCGACATACTAACAGGTGACGAAAGCTGGATTTACTGTTATGATCCTGAAACCAAAAGACAATCTGCTCAGTGGGTGTTTCAATTTGTTTTTCTGTTGGCCAGCACAGTTATCAGAATAAAATACTACATTCACATCTTTGGTACCGTTTGATATCTGCTTGAGATACTTAAATACACACGTACCTATTTCGTTCACACCTCTGCTTGCATTTGCTTCATCCCATACATAACATTCTACAGTATTCTTCTGGACGTCATATACTGTGAGATTGAGTACATTCAATTTGGATTTGTAGTAAAACACTGAAATATCGCCTTTCGGACACTGAAATACTGCTTGTAAGTCATATACGCATACTGTCAGTTCTTCGTTTTTCTTGTCTTTTTCTTTTTCTAATCGTGATAGCCTCTTCTCTTCGTGATGTTTTTCATAAGCGTCTTTTTTAGCTTCTTTTTCTTCGGGTGATGAATTTTTAAACGCTTCGCATACTCCACACATGTCTTTTTTTGGTGTAAAAAACGATATGTTGTGCTCTTGAGTAAAAATCCGATAGAACATTACATAGTTGATGAAAGGAACTTTCTTTTCCTTACCGACTTCGACGTAATCGTGGTGCAGATCAGCAATGGTTTTGCTTCCATCAATGAAGGTTCTTCTTGAATGGGCTCGTGTATAGTGAGATTCAATTTTGGGTATTGAATCAATGAACTGCTTGGCTCCTTCTTTAATATTATCGTCAATTTTCGGTTGCTTTCCATGTCGTCCACGGTTATCTGTCATTAATGAAATATTTGTTTCCTTATTTTTCTTGCTTAATGCAGGTGTTATTGGGCGATTATTGATACAAAGCGTATTTTTGAAAAACAACTTGCACACCCTATATTTTTTCCCCTTCGAAATCAAATAAAAAGCATTATTAGTACGCTTTGGTTCAATAACCTGTCCTTCATCATTGAGTTTGACATAACGATTTGCTGGAATGGCTTCTTCAATGGATGAAGCAATGAAACTCCACTGCTTCTCGATCTCTCCTAAATTCCAGTAATCTTTCAGTATTTCACGGCGTTGTTCTTCGGAAAAGTTTTTTTGACACTTGTAAATGCAGGTTTCTTTACAGGGTTCTCTTAGTTGACGGGGCGGAACAGTTTTTTGTGATGTTTTTGATTTGTAGGTCTGTCCTGCATTTCTTAACTGTTTAGTAATGTTTTTTTTTTCCATTTTTCTTTATTAAATGGTCTTTTTTTTGCTTTTTTTGCAGGTGTTGTTTCTCCATTAGGGCTCTTCTGTACATCTGCAGGCGGTAGTTGATTTCTAGGTTTAGTTTCTTCATTCAATGGTTTTTCTTTTTCCTTTTTAGCAGGTGTTGTTTCTTCATTGGTGCTTATTTCTATGTTTGCAGTCGGATATATATTTTCAGATACAAATGTTAGTGTTTCTCTGCCTGTGGGCACAATGCTTGCAATGACATCCAGCATTTCTTGTCTCATTCTATCGTCATTTCCTGTCATCATTTGTTTAGCTGTGTCATCTATTTCTTTATTTAAAATCGTATTTTGCTTTGTATTTTTTTGTTCTCATTTTTTTGTTCGTCATCAGTCTCTATATCAGTCTTATTAGGATTTTCACTGTCGACCATAATTATAACTTCATTTTCACTTTCACTAGAACTCCCATTTCTTCGTTGATCTTGAACTAATACGTAGTCAGGATCCTTCACTGAGTCGTCAGAGTCTGCAGCAAAGGTTTAATTTATTTTATTATTATTACAATACTTGGGCATAGCATAGCGTCGTATTTTAATGATAGTAAAATACATAAACTAACATTATTATCATAGGGAGAGAGAGAAAGAGAGAGAACACTTTATTGTATACACCAGGAAATCATCATACATCATTCTCGTTCTTAAATTTCTTATTTGTGTACACTGTGATTAAAAATACTGCTATATTGTTATTATTAGTGAAAATACCTTCAATAATTGATGGTATTGATGATGAAGAAGTGCTGCTGCTCAAAGAACTAGTCGAGTCGCAACGAGGCTGGTTACATTGCAGTTGTTGTTCTTGCTGTACTGATTCACATGCTAAAAATAAATTGGATGTTTAATTCATTTGTATTTCGAGACTTGGTATTATCTTTTCATTTTTCTAAATCTTTTCATTTTCCTAACTTACGTGAATGTTCATTAATTCCTCGGACAAGATTTACAATCTTCCTAGACCGTGATTCCATCTGAAAAATAAATTGTAATTAGACAATATTTTTATCATTTATAATGCAACATTGTAAGCTATTCGTTGTTAATTATTAATATTTTTAATCAAGAATGTTTTAACTTGAAATAACCACCATTAAGACCAAACATTTTGTACTTTTATTATCAACTTTAACGGTACATCTTAAATTAACCAACAAAAAACATTCTTTATTTCAGCAAAAACGGTACAATCCTATATAAACCATAGCATGCGATTACTATTTTTACTACAATAATGACCCACATATAAATGTACCGTTATAGTTGCAAAAATAAATCACTAAAAAAACAAAAAGCTGTATTTACCTTTTCATCAAAACCGTGACACCATGAGCTGTTACGTTTTTGCCGAAATCGGGCAGCACTTTCCTCGTCAAGCGAGCGGCGACAACTGTCGTGAACCGATCTTGCATTAAACTTAGGTGCAGAAATAGATGGCGCTAAACCGATAGTCGCCGACCTTTTCCCTCATTACTCGGTCATTTTTGGCGCTAGAAATATCCCGTTTTAGCAGCAAGTAGAGCTCAATGCGCCGGATTCTACTGTATCATTATTCCATATCGATACATATTTGCGTTAACACGTTGTTGTCGCAAATGAGCGATATATATATATATATATATACTAGCGACCCGCCCCGGCTTCGCACGGGTGCAGTTATTCGCACGGGTGCAGAATTGAGATTTAAACTATCCTATCTCTCAAGTTGGATCGAACTGCACATGGTGTGCGAATTTTATTATAATCGGTTAAGTGGTTTAGGAGTCCATTGAGGACAAACATTGTGACACGAGATTTATATATATTAGATATATATCTTTACTAATATTATAAAGCTGAAGAGTTTGTTTGTTTGTTTGAACGTGCTAATGTCAAAAACTACTGGCCCGATTTGAAAAATTATTTTTACGTTGGATAGTCCATTTATCGAGGAAGGCTTTAGGCTATATAACATAAAGATACGACTCATAAGACCACAGCAGAAATGAAAAATGTTGCGAAAACGGGAGAAAGATATTCCTTTTGAGAGCTTCCGCTGCATACACTGCGGAAACCGCTTAGGTTACACAAAAATCATGTATGACAGGATTGTTCAACATTAAGAGTTTTATAATAAAGTCCGCGACAGCATATATCTATCTTTTATGGTTGACTTACTACAACCTTTTTTATGTTAATAAATTTGTAAAAAAATAATGCATTATTTTTAGAGGTGTATTATACACACAGGTATTTATTCTTATCAAAATAAATACATTCATCATCACGAGCATTTCATTTAGAACCAAGTTGCCCTTTATATCATTTGATTTCAATAAATATCTTAGGAGCTATCACAGTTTTAACATAACTCCGCACCAAAATAATGTTCGCAGCTTAAGTACAACGTGCGCTTGCGCTAATATATTATAAAGCTGAAGAGTTTGTTGGTTTGAACGCGCTTATCTCAGGAACTGCTGGACCGATTTGAAAAAATATTTCTGTGTTGGATAGCTTATTTATCGAGAAAGGCTTAAGGATATAAAACATGACGCTGCGACGGGAGGGGAGGGAGCAAACTCAAAACGCGCGGACGAAGTCGCGGGGGACCGCTAGTATATATATATACACATCCTACAATCTTTTTGGCATCCCGACGTCGTGCATCATTACGACGTCCCCCAGTTCCCCTTTCTTTATTTAACATGTCTTAATGAATATTGCTTAGTTTTTCAAATTTTCAGCTCCTTGGGATACGTCGTTTTCCGTTAAATTAATTTTTCACGATATTCGTCTTGCAGTTAGGCCGCTACATTTTTGACGTCCCAACCACGGTGATACATAATAGGCATCCCATATATATTGATCGTAATTTAGCTATGGCATCGATTATCTAACCTGCCGTACATTACCTAAAAAGACGTTATCCCTCAGGAGGTCGATTTTGAGTTTTTAATGCCATACTAAATAGAAAAAAAAGCTCTATCGATCTGTCTAAGTAACATATTTTTAGTATTTATACTTTTTAAGATATATTTCGCAAAAATGTCGCTAAAAACAATAATAGTAATGGTTTACTTAATTAAAAGAACGTTATTCATCAATACTTAACTAAAAGGACGCAATTGAACTTTAACGCCCTACTGTTTACTTATTTTATCTGATCTCTACTTAGCAAAAAAGACGTTTTTCGACTTTACTACATAAAATAGTCGTTATGGTACTTCAACGACTTTCAAGTTAAGATAAGTTTCTCGAATTGTATCACTATTATTAGCTAAAAAGGCGTTACTCAAAAATACTAAACAAGAAAGACGCTACAGTCGGTTAACGACTTTTTAGCGTAGGATAGGTATATTTTTTTTACAAGAAATACTTTTCACAAATCACTAACCGCCTTTAGTGACTCAGATTATGACATGAATCTTTCGCTAGAAGGACGCTAAGCTACAATACTTAGCTAAAAGGACTCTATCTGCTCTCGCGTCCCACCCCCGCCTGTGGTGTCCTTCTTAGTGGCCCGTAAGCTTTTGTCGAGGAAGGACGCGTGTCGCTCGAAGACCGAAAGGATTTCCCGCCACATTTACGATGACTGAGAATTTGTCCAAGTAAGTTAATATAATTTAAATATTTAATAGTTGGGTTGATGTAAAATTCACGCATTTACAACCCGGAATCAAATGAAGTGAAAATGGCGTCAGGATTTTTTGTAGCGTGCAAATTATTTTGTGGCCTGGATGTTAATGTTAGAGAGAGATAGACTGTGGTTTCGTGATTTAAAGAGCTTTGTACATTTTCTGTATGTATGGACTAACACTGCATCTTTAAATAGTAATTATTAAGTCGTATGTGGCGTTATTTAATCAGGGCTATTCTATGGTTCATAGGATTTAGTTTATAAAATTTTGACTGGGTTGTTTTAGTTTTATTTACTGGATGGCTTATAAATTTGGGGTCTTGACTAATATTTTAATGTTAATAGAGAGCTTGAGCTTTGTTTTGCAGGATTAAATGAAAAATACTTTGCTAATGAATATGTCGATATACGAACACATGGGATTTGTTCGAGTAGGTATAATATTACGCTACCTACTTAGTTGTCAGAGACAAGCAATGCTAATGGCTAATAACTTTAATTGGTGTTGTGAATGTTTATAATAAATATTTTTCTTTTGTCATGAAACACTGCTTTAGTTTTTTTTTGTGTCACATGTTATGCTGCTACCCCGTTAACACACACCCTGCACCCTGTGTACGTACGCTTAATGTACTCTTTAGCATGTCATTTTCTTTCCAACAGATCAAGAAGATCTGTGTTTTCTTCAAGAGCCAAAGCAATACTCGGTATGGTAGGCGCTGAAGAAAATTATTTGACATCAGATCCGATAAAAAATAAGGAAAAAACTAAAAAAGAAGTGGATCCTATAGTTGAGAAGAATATCGACAACCTTTACGCACGTCCATATTCCATGACGTCTTCAGTGTTCGACAGGTTTTGTGACACACAAAATACATTACGTTCTCACCACTTTCAAGAAGTGTCAAAAAATATTAGCAAATTGAACGAGACCTGTTTTTCACTATCTACATCTTGCAAACCATTATCGTCGCAAAGTAATACACCTCCAATACAACTCAAGGATTTGACTTGCTATGAAGAAATGCCTACTGAAGAACAGCAACAGTGCGAAATAAATAATTCCCAAAGTACATCAACACACAATAACAATAGTCAAATCAATCATCCTATACCAAAATCACCATCGTCTGAATTAGCACAAGATTTTGATTCTGATGATTCTGTTCAAGACAAGAATTACATACCTTCTAGCTCAAGTGAAGATTCAGATTACGATAACCCACCCGCTGCATCGTTAAGTCAAAAAATGGTAAAAAATTACATGCAGGCATCAACATCGGGAATATCTAAACCTTTACAGCTACTTAAGCCGAATTCTACTGAGATAAGTAAGTTCAACAAGAGACGAAACACTGACGATTACTGCAATCCGAAATACCTGATAGATACTGTCAAAAGGCGTTGTAAAACCATTGATGCAATACCAGATAAAACAAGCAAAAACACTTGCATCACATCACAAAACCAAAGCCAGGCTTTTCTTGATTGTGATCCTACTGAAACTATACTGAACAAGAGTAACAACACCAACTTGATTCATGACTCCATCAACTACTTTACGGCTGGAACTTCAAGTGAGAACGGTTCGTCTAACATTGACTCAGGGTCCTTAGAACGGAGGGTGGACCATATTACTGAGACCGCTAAAAGAAGGAACACTATCGATTTTCGTGAAGTTTTATGCAATGAATTTGATAGTGTTGCACGCAAGCGTCGACATACTATTGACACTACACTAGATAATGACAACAAAAAGTCTGACTGCATTCCTTCTAAGAAACGTAAAGTTTATAAGACCAGTTTAGCACACAGAATTAACAAAAAAAAAGGAGTTAAAAATGAGGGAGTATGCTGTAAAGCCAGGATGTAATGAAAAATGATTAAAAAAATGTTCTACGCATTTCAACGACGAGCAGCGGACTAAACTTAACCAGGAGTATTGGAATCTTACTTGGAAACAAAGACGATTATACATTGTTCAAAGAATAGATACAGCGATTCCAAAAAGAAAATATACAACTGAGCCACAAAGAAATCCCAAAAGATCTTTTACACTTAAGACTAGTGATGGAAATGCACGTGAGGTGTGTAAAATATTTTTTTTAACAACACTTGGCTTCAAAAAAAGTAATGACAAAGTTTTACGTTCCTTTGGGGATGACGACCGCAGAGGCAAGCATGCGAAAGTTCCGGCCCATGACAGAGAGCTACTTACCCAGCACATCGAATCCTTTCATCCCCACGAACCGCATCATAGACGGGCGCATGCTCCTTTAAGACGTTATTTACCGAGTGACTTAAATATCAAGTCCATGCACAAAGACTATTGTGACAAAAATCCCGATGCAATTGTTTCATATGAGCTTTATCGTATGCACTTAAAAAGCATGAACATTTCATTCACTCAACTAGGAAATGAGGAGTGCGAAATGTGCGAATCGTATTTCTTACACAAAAGACAGACCATGCATGATTTAACCTCCCAGTTACAACCCGATTGTAACATTTGTAACGAATATGTTTGGCACCACGAAAAATATATAAAAGCAAGAGAGCTTTACGCGGCACACAAAAAGTTGCCACAAAATGAAGAGCAGATATTTTTTAGTGCTGATTTGGAAAAAGTTATTATGCTCCCCAGAATGGAGACGTTCAAATCAGTTATTTTTTGTCCTCGCCTCATTGCTTTTAACCAAACATTTGCGCCGGTTGGAAAAATAACTGTTAGTAACAAGCCAGTTACTGTCATTTGGCATGACGGAATAGCAGGGCGCAAACAAGACGACATGATGAGTGCGTTTTATGTCTTTTTGAAACGCAATCGTGATGTTCAAAACGTAAACATATGGCTGGATAACTGCAGTGCTCAAAATAAAAACTGGTTATTATTTTCATTGCTAGTTTACTTGGTGAACAGTGATTTAATTTCAACAAAAAATATCACATTACATTATTTTGAACCTGGACATACGTTCATGAGTGCGGATCAAGTGCACCACCAAGTTGAACTAGCAATGAAAAAAAAAGGAAAATTGTATGATTTTCAAGATTTTTCGGATGCTGTGTCATCGATTAACAATGGGAAGGTTAGTGTGCAGTCACTATCGGCAGAACAATTCATCAATATTCCAAATTTAGTTTCAGACAGGCGAATTCAAAAATCAACCCCGAGGGCATATTTACGAAATATGGTTCAGGTATTGTTTTCAAGAGATAATTATAACCTTAATTACAAAAACAATTTCGATGACCAATTTACTGAATTGCGATTCATGAATGACAAATTTTTAAAGAGTCCGAATTCTACGAAAATCACATTTCGTGCTTCACCCAAAGGAGTTGATATTGAACGAAATAGCTATAATAAATAAGCTAAAAGATATTATACCTGGACATAAGATGTCATTTTGGAACAATTTACCGGTACCTAGCTAAAGACTGAAGTATGACTGAAATATTTTTTTAGAAGTTTTTATTATAATAATTGTGTATGTTTATAATACCCGTCATATTAAGAATTATTTTAAACATTTAAAGAGAAGTTCTAGTTTGTTTTTTTGTTTTCTTTTTATTTTGAATAAAGCATTGTCATATATTTTGTTTGTTTCATTTGGAATATTCACCTCCTTATACATAACTAAAAAGACGTTACCGCGAAAGGTTTAGCGTTTAACGTCGTTCTAATCTAGTAAATGTTACAAAAATCAGTTCGAAATACTGCTCTATCCATAAAACTTACCTAAAAGGTCGCTAAAATACTTTAACGGTTAGTGATTTGTGAAAAGTATTTCTTGTAAAAAAAATATACCTATCCTACGCTAAAAAGTCGTTAACCGACTGTAGCGTCTTTCTTGTTTAGTATTTTTGAGTAACGCCTTTTTAGCTAATAATAGTGATACAATTCGAGAAACTTATCTTAACTTGAAAGTCGTTGAAGTACCATAACGACTATTTTATGTAGTAAAGTCGAAAAACGTCTTTTTTGCTAAGTAGAGATCAGATAAAATAAGTAAACAGTAGGGCGTTAAAGTTCAATTGCGTCCTTTTAGTTAAGTATTGATGAATAACGTTCTTTTAATTAAGTAAACCATTACTATTATTGTTTTTAGCGACATTTTTGCGAAATATATCTTAAAAAGTATAAATACTAAAAATATGTTACTTAGACAGATCGATAGAGCTTTTTTTTCTATTTAGTATGGCATTAAAAACTCAAAATCGACCTCCTGAGGGATAACGTCTTTTTAGGTAATGTACGGCAGGTTAGATAATCGATGCCATAGCTAAATTACGATCAATATATATGGGATGCCTATTATGTATCACCGTGGTTGGGACGTCAAAAATGTAGCGGCCTAACTGCAAGACGAATATCGTGAAAAATTAATTTAACGGAAAACGACGTATCCCAAGGAGCTGAAAATTTGAAAAACTAAGCAATATTCATTAAGACATGTTAAATAAAGAAAGGGGAACTGGGGGACGTCGTAATGATGCACGACGTCGGGATGCCAAAAAGATTGTAGGATGTGTATATATATATACTAGCGGTCCCCCGCGACTTCGTCCGCGCGTTTTGAGTTTGCTCCCTCCCCTCCCGTCGCAGCGTCATGTTTTATATCCTTAAGCCTTTCTCGATAAATAAGCTATCCAACACAGAAATATTTTTTCAAATCGGTCCAGCAGTTCCTGAGATAAGCGCGTTCAAACCAACAAACTCTTCAGCTTTATAATATATTAGCGCAAGCGCACGTTGTACTTAAGCTGCGAACATTATTTTGGTGCGGAGTTATGTTAAAACTGTGATAGCTCCTAAGATATTTATTGAAATCAAATGATATAAAGGGCAACTTGGTTCTAAATGAAATGCTCGTGATGATGAATGTATTTATTTTGATAAGAATAAATACCTGTGTGTATAATACACCTCTAAAAATAATGCATTATTTTTTTACAAATTTATTAACATAAAAAAGGTTGTAGTAAGTCAACCATAAAAGATAGATATATGCTGTCGCGGACTTTATTATAAAACTCTTAATGTTGAACAATCCTGTCATACATGATTTTTGTGTAACCTAAGCGGTTTCCGCAGTGTATGCAGCGGAAGCTCTCAAAAGGAATATCTTTCTCCCGTTTTCGCAACATTTTTCATTTCTGCTGTGGTCTTATGAGTCGTATCTTTATGTTATATAGCCTAAAGCCTTCCTCGATAAATGGACTATCCAACGTAAAAATAATTTTTCAAATCGGGCCAGTAGTTTTTGACATTAGCACGTTCAAACAAACAAACAAACTCTTCAGCTTTATAATATTAGTAAAGATATATATCTAATATATATAAATCTCGTGTCACAATGTTTGTCCTCAATGGACTCCTAAACCACTTAACCGATTATAATAAAATTCGCACACCATGTGCAGTTCGATCCAACTTGAGAGATAGGATAGTTTAAATCTCAATTCTGCACCCGTGCGAATAACTGCACCCGTGCGAAGCCGGGGCGGGTCGCTAGTATATATATATATATATATCGCTCATTTGCGACAACAACGTGTTAACGCAAATATGTATCGATATGGAATAATGATACAGTAGAATCCGGCGCATTGAGCTCTACTTGCTGCTAAAACGGGATATTTCTAGCGCCAAAAATGACCGAGTAATGAGGGAAAAGGTCGGCGACTATCGGTTTAGCGCCATCTATTTCTGCACCTAAGTTTAATGCAAGATCGGTTCACGACAGTTGTCGCCGCTCGCTTGACGAGGAAAGTGCTGCCCGATTTCGGCAAAAACGTAACAGCTCATGGTGTCACGGTTTTGATGAAAAGGTAAATACAGCTTTTTGTTTTTTTAGTGATTTATTTTTGCAACTATAACGGTACATTTATATGTGGGTCATTATTGTAGTAAAAATAGTAATCGCATGCTATGGTTTATATAGGATTGTACCGTTTTTGCTGAAATAAAGAATGTTTTTTGTTGGTTAATTTAAGATGTACCGTTAAAATTGATAATAAAAGTACAAAATGTTTGGTCTTAATGGTGGTTATTTCAAGTTAAAACATTCTTGATTAAAAATATTAATAATTAACAACGAATAGCTTACAATGTTGCATTATAAATGATAAAAATATTGTCTAATTACAATTTATTTTTCAGATGGAATCACGGTCTAGGAAGATTGTAAATCTTGTCCGAGGAATTAATGAACATTCACGTAAGTTAGGAAAATGAAAAGATTTAGAAAAATGAAAAGATAATACCAAGTCTCGAAATACAAATGAATTAAACATCCAATTTATTTTTAGCATGTGAATCAGTACAGCAAGAACAACAACTGCAATGTAACCAGCCTCGTTGCGACTCGACTAGTTCTTTGAGCAGCAGCACTTCTTCATCATCAATACCATCAATTATTGAAGGTATTTTCACTAATAATAACAATATAGCAGTATTTTTAATCACAGTGTACACAAATAAGAAATTTAAGAACGAGAATGATGTATGATGATTTCCTGGTGTATACAATAAAGTGTTCTCTCTCTTTCTCTCTCTCCCTATGATAATAATGTTAGTTTATGTATTTTACTATCATTAAAATACGACGCTATGCTATGCCCAAGTATTGTAATAATAATAAAATAAATTAAACCTTTGCTGCAGACTCTGACGACTCAGTGAAGGATCCTGACTACGTATTAGTTCAAGATCAACGAAGAAATGGGAGTTCTAGTGAAAGTGAAAATGAAGTTATAATTATGGTCGACAGTGAAAATCCTAATAAGACTGATATAGAGACTGATGACGAACAAAAAAATGAGAACAAAAAAATACAAAGCAAAATACGATTTTAAATAAAGAAATAGATGACACAGCTAAACAAATGATGACAGGAAATGACGATAGAATGAGACAAGAAATGCTGGATGTCATTGCAAGCATTGTGCCCACAGGCAGAGAAACACTAACATTTGTATCTGAAAATATATATCCGACTGCAAACATAGAAATAAGCACCAATGAAGAAACAACACCTGCTAAAAAGGAAAAAGAAAAACCATTGAATGAAGAAACTAAACCTAGAAATCAACTACCGCCTGCAGATGTACAGAAGAGCCCTAATGGAGAAACAACACCTGCAAAAAAAGCAAAAAAAAGACCATTTAATAAAGAAAAATGGAAAAAAAAAAACATTACTAAACAGTTAAGAAATGCAGGACAGACCTACAAATCAAAAACATCACAAAAAACTGTTCCGCCCCGTCAACTAAGAGAACCCTGTAAAGAAACCTGCATTTACAAGTGTCAAAAAAACTTTTCCGAAGAACAACGCCGTGAAATACTGAAAGATTACTGGAATTTAGGAGAGATCGAGAAGCAGTGGAGTTTCATTGCTTCATCCATTGAAGAAGCCATTCCAGCAAATCGTTATGTCAAACTCAATGATGAAGGACAGGTTATTGAACCAAAGCGTACTAATAATGCTTTTTATTTGATTTCGAAGGGGAAAAAATATAGGGTGTGCAAGTTGTTTTTCAAAAATACGCTTTGTATCAATAATCGCCCAATAACACCTGCATTAAGCAAGAAAAATAAGGAAACAAATATTTCATTAATGACAGATAACCGTGGACGACATGGAAAGCAACCGAAAATTGACGATAATATTAAAGAAGGAGCCAAGCAGTTCATTGATTCAATACCCAAAATTGAATCTCACTATACACGAGCCCATTCAAGAAGAACCTTCATTGATGGAAGCAAAACCATTGCTGATCTGCACCACGATTACGTCGAAGTCGGTAAGGAAAAGAAAGTTCCTTTCATCAACTATGTAATGTTCTATCGGATTTTTACTCAAGAGCACAACATATCGTTTTTTACACCAAAAAAAGACATGTGTGGAGTATGCGAAGCGTTTAAAAATTCATCACCCGAAGAAAAAGAAGCTAAAAAAGACGCTTATGAAAAACATCACGAAGAGAAGAGGCTATCACGATTAGAAAAAGAAAAAGACAAGAAAAACGAAGAACTGACAGTATGCGTATATGACTTACAAGCAGTATTTCAGTGTCCGAAAGGCGATATTTCAGTGTTTTACTACAAATCCAAATTGAATGTACTCAATCTCACAGTATATGACGTCCAGAAGAATACTGTAGAATGTTATGTATGGGATGAAGCAAATGCAAGCAGAGGTGTGAACGAAATAGGTACGTGTGTATTTAAGTATCTCAAGCAGATATCAAACGGTACCAAAGATGTGAATGTAGTATTTTATTCTGATAACTGTGCTGGCCAACAGAAAAACAAATTTATGGTGGCCATGTACCTTTTCGCGGTTCAGAAATTTCCAAATATAAAGTCCATAACACACAAATATTTAATCAGAGGACATACCCAAAATGAAGGGGATTCGGCACACTCACAAATAGAAAGACAAGTGCGAAGAGAATTGCGAAGAGGACCTATGTACACGCCCGATGCATTCATCAGTGCTATCAAATCTGCTCGTAAAAAGAGTGAGCCATTCCGAGTGAACGAAATGTGCTTTGAAGATTTTTATGACTGGAAGAATGTATGCAGTCAAATGTCTTTTGCAATACAAAAAGACGACAAAAACGTTCCAGTCAAAATCAGTAATGTCAAGATGATAAAAGTCATTAAGGATGATGCTTGGGTAATTTATTACAAAAACTCATACGCAGAAGAGGAGTTTAAAAGGGCTATAGTCATAAAGAAACAAAAGATATTGATATTGAGGTTAAAAAAGCCTACACAACTAAACCCGGAATACCTGAAAGAAAGAAGGCTGATCTAATGGATCTGATCAACAAAAACTACATTCCAAGGTACTACAGACCTTTTTACGAATCTTTGTAGATTTAAGTGTTAATTTTTTGATTTCATTTACTCAGATTTTATTATTGAACTGTAAATTCAGAAATGTCTTGAAACTTTGTGCCATTAAAAAGGTATAATATTAATGTTACTTATGTTCCTAATATTTTAAGATTAGAGAATAATCTTTGTACTGAATGATTACCTATCTGTGATTTGTTTTGCTACGATGTTTATTTGATTTATGTGAGACTTAATTAAGATTAGTTTCCTAATATTACTGAGATAAGCAGAGGCTTGTGATGTTTATGCTAATATGGCATTTCTAAATATATAATAACGTTATAATTGCTAACGGATAAGAGTAAAAGTAAAACTACAGGTATTAGTGTCCGGTTATAATTATTATATTTTCTTAAATGTGATTATAACTTGTATTTCAGCGAAAGTTACACTATAACTTCGCTAAAATATTTTTCATTTTGTAAAACAAAATACAAAAATAAAGAGATTTCTACGACAGTAACGTGTCTTAATTAAAATATTCCATGCATTAAGATTACAGATTATCAATGAAAACGTAACAATACGACATAACTTGTAATGGTTTAGATTTTTATTCATTTTTTTTTTTCAAGAAATCGGCACATATCTTTTTGTTTTGCAATACTGTATTTTTTTTACAAGAATAACGCAACAAAGAGGACCCTTTTTTAAATAAATAATCTTAATAAATTTAATTACTGACATAAAGGTCTAAATGCAATTTGATCCAAAAAAACGAAAACCGTGAAGTAATGTTGTATTGAGCTGAATAGTATAATAAATAAAAAGTAATAATAAAGTAATAATAAAGCATAATAAATAAAAAGTTACAATAAATTTAAACTTTCAAATGCGTTTTGCCACAAATTGAGATTTTTACTTTGTCACGTTCTTGTCGCAATTGAGCGATATATTTATATATATATAGGATATTCTTTCTTGTTGCTGATTAGTCAGCAAGAGCCCGCCCCGGATTGGGTAAAGGCCTCCTCCATAGATCCCCATGCATCTCTATCTTGGGCTACGACTCTTCAGTCTTCTCTCTTCTTCTCTTCAGCTGTCCGCCTGAGTTCGTCATCCCAGCGAGTTAATGGTCTTCCCCGGTTTCTCTTGCCTGGCGGGCCATCCCACGATGTCACTCGCGCGGTCCACCTCTGGTCTGTAGATCTCGCGACGTGACCTGCCCATCTCCATTTAAGCTTTTGTGCGTACGTTAGAGCGTCTGCTACTTTGGTGGTTTTTCGTATCTTGGTGTGTCTCACTTTGTCTTTCTTCCTTATATTAAGCATGCTTCTCTCTAGCCCCCATTGACAGGTTCTGATTTTGTTTTTGGCTTTAGAGGTAAACTTCCACGTCTGGCATCCATAAGTGAGACATGGCACCAGACGAGAGTTCATAACTTTTGCTTTGGTGTCGGTAGGTATATTGCTTTTGAAAATGTCTTTTAGGCTCCAGTACTTGTTCCATGTTAATTGAACTCTTCTTTCCACTTTTAACAGGTCACTATTTTTATCGGAACTTACTAATTTTCCCAAATATGTATATTTTTTAACTTGTTCTAGTGGCTCTCCGTTTATTATTATGGATCTCTTCCAGACGCTGTTGATCATAACCTTGATTTTAGTTAGGTTCATCTCCAATCCCACCTTGATACTGGCATTGTGTAGAGAGACTATCATGCGCTGCATCTGGTCGGCCGTCTCTGCCAGAAGAACCAAGTCGTCTGCGAATCTAAGATGGCTTAAATATGTCCCTTTGATATAGAGTCCTAATCTGCTCCAATCCACTTTGCTGATGATGTTTTCAAGGATTGATATAAATAGTATTGGGGAAAGCGGGTCTCCTTGTCTCACTCGTCTTTTTATAGAAAATGGTTGGCCAATCGATTCGAGTTTGATTCTTCCCATATTGTTGTTGTATATACTTTGGATAGTTTTTATATATACTTCTTTAACTTCTTGCTCTACCAGGCTCTCCCATATGCTTGCATGGGACACCGAGTCGAAGGTTTTTTGGTAGTCAATAAAAGTTATACATAAAGTTCTCTGCTGTTCTTGATATTTTTTTATGATTAACTCTATTGTGTGAATGTGATCGATTGTTGAAAAACTCTTCCTGAAACCAGCTTGTTCTACTGGTTGTTTTTCTTATAATACAGTACTTATTCTTTTGTTTATAATATTAGAGAAAAGTTTGTAAAGGCTGGGTAGTAGGCTGATTGGTTTATAATTTCCAATGTTCTTAGGGTCTCCTTTTTTATATAACAGTATAATGTTTGCTTCCGAGCACTGAGTAGGAGTTTCGGAGTTTTGAAGAATCAAGTGAAACAGCTTGGATAATGGTGGAACCAAAATTGTGTCAGCGATTTTCAGTGTTTCATTTGTAATGTTGTCGGATCCTGCACTTTTTCAAGTTTAAGATTTTTTATTGTTTCTACAACTCCTAATTCATTTATCTGTACAAGGTCTTTATATTGTTTTTCTTTGTTATTGTTGGATGTTGCTATGTAGTTATCATTGTTGTCGTTATATAGATTTTTGTAAAACTCCGTAGCAATATTTACAATATCCCTTCGTTTGTATATATCTTTGTCCAGGTTTTTTAATCCTTTTATCCAAAAGTAATTTGTTCGAAGTTCCTTATATGGTTTCTTCGTGCTACCACAAATCAGTAGGTGTCTCAATATGGTGTCCTGTCTGTGTTTTGAGTAATCTTTTTTTATATATTTGTTGACTAATTTGTATAAGGCAGACAGTCCGTTTCTCATGGATCGAGTTTTGTTTTTGGCTTTCAGAAATTGCTTTTATTATTTTATCATAACAGGTCTGAACAGTTTCGTTTCCTTGACAGGTTGTTGGTTCAGATAATATTAATTCTAAATTATCTTTGCACCTTTCTATTTCTTCTTCACTTATGAGTTGTCATCCTTGTTTATTAGTAAATTGGCTTCTACTTATTTTTTGTTTGGAAAGCTTTATTGTTCCTCTGGTTGCATGGTGGTCAGATCGGTAGTTCAGATTTAAAACTTCGAGGTTTGTAAAGAATCTTGGTTGATTTGTGAGAATGTAGTCGATCTCGTTTTTTTGAAGTCCGTTTGGAGACCGCCAAGTCCATTTTCGGCTTGGTTTTTTCTTGAAGCAGGTATTTATTATTGTCAACTTGTGTTCAATTGCAAAGTCCACAAGATTCTGGCCCCTGTTATTCCTTGTGCCGTGGCCATGTTGTTTAAGAACCACATTCTCTTTTTCTTTAGGAGCTCCTCCCACCTTTGCGTTAAAGTCGCCCATAAGGATGATGTGTTTGTGCGCGGTTTTTAGTGCTTTCTGAATAGTCTCATATAAATCATCGATTTCAAATTCCTTTGCATCTGCGGTCGGGAAGTATACTTGTATTATGGATATCTTGTGGCCTTCGATGTCTTTGTTAAGTATAGCTGCGCGCTCTGATATTCCAATGAAACTCTCTATATTGTTTTTCATAGACTTGTTAATAACGAAGCCTACCCCATATTGCCCTGCTGTCTGTCCTATGTAGCAGAGTATAAAGCTATTAAGTTCTTCTATTTCACAATCAAGTCGCCTTACTTCTGAGATTCCCATTATATAGAATTTTATATTGCTTAAGCATTTATCTAGTTCCAATAAACTTTTGTATGAAGATAGAGTCTTTACGTTATTGATAATATTTTTAATTGATAGTTTTGTTTGGTTTCGTTGTTTCTTAAAATTGTGGTTTTCTTTGGAGTGTTATATGTTCGTAATCCTCCACGGTGACCAGCCGGGTTGGAGGATTTGTTATGTTTTTTGTGTTTAAATATTCTGTTGAATTAAAATATAATAATATAACATAATTTTCTTGAGTCATTATGACATTTGCGCAGTAATAGCAAAAATTCTACATTATATTACAACATTTTGTATATACCGGGTTGTCTAGTACTATAATTAAATCTAAATACAAATATATCTGTAAGTTGGGCTTAGTGACTAAACTTTATTCGATGAAAGATGTGGTCTTAAATAAATAAAAAGTACAATGACCAACAGCCATACAAAACAGCAATTAAAATATAAGAATATAACATAATTTTCTTGAGTCATTATGACATTTGCGCAGTAATAGCAAAAATTCTACATTATATTACAACATTTTGTATATACCGGGTTGTCTAGTACTATAATTAAATCTAAATACAAATATATCTGTAAGTTGGGCTTAGTGACTAAACTTTAGTCGATGAAAGATGTGGTCTTAAATAAATAAAAAGTACAATGACCAACAGCCATACAAAACAGCATACAAATAATTTCAATATTACAATTGGGTAAGATTAACCATCGATTAAGTAATAATTGAAACTGTAATTCAATATTAATTTTGTTTTATTTGGGTCTTGTCATTTTTATGTAAAAAAAACCAAATGATTGAAATATTATTGTATTACACAACATTAAACATGGCAGAGAAAATGTTTGTGCCAGCAGGGCATTATTTTAAATATTGTTCCTATAGCGTTGCCAACGCCATCACTAGATTGTGATAATTTATTAAAGATACGGTATAGAGATAAAATGCTATAAATACCTAAAATTATAAAGAAATAAAAATGCTCATACATTTGATTACACAGCAACAATGTCGACAAAGAGTTATTATTAGCCGAAGAACTAATATTTAAAAAAAAAAATGTGGAATCGTACAGATTTTGTATACTACTTTGCCTTAAGCTTATAACCTACTAAGTACTATGTATTTTACGTATATTTAAGAACCAATTGTGTTTTTATTAAAAGGTGTCAATTGATCTAATCATTCATCAAAAGCAGCGATTTCAATTATAGTAAGTTTGCTTTTGCCTACTCTTTACTCCAATATGGTATCACTACACAGTATAAAACAAAGTCGCTTTCTCTGTCCCTATGTCCCTTTGTATGCTTAAATCTTTGAAACTACGCAACGGATTTTGATGCGGTTTTTTTTAATAGATAGAGTGATTCAATAGGAAGGTTTATATGTATAATAACATCCATTTAATAGTGGAGAAGTACTGTTATTTTTGAGGTTTCTAATGTGAAGTCGTAAATAATTACATTTTTTCCGCTTACATTGCAAACGCAGGCTGAACCCTACGCGTTTTATCAAAATAATGTACTAAGTATTGTATACATTGAAAAGGTCTACAGAAAAGTCCGTGATGGTATACGTCTATCTCTTATGGATAACCCACAATAACTTTTTTTTGTCATTTACTTTTTACGACAAATAATGGCTAATTTTCGAAGCGATTTTAACCAATACAACATTAATCCTTAACCAATTAAATACCTTGAATACATTGTTCATTTAATATAGATCTATATAGCCCTTTACACCGTATAATTTAAGAGAATATTTTCGAAGATATTACAGATTTAAAATTGCGGGACGTAGCGTTTGCGGCGGTACCGAGCGGCCGCCCGGTGCGGCAAGAGCGTGCCTATATCCCTCTGATACCATCGGATTTACCCTTCCAATTTAAACGTTAACAGTTTCCGGTAAAGACATCTTTTGCAATGACCATTAATAAATCGCAGGGTCAAACCTTCAACGTTGCAGGATTAGATTTGCGCGTTGACTGTTTTTCACATGGACAACTGTATGTCACTCTTTCAAGAGTGACCTCCAGAGAAAACATATTTGTATTGTCTAATGACAAGAAAGCTGTGAACGTTGTTTATAAAGACATTCTGTAATATGTTGTAAAAATAAAATAAATAGTTAAAAATGTAAAAAGTTAATAAGTAAAAATGTAGTGTATGAATTCAGATATTCCAAAGATAGCAGAAAATCTTCATGGTATAGGGAAAGGGGGATTGTTTTACTCCAAATTTAACGCGTGCGGGCCACGGGCAGTAATGAATAAATCAAAACTACTGGATCGATTTTAATCACATAGGCTATATATTTTATACCCGTGCGAAGCCGGAGCGGGCCGCTATGTTTTTATATACAACGTTCACAGTTTTTCTGTAGTGTATTTAGTATCAGCATTGCACCCGTGCGAAGCCGGGGCGGGTCGCTAGTTATGTTATAAGGGTAAAAGCACTGACATGGCAGACCTGTTTCTAATGAAAAAAATCCTTGTAATAATAATTACTCTGAACAATACATAACCCTACTTGTGAACCTTACTTTAGAAGAAATCCTGCGGACGCTACCAGCCTTGTTACCCTTGATGTCCGCATTTTCACTTTCAGAAGTTTAAGGCATTTCTTTAAAGTTACAAAACAAAATCATTACACACCACAATACACAAAAACAGACTGTACCTTCTACAATACAGGATTAAAAAGCTAAATACCAGTCCTTACTACACGACGGTTGAAATATTTAATAATAACCCCTCATTATTCATAACGACACAAAATTTTAATTAAATTAGTTTCAAAATCCCTTAAAACGTTCCAAAAACAAACGTAACTTGTAACTTTATAAGCGGCTACTTATACCCGACTTGTAAAGACACAACATAATACTGTTTATTTTTAATCATTAACTAGCGGTAACTAAGTTTAAAGTGCAATTTGTTAATAAAGTTATTTATATCACACTAAGCGCACATTATAAGGAATAAAATTGAATAAAATACCCTTAGAATTGTTATATCTAGGGCTGACTAGGCAATGGTGTGGCAGATAAATGAGACGCGTGTTGTCGGTACAACAGTTTATTCCGCACTGGTGCATTACCCATCATATACATTATTATAAATACATCACATCCCTCCACACTAATTCTAAACCTAATTTACCCAACACCTACTTAATTAGAAATATACATTAAAACTTATATCTAGGTGGCCTATCTAACCTACAGCGACGTAGAGGTCTATTGGGCGGGGTCGGTACAGGGGTTAGAGGCGACGTGGGGCATAAGTCTTACGTTGAGTTATTATTTGAGGAAGGCTCTTTCTTAGGGGTTCTGAAGCTATCATCACCGTCCCCGTCTGCATCTTCCCTCCGTAACGGCGACACCACTGCTAGTTCTGGTAGTACCGTGGCCGACGAAGACATCGACCGGTCCTCTCCCTCTACGTACTCATTAATATCCGGGTTTAAATCTACTTTTGCATGATCAGATGGATAAATAAGAGAACTTCTAGATCTCCGTCTCAGTTGATCGATATGCCGATGTATTATGTTACCGTTTGAATCTGACACCTTATAGTCCATGCCCCCGATAGGTGCTTTTATTACTCCTAGTTGCCATTTTCCCCCCTTAAGATATTGTCGATACCAGATTTTCTCACCTTCTCCTAACTTCCTTCTGGAACCACCGGCAGCTTCTACTTGCTTTTCCTGAGACCGTAATATATTTTTTTCTCTATTGGGCTTTATTAAATCTAAGCGCGTTCTTGAACGTCTACCTATTAATAACACTGCTGGGCATTCCCCTGTCGAACAGTGCTCGGTATTTCGATAATATAGCAAAAAATCATTCAATGCTTCTAATATGTTTCTTTTCTCAAGGTACGCTTTATTGATTACCGATTTAATTGTTTTTACCGCATTTTCGGCCGCTCCGTTCGACAACGGATGGTAAGGGGCCGAAAATATATGTTCTACTGCATCCGCTGATAGAAATGATGCGAATTCTTTACTCGTAAACGGAGGGCCATTATCACTCACTACTTGTTTGGGTATTCCCCACCTAGCCCACAATTCACTCAACCTTTCTATAGTACCATTAGCCGCCGTACTAGACACCGGAAACACCTCAATCCACTTAGACATGGCATCTACGACTATGAGGTAAGTTTTTCCATTCAAGGGGCCGGGCCACGGCCAGGGCTGCGGCGCGTGGCGCGGAGGAGCAGCCGCGTGCGCCGCGCACGTCGCGCACTTGCGGCACTCGCGCTCCACTGCCTCGTCGATGCCGGCCCACCAAACGTAGCTACGGGCCAGTGCCTTAGATTTAACTACGCCCACGTGTGGTTCATGAATAATTTTTAGGACCTTATCCCTACAAGCTTCTGGTATCACCACCCGGTGTCCCCACATAATACACCCTACTTCCTCGTATAATTCCGCCTTCCTATTGAAATAAGGCTTGAACCCGGCGATATCGCATACATCAGGCCAGCCGTCGCGAATGTAACTCAGTATCCTACTTAAAATGGGGTCTTTAGTCTTGAACTTTTTTATCTGATAATAATCTAATAATAACGCATCCTGAGCGTGATGCAAGTATGTTTGTTCGGGAATTTTATCATAAGAATCCGTATGTGTAGCAGGCTTGGGTAGTCTCGATAAACTATCTGCACAATTATTACTAGTGCTGACATACTGGATTTCATAATCATATGCTGATAAAATAATTGCCCACCTTTGCATCCTGCTTGCAGTCATACTAGGTATGCCTGTGTTTGGGCCAAATATAGACACCAATGGCTTATGGTCTGTACGTAATTTGAAATGTCTACCGTAAAGATATTGGTGAAACTTCTTAACGCAAAAAATTATAGCCAAAACTTCGCGGTGAATCTGTGAATAATTAGTCTCCGCTTGTGTGAGTGTGCGCGATGCGTAGGCGACCGGCCGCTCCCCCTGCGGCCCCGGCTGAGTCAGCACGGCGCCGATTCCCCGCGCGCTTGCGTCACAGGTTGCTATCAATGGCTTGTTTGGATCGTAATGCGTTAAAATATGCTTACCTGATAGTAACTTTTTTACTTGTGTGAATGATTGCTCGCATTCAAGCCCCCACTTCCATTCCGTGTCTTTGCGCAAAAGAAGATAAAGAGGCGCTAATAACGAACTAAGGTTTTTAATAAACTTACCGAAAAAATTTACTGTGCCTAGAAATGATCTCAATTCAGAGACATTTTGAGGTTGTTGAATTTGTAAAATAGAATCGTATTTAGATTTATCGGGTTTAATACCTTCTCTTGATACTACATAACCCAGATACGTAACTTCTTCTGTTAAAAATACACACTTACTCTTTTTCACCTTTAGCCCATAGGATAACAAACGTTGGAATACTTTTTCTACAGTTTGTAGGTTTTCTGTTATATTCCGACCTCCCACTATTACGTCATCTAAGAAAACTTGAACGTTAGGTATATTACTCAGCAAATTAGTCATAATACGCTGAAAAATGCCCACACTGGACGAAAGTCCATAAACTAATCTATTGTATTGAAATAAGCCTCGGTGCGTATTCACAACCGTGTAATTTTTCGACTCTTCCAGTTCGACCTGATTATATGCTTGAGAAAGGTCAATTTTACTAAAATATGAATATCCATTTAGATTAACGAGAAGATCTTCTATTTTTGGGAGCGGATAGCGATCGACCAACAGAGACGGATTAAGTGTGGTTTTATAGTCAGCACAAATTCTAAGTGAACCATCCGGCTTATTAATAGGTACCAAGGGCGAGGCCCAATCGGAGCACTCGACGGGCTCGATGACGCCGTCCCGCAGCATGGTGTCCAGTTCAGCGTCGACGCGCTCGCGCAGCGCGTAGGGCAGCGGGCGCGCGCGGTGGAACACGGGCACGGCGCCCTCGCGTACTCGTAGCGTCGCCTTCCCGCCCGTGTACCGGCCCAGCCCGCCGCTGAATAGCTCCTTATATCTATCGAGCAAGTTTACAAGATAGTTAGTAGGCTGATCTCTTTTTTCGGATACAAAATTACGTTCAAATTTAGGTATTTGGATATTTAGTTCTGCTAACCATTGCCTACCTATCAGAGCCGTTGTACCCTTATCTATTATAAACAATTCTAGATGCTTCCGCCGATTTTGGTACGATACTAACGGTTTTATTATACCTAAAGGCTTAATAGTCGATCCATCATAAAATCTAAGAACTGTAGAATCCTTTTCAATGTCCATATGAGAAAAGTAATTATCATACATAGCCTTACTCACGCATGATATAGCTGTTCCATATCTATTTCCATATCAATAACAGTATTATCTATTTGAATCGGTAAACTTACAGCCTTATAGTTGTTTAAGCAAAGATGATGTAAATAGTCTTCAATGTTTTCGCCACCCTCTTTACTAGATTGGTGCTCGGCGTCTCCGAAATAGAAGCCCCTGCGCTGTCCCGCTGCTGGCTGGCCGCGTCCCCGCGGCAAGGGCGCTGCGCCCAACTCCGGGCACACACGCCGCAAGTGTCCCGTGCGCTGACATTTGCTGCATACATAATCACGAAATCGACAGTTTGCGTAATTATGACTCCGTGCCCCGCAAGCCCCGCAGGACTTATTATTTCCATTCGTTTCCTCTCCCGAACGTGAAATATGTTGTCCGCTTGTTGTTGCCGTTACTCCCAATGCCCCCCGGTTTGAACTAAAGCGATCGCCCGCTCGGCCTCGGCCCCGGCCCCGTGCTGCTGTTGGCATGATGGCATGCACCACCTTGGTATCGTTTGACGAGTTTAGTACCACTGGTACATTCTCCGATCGTTCCACGATGGCTGCGTCTCGCTCTGACATTTCTAAAGATGTAGCCATTTTGACTGCGTTCGCAAAATTTATGTCATCCTCAGCGAATAGACGTTGTCTTATAACATCGCTATGCAATCCACATATGAATTGATCTCGAAGGTTTTCTGTTAGGTTAGCGCCAAACTTACAATTTTTCGACAGTTTTTTAAGCTCGGCCACATAACATGCAATATTTTCCCCCGTATTTTTAACCGACTTCAAAAAAGGAGGAGGTTATCAATTCGACTGTATGTTTTTTTTTATCATTATTTTTTTTGTATGTATGTTACCTCATATCTCAGTCGTTTGTCGACCGAATCGAAAAAATTTTTCACCCACTTAGAGGGTTTACTTTCTAGTTGGTCCAATTTTTTCCATTTTGGGATCTGATGATGGGATCTTGGTGTATTCGAGGGAAACCCTCAAATTTTAAAGGCACGTATAGTGTTTCTATACTAGAATCTTAATGTTGACGTTTTGTTACGTCTGATAGTCAACATTTTGTGGGGCTGAGCTGATGGTGGAACTCCTTAACGCCTAGGAGTTCAGTAATTATAATGACGAAACTTATGATAGGTAATTTGTAGCTTCATACAAAATAGAATCATAAGGTGCAACTCCCCCCCCCCCCCTTATGTAATCACTAAAAATAAAGAAATAAAATAAACTTTAAAAAAAAGTAAAAACCGACTTCAAAACCAAAATGCACTAAAAAGTCTTAAATAAACTCTTCACCATTGAATGGAAAGGAATCCGTTTTAGGCAAACAATTTCTTTTTGGAGTCGGTGCCATCACTTTGACCATCAAGCATCAATTATCACAGCACCGACTCCAAAAAGAAATTCTTTGCCTAAAACGGATTCCTTTCCTTTCAATGGTGAAGAGTTTATTTAAGACTTTTTAGTGCATTTTGGTTTTGAAGTCGGTTTTTACTTTTTTTTATGTCTACGCTGCCTAAATTTATATCGTTCTGCCAGTATTAAGGGTACTGGCTGTAGATGTTGTTGCATTACTTTCTATTGCCTTTACGAACGTTAGCTCTGAAGGTTTTTGTGGGCTGGCTAAATTTTCTAGTAATTCATATGCTTCATCGCCGATACTGGCTATCAAAATAGGTAACTTCATCTCGTCCTGAATGGAATTCACTTTGAAGTACATGTTTAACCGGTCCACGTAAGATGTCCACGTGCCGCACTTCACATTAAATTCACTTAATTTGCCGATCGACATGATTGTTTTCCACGAACTAAACACGAATTAATGTTTTTATGCACTTGAGTTCGACCATTCGTCGCCAGATGTTATATCTAGGGCTGACTAGGCAATGGTGTGGCAGATAAATGAGACGCGTGTTGTAGGTACAACAGTTTATTCCGCACTGGCGCATTACCCTTCATACACATTATTATAAATACATCACATCTGCCTTAAACAGAATAACCGTGTGCCCTTACACCTACTAGCGTTAGCTTTCTGCTAATAAAAAAATAATTGTTAAGTAGTTATGGCATATTTATTGAGTTAACGGCCTGTTTTACTGTTTACAGAGTTGGAATAAGATCCCATTAGTGTTGTCAATTCACTACTTGATACGCGATGATGTTCCAAATTTCAAGCATTCGTTGTTTATTGCGTATTCGTGGATGGTTAAACAGGCCCTTATTGCATCCACTACAGAACATTAGCCACCACCCCAATGGTTTTACATAGCGATCGGTTTCAAGCGGTTTAAATCCAGCGTAACCTTGTGATCTTTATAAGCTACGCTGGACCTATAACTGAACGTCCTTTGGCTAGTGGGTGAGGTAAAATAGTAGTATGAGAATTAGACATAACGAGTAAAGACTCAAATAGCAAATATGAGTAAACTACTACTCACTGCTCGATACTTGATATATTGTCACATAGGGGCTCGAAGTTGTGAGAGTAGTGAAGTGTTGTGAAGGTGGCAGACAAAACTTAGGGCCGCTCGCGTTAGCTTGTGCCCAAGGCTGTTGTGTAAGGCTGAAAACAAGTGTTTCGCGCACGGTTCGTATATTAAGAAGAGTAATATTACAGTGTCCGTCACCTATTCATCTGATTCACAAAGATATCCAAATTAAATTAAATTTAAACATTCTGTATTATGATATGATAATAACTATTTTACGCATCAAACAACCAATTAATGAAAAAGTGAAAAGGCATATTACCGATCTAATAATAACGTATACAATAATAAAATTAAGTATACATTACAGATTGACATAGGAAATTTTATTAAATTTAATTACACAAATTTCGTGCCTATAATTAAAATTTTGAATACAATGTATGTATTAACAATGATTTGATTACTTCATGGCATTTAGAATTAAAAATAATAATAAGTAACATTTATGGTCATTCTTTTTATCCTCGAAAAAATTTCATCAATAAAATTTTTAAAAACCTTACGTAATGAAAGCAAAATAGTAACATATGGCGTGTAGCATTTTCCATTTTTTTATGAATATAAAAGTTATATATTAGTAAGTGTACTCATTTACTTTAAACTTATCATTTGCTTGCCTACACCTAGACGGATTACTCATTTAAGTTTTTCAATAACTATATGAATTACTATCTATTTCAAAAATATAAGCACAAGATAACGATTGTTAACAAACATCTAATTGTTATAAAGAAAAATATTATGTTGATTAGTTACTGACCATTTAAATTTGTTTTATACTAACATATTATTTTTATTACTCACTATGAACATTCATGACCTATCCAACAGTATTACTGTAAACATTTATTATTTATCTATTTCGCAATGATTTTTAAAGCAAAATAATGTCTGTTACAAACAAAATAAAAAAGTTAAAAAAAAATCTAAAACATACAAAGAGTTTATCATATCATGCATAATAAACTCTAAATATCGGCATCACTTTCATATTTCAATCACAACACAACACAATTTTTATTTCCATTATCACATATTTTACTGAGGAGACTCTCGCTTGGATGAATTAACCACTGGATATGAAACGCAAGAGCGAATGTATGAAAACATCATTAGCCAATTTCTGCGGGGCGGGGGGAGCTTGTGGTGTCAAATTTTGACATTTAGTGCATGGAAGTGTCGATATTTTTTATCGATATGTGTGGAACGAATGAATGAACGAATCTTTTGTAAAATTATATTTAATTTTATCACCAAAACAATAAATTACACTATGGGCATATAATGCACAAACCATCAAATGAACAATTGAAACATAGAAAGTCGTTTTATATGAACGATCTGGCAAGTATCACTTAGTTAGTGTGAACTTCCTAAGACATTTTGAAACAGCCCGTTAGTACAAAATATAGCCTTGCACCATTAAAATCCTCCTATGGGATAATTAAGCAGTAGATTTTTTGCGTTGGCATTCAATTACGCTTGGCGTAAATTGGATGCCACATATTCGGAGATGTTTTGTGGGGATCCATTTTGCCTCTCTTTGGACTGCTTTTACCCACTTTATTTTCCTAAATGGATCTACAGAAAATATGAAATAATATTATAAAGATGTATTGTCAAATATGAAGCTAAAATTTTAAAATTTTAAAGCAAACTGTTGTATTTTTAAGATAACCTTAATCTACTTTCGAGTGAAACATTTTACAGATTTATCATTTTATTTTAAAATAATTTATATTAAAAATTTTATAAATGTTTATCGACAATTGTCAAGCACAATTAAAATTAAACTGGCAAGAGAACGAATGATAAACATATGATAATCCTACCGTATAAAGTATACGTTATCTTGTTGATTTTGTAGTAACTGACCACCACTTTTTTAAATGGCAATGTTACTTTTCTTTTGGAAAACACATTTTACTATTTTCATGAAAAATAACAGCTTTTTTGGAATAAAACGTTACTTACGGATTAAAATAAATATTTTTTGTCTTACCGCTATAATTTTTACATAAAAATAAGGCACATTAACCCATTTTTTCCGTCAATGTTTCTCACTGAGCTCTATCACCGTACTGACAAGACGTCACCTGTAAGTGAGGCCAAAAAGCCCGCTTCGTGGCTAAGGGGGCACAAGCAAAATTGCCCGTCATTGCGCGTCCAGTGGTTTATTCGTCCAAGGACTCTCGTCATAACTTGGGCACGATACCTATGTTTACTTACGGTGTCTTGTTGCTTGCAAGTTGTTTGTCACATAGGTCAAATAAAGCCTGCATAGTGATAAACTAAAAACTGAATACTTAATGCACTTGTGATGAAATACATCTTCGTTAAAGCCGCGAATTACAAACGTAAATTTGAAAAATATTGACCTATTATAAAAAGCTGTAACTACCATCAATAAAAGAGTAAACTATTTTGAGAATCAATTCGAACTACTACAAGGAAAAGATTAAATCAAATTAATTAATTTATTACCATCCAAGAGAAAAAAAAAACATTACTATGATTCTTAATGTTCAAACCAAGAAAATGTTTTACATAGAACTGCTCGTCAAAAATTTTTAGAATAAAGATTCAGGTTATTTACCATGGTTCAGCTAAACCACAAAAATAAATTCGAATAAAAAAATATCTGATAAAAATTTTAGATTAAAATACGTAATCTGTTAAATTTATTAAACATAATTAAAAGTTATTCAGGAATTTCAGTCGCTTTTTTTTTGCAAAAAAAACCGCTTTTAAAAAAGTATGAAAATAATAATCCGTCTGGTGGAAACTTAACATAAACGAGTAATATAGAACCCTTACCTTATCTATTACTAGTGTTAGTGTTAGTGGCCACTAAAAACTTAATTATTTTATGTATATTAACATAATAAAACCTGTAAAAAAAGGCAGATTTGATGTCGTGTTTCCCGATTTAATCTTCTTCTGGTGCCCGTCCTTGAACGACAGTTCTAGTCCTTGTCTCTCATAGTCCTTCATGCAACAACACGAACTTTATCCCGGCAGCCTGTCGTCCCATCATTGGACACCAACATCTCCCGGCCGCCTGCACTCTCACTCATCCTCGGACACCATCAGCTCCCGGCTGCCAGCATACTTTTTGAACCTCCATCTGGCACCATATTTCGCCCGGCAGCCAGCTTACACGAACATCACTTTTAAATTATATACGAAATAGTTTTTTGGCATAATATGTCCATTATTCTTTTCATAGTTTATTTGATTTTGAAACACCACTATTATTTATTTATCTTCGTTCTCACTTCGTCTTCACTCGTTTCTGAATGTCTATAAAACTTCATTTCGCGACAAAAAAATAATTTTTATCTGTTCCCGATGCTCAGCACTGCCAAAAGGCAGCACTGGCAGGGTCGCCATGTAAGGCTGACCGCGGGAGATGTCAATAAAACAAGTGTTTCGCGCACGGTTCGTATATTGAGAAGCCTAATATTACAGTGTCAGTCGCTTAAATACAAACTTACTTAACCTAATATGGGGTGAGGCAGCGCACACACTTCAGTTGCAACACAGGGTGTCGGGCTGTGAGAAGCATTTACTCATATTTGTGATTTGTGTTTAGACACACTATGTCTATTGTCATTTAATGCAACGCGAAAGTTTAAAATCTGAGATGTCATAGTACGAGGGTCAAACTGAAAGTTCTTAGAAAATCAAAAACTGATTACATTAGCCAGTTATTAGTTTTATTATATCTTTTCAAAATATTGTCCATTGACGTCAATATACCGCTGCATGCGATGGAACCACTGGGAAAAGCACTTTGCCCACTCGTCCTTAGGGGTCTCTTCAATGGCATCGCGATACGCAGCCACCGCTTCTTTAGCATTCATAAACCGCTTTCCTTTAAGTTTTTCTTTAATTTTTGGAAATAAATAAAAATCACAAGGCGCGAGGTCGGGGCTATACGGCGGGTGACCCAGTAATTCAACGTTTGATGTCGCCAAATAGTCGATCGTTCGCTTGGCGGTGTGCGACGAGGCGTTGTCGTGGTGAAGGAGGATCCTACTGCGAGGTCGTTTCTCTCGAACTTTTTCCAAGACAAGTGGCAAACAATTGGTAGTGTACCATTCTGCAAAAACTGTTTTTTGATCCTCTAACACAATTGTTGCGAAATGACCTATCCTTCCAAAGAACGAGGCCACCATTTTTTTTCCCGCACTTCGATCTCTCTTCACTTTAGTTGGCAACTCCTCGAAAGGAAACACCCACTGAGCAGATTGTCTTTTGGTTTCAGGATCATAACAGTAAATCCAGCTTTCGTCACCTGTTAGTATGTCGAACACAGCATTTGAGTCACCTCCGTTAAATCTTTCAATCATTTTACGGCACCAATCCACACGATGGAGTTTTTGAGCCTTAGTCAAATTATGAGGTATCCACCGGGCGCAAAGCTTCCTGACCGCTAAATGTTCGTGGAGGATTTTGTGCACTTGACTCATACCGATGCCTAAGCTTGTCCGAATCTGCTGATAGGTCACTCTTTTGTCAGTCTCTATCATACGCCGCACAACACAGATGTTATTTTCAGTCGTCGCCGTAGAAGGCCGTCCCTCACGTACATCATCAATGAGATTAGTGCGACCACGTTTAAACTCATTAAACCAGTTGTAAACAGTCGCACGAGATGGGGCTTCATCGTGAAAGGCCAATCGTAGTCTATCATAACTTTCTTGTTGACTTAAATGACATCGAAAGTCATAAAAAATCATTGCACGAAAATTTTCTCGTGTTAAATTCATGTTGACGTGACACAGACAATTTTCAATTTGCCGCCAAATCGTAAAACAAATGACAAATGAATGAAATATATACTCAGTAATATTGGCAAAGAGTTCTATTTTCAAATTTTAGAATATTTTTTTTATTATATTGTTTATAAGTGGCCAGTTCTAAGAACTTTCAGTTTGACCCTCGTATTTAGCAAGAGTCATTTTAAAAATGTAGCCCACGTGTTTCGCTCCTTCTGCCTGTAGAGTAACAATCTTTTGTCAAGGAGAGTGACCAGAATGAGGTAGGGTCTGAGGCCTCGTAATTTTAGCATCAAAGCACCAATTAAATCCATGCAAACGACTTTGACTTTGCCTTCGGTGATGAAAGCTTCTTCGCGACCTGGAAAATAAAGCATTCATTTGAGGCTATTAAACGGGGCTACCATAAACTTCTTTTTTACTGTTGAACTATTTTTGGTGCTCCAGTTTAGATTATAGAATACAGAATTCAACAGGTAGTTATTTTATTAGTGGAACGCGGCTCTAGCACTCGGCATTGTTACGTGCCCTTAAACATTCCCGCGAAATTTGCCTCCGCCCCGCGCGCCTGACTGTGCTTAGTGCTAGCCAGCGCTCTAGTCCGTCGAGCACGATTGCAATGTACGGACAACAGCACGGCAAGGTAAACACTGCGGTATCTTATGCAGTTGAAACAAGGGCTAGTTTGCAACAAAAGTGGGTAACCTGATGTGCTGGTCACTGTCCGTGCAAACTGCTAATTTTGCTTTTACTGTTTCTATGTAACCTCAACACCGATGTAATTCTTAAATTTAATTGCCGTGGAAGTGTATGTGTATCGACAATATATTCATTCACTTAAATGATCACGCCTTGAACTTATTTAAGACCTATGACCCTACAAGAAAAGACTTCAAATCCGAAGTTCTACAGTAGTATAAGCAATAACAGATTGTTACCTATTCACACACATAATAATTAATTTGAACACAAAATAAATCAGAATTATAGTGATATAGCATTGACGTAACAAGCTTTTGAGCACTTAATAGCTAAGTATAGGTACAATAATTTGTTATTCTTTGTAACCATCTAAATAACTACTTAAAGGTGCAATCAAATGTCACTTAAAACAATATGAAGAAATTTGACTACCGAACTACCGACCCATAATCTGATATTGCATTTTCCATTCATATGTGTAGTAGATAAAATTGGCCATATGCGTTCATATTAATACCCTTTTAGACTCCTTCCGATCAATATAACGAATGTAAGTAAGAAATAGTAGATAATTAAAACTTCGATGCTCATGTAATAGTGTTAAACATGATGTGGATAACTTTTGAAAAACTCGGAATTACTTTAAAAAGTTTTGCGCATGACCTGGAAACATGTGTGGCAGCCAACTCACAAGTTTGTGATTGCGCGGCAACTCGCAAGAGTTTTATAAAATTTGTTAGCTACATAGTTTGAATTATCCGTTAAACTGACGGTTGGTGCAGAAAAATAACGTTAAAAAGACTTGACACACTCAGTACTTTCAGAGGTATGACCTTATTTGAATGAACGCAGTTAGAAAGATCTTAACATTATGTCTACCACATTATGTTAAGTAGTTTGAATCTTCAGTAAGATCAAAGTGTTGGTAACCATAAATCAGCCGGAATTAGAGGTGTACCTTTTCCAAATTATTCTCAACTGGAAAAGGTACCGATCGTTAGTGGGTTAGGTATAAAACTAGGCAAGTATAGTCACCATTAACATTTACCATTAGCAAAACACCATTTGACGACCTCCGTGGTCGAGTGGCTAGCACGCTGGTTTCAAGTGTCGCCATCTCGTGAGGTTCCGGGTTCGATTCCCGGTCGGGTCAATGTAGAAAACGATCTTCTCTATATTGTCTCGGGTCTGGGTGTTGTGGTACCACCGTTGTGTCAGATATCCATAACACAAGTGCATTGGCTACTTACTTTGGGATCAGTGCAATGTATGTGATAGGTGTCCAATATTTATTTATTATTTTATCATATTAACGATAAAAAGTACCTTCTGAAAAAGCTAGAAAACGGTGGAGGAAATTAAAATTAGAAACTTAATGTTATGCCCTGAAATCGCTTAGCTAGATAGTTTAAGTTAAAACTAAGTGTTCATACTTAGCCCGTAAGACTCTCCGTCCATCTCACTGTAGGTCAGGAAATCACCAGCTAGCAGCATATCATCGAACTTGCTTCTGGACACCTCCCTGTACCGGTTGGGGAAGTGATAATCTGCGGTCGTGTGCTGGTGTCCCAGTTCGATGTGCGCGCTACACTCCTCCACCAGGCGCCGGGCTAGCGTGCCTGGAATGAAAGTGTACGAATTAATACGATTACGATTTAATATAAATAAGTACATGCTAATGGCTAATAAATAATATGACTTATGTTACTACAGCTTGAAGGTGAACATAGGCAGTGCTAGCTTTTGCATAAGGCGTACTTATGGTTAAGTACAATTTTATCAAATTACTAGCGGTCCACCGCGACTTCGTCCGCGCGTTTTGAGTTTGCTCCCTCCCCTCCCGTCGCAGCGTCATGTTTTATATCCTAAAGCCTTTCTTGATAAATAAGCTATCCAACACAGAAATATTTTTTCAAATCGGTCCAGCAGTTCCTGAGATAAGCGCGTTCAAACAAACAAACTCTTTAGCGCAAGCGCACGTACTTAAGCTGCGAACATTATTTTGGTGCGGAGTTCTGTTAAAACTGTGATAGCTCCTAAGATATGTATTGAAATCAAATGATATAAAGGGCAACTTGGTTCTAAATGAAATGCTCGTGATGATGAATGTATTTATTTTGATAAGAATAAATACCTGTGTGTATAATACACCTCTAAAATAATGCATTATTTTTTTACAAATTTATTAACATAAAAAAGGTTGTAGTAAGTCAACCATAAAAGATAGACATATACTGTCGCGGACTTTATTATAGAACTCTTAATGTTGAACAATCCTGTCATACATGATTTTTGTGTAACTTACGCGGTTTCCGCAGCGTATGCAGCGGAAGCTCTCAAAAGGAATATCTTTCTCCCGTTTTCGCAACATTTTTCATTTCTGCTGTGGTCTTATGAGTCGTATCTTTATGTTATATAGCCTAAAACCTTCCTCGATAAATGGACTATCCAACGTAAAAATATTTTTTCAAATCGGGCCAGTAGTTTTTGAGATTAGCGCTGTTGCAATTATTTATTTAAGTTTAAGATAAAATAGCTTTCCTCTGTACCGGTTGTTGTCACCTCACTATTTGTTTGATACAACACTATGTCATCTTTAGTCTATGATGTCCCTTTTGTCTAATTTGTGGTCTTTGTGGTAAAACCTTCCTTCTGAATAAAATAACTTTTCTGATGAAATCACGTTTAATTTAATAAAATAACAACAGGTTATGGGCCCAGCCCCCTGTTTGTTTATTGTAAAAGTAAACAAAGTAAAAATTAGTGATCAATATAGTTATTCAGTATTCAGTATAACCTCAACTAACCTAAAACCACGCGGTGCCAGAAAAATCTTAGGGAAATGTCGTCGTCAAATACGATGGCTCTGATCGATAAGTTAACGGGAAGAGACAACTATCCAACGAGGAAGTTTGCCGTTCAAACATACCTCGAGCACGAGGATTTGTGGAGTTGCATTACTAGCGAGGAGAAGGTTGACAGCAAACTTGACACGAAAGCAAAGTCGAAAATAATTCTGCTTGTGAATCCAATTAATTATGTACACATTCAAGACTCTAAAACAGCTAAAGAGGTATGGAATAATTTAGCTAAAGCATTCGATGATAAAGGATTGACACGGCGAGTCGGTTTGCTACGAGAACTGATTACCACAAGTCTTGATGACTGCCAGCATATAGAAGAATACGTCAACAAAATAATGTCGACAGTTCATGTGGATGGTGAATGGTTAGGCACTCTATTATTGGCTGGCTTACCAGAAATGTATCAACCGATGATTATGGCCCTTGAAAGCTCTGGTGTGGCAATATCAGCAGATTCTGTTAAGACTAAGCTTCTTCAGGACGTAAAGAACTCTGAGTCAGCTGCAATGTATGTTAATAAAGCAAAAAGTAATCAAACGCAGAGTGCCAAACAAGCTTTTAATAGCAAAACAAATAAAAGGCCTAGATGCTATGTGTGTAATAAGTATGGACACATCAGTAAATACTGCAGAAATAAGAAGGAAGAACAAAAGTCAAGTGAGGACTCCGGTTATGTAGCAGTATTTTCTGCAACAAATTCAAATAGTAACAACTGCTGGTTTGTAGACTCTGGAGCTTCTATGCATTTAACAATGCACCGTGAATGGCTGTATGATGAAAGTACACCACCAATAAATACAATCAAAGTAGCGAATGATAAGAAATTAATTGTGAAATCTTGTGGAAAAGTGGACTTAAATGTGATTGGAGAAAATGGCAAGATTGCTAAAATAAAAGTAGAAAATGTTTTATATGTTCCCGAATTAGCCACCAATCTACTTTCAGTAAGCCAGATTATAAAGAAGGGTTGTAATGTTCAGTTTGACAAAGAAGGCTCCAAGATTTATAATGAAAACAATCAGCTTATTACAACAGCCAAATTAATTAATAATATGTACAGGCTAAACACACACAGTGTTCAGGCATACATAGCTGCTACCAAAGAAAATGATTTTTATTTGTGGTATCAGAGAATGGCTCATTTGAACTTTGAAGATTTAAATAAATTATCAAAATTTACTGGTGTAAAATCCAAAACTGATGGTGAAATCATATGTATAACCTGTCAAGAAGGGAAGCAGACAAGGAGCTCTTTCTCTTCAGAAGGCTCTCGAGCAAAAGGGAAACTGGAACTAATTCACTCAGATGTTTGTGGACCTATGGAGGTATCATCACTTGGAGGCGCCCGTTATTTTGTGACGTTCATTGATGACTTCACCAGAAACAGTATTGGGCAGAAGCAGTGACAGCGGCCGCATATATCACCAATCGCTGTCCAACAAGATCTTTATCATACTCTACGCCTGAAGAAATGTGGACAGGTAAAGCCCCTAATTTAAACCACATGAAAATATTTGGATCTGAAGCCATGGTACACATCCCTAAGGAGAAAACTAAAAAATGGGACTCCAAGGCAAGTAAAATGATTTTTATTGGATATTGTGACCATAGTAAAGGATATCGACTATTTGATCCAAAAACTAAGAAAGTAGTTATTAGTAGAGATGTGACATTTTTGGAAAACACAATTAAAAGGGATCTTGCTGTAGTACCACTGACAGAGCTATTAACAAAACAAAGTACAATTGAGACTGATTCTACTTGTAATGATAATATTGAAAATAATAATACAAAATTACAAGATACACAGAAAACAGATGAAACCAGTGATGATTTTCAGTCTGATGAAGGGTCTCTGTATAAGCCAGATGAATCAATTAATTTGGAAGAAATACACTCAAATATAACTACAAGATCTAAAAGTAGAGTTCAAAGAAGCGAAACTGAAACTTACCTTTGTTCAAGTGAAAGTTTGGAGTTAGATATCCCAGAAACATACTCTGAAGCAATATCTTCAGAAAATTCTGATTCAGACAAGTGGAAGCAATCCATACAAGATGAGTTACAGGCACATGCTAATAATAATACATGGTCTATTGTTGAGAAGCCACAAAAGGCACGATTAATTGGTTGTAAGTGGGTTTTTAGAATAAAAGACTCAGAATTAGCTCCACTGTACAAGTCGAGATTATGTGCTAAAGGCTGTGGACAGAGACAAGGAGTGGACTACACAGAAACATTCTCTCCCACGGTCAGATATGATTCAATTCGTGTTCTGTTGTCTGAAGCTGCTCAGCACAATGTTGAAATGATGCAATTTGATGTCAAAACTGCATTTTTATATGGTGATGTTCAAGAAGATATCTATATGACACCACCAGAAGGTTTGGACGTCCCACCTAATATGGTATGTAAACTAAATCGTTCTTTATATGGCCTTAAACAAGCACCACGGTGCTGGAATCATAAATTTGATTCTTTATTAAAGAAATTTGGTTTTGAGAATAGTCATGCAGATAAATGTGTTTATAGGCACAGAGTCAAGATACGAGGGATTAATCCCACTATCTGGGTTTTGCGAGTCCATTGCATAATAACCGTAGATGTGGGTAGGCGTGGAACGTGGGTTAGCGGGCGAGGAAAATCAAATGCGCTTTCACAATTGATGACGAATTACTTTACTGTTTCAACGAAATGTAATTACAATTGGATACGCAATATTTTTACTAATCGAAAATCAACGACACTCCGCCGAACACGTGACGTACGAGCGCGATGCAGTACGATGTAACCGTCGTGGTGGCTGCCGCTCGACTGTCCGCGCGCGCCAGCGCCCGGCGTTGCGTCAGAGCGGGGCAAACGAGCTCGCCTCCCGCTCTCGAATAATCGATGCGCCGTCACGGCCAGACTAACATTCGCACGTCCTCGTGCGAGTCCTGATGACCAGCCCTTGTCTTCATTTGGTTAATCTGCAAGACACAAGACACAAGTGGTAAACCACCCTTTTCACACTCGTCCATCCCTGACATGTCAGAAACATTGCGACTTAGCACTACAGATGAGACACAACTGTATAGACACGAGTAACCCACTGGACCGGACAACTGAGAACGAGCGTCCCTTCGACCAGCCACCACCTTTTCTGGTGACGTGGACCGGACAACCCCTCAGCGTCCCTTCGACCAGTTACTTCACCTCTCATAAGCCTCAATCCAATACCGCCTCTCATAGGCCCCAATGACGTGATCAGGGACATCGACCATTGAAAGCCAGTCCCTCGACCAGTCACCAGCTTCCCGTGCAGTCAAGCCCTCAGAACATCGACCTGCATAAGCCAGTCCCTTGACCTACTGCACGGTATCTAACGACAACTCATCAAACGAAACCCTCTCTATCTCTTCTTGACCTTGATCCGCCGTCTCTGCCTCTTACTTGTAATTGGTAAGGGAATCAAATATGTCAATTAAGCCATCGTAGCCTCTGGGTACCGCACGTAAGTTTTCGTGAGCTTACTCATAGGTTCGGTTAGACCCGTGATACACATTAAACATCTTCTTTACCAATGCCGGTAAGGAAAACTACGTTATTGTACGTGGTACCCGGAAACTTTTTAGCAAGGCTACAATTCACAAGCAAGCAAGCAGATCCACTAGCAAAAAGAAAGGAAACGGGCTCACCAGATGATGTAGTTAACGTGCTTCTAGTTGACTCAGGCTCACAGACATGAACCTCCTTGGTCGCCGCTGGTGCACCGCCTCCTTTTCTATCCGGGCACGACGTAGCAATGTGTCCTTGCTGCCCGCACACGAAGCAAGTTGTGGGTCGCGTTCTCTCAGGAATCTCCGAAGGCTTCTCAGACGTCTTCGCCGCTACGACGTTATTACCACGTCGTTTGCGGCAATCGACTGCTCGGTGTCCTTGTATTCCACAACGATGACACGAACCGGCGAAACGTGGTTCCGTGAGTCGGGTCCTTTTGTCAGCACCAACCTTCTATGTCGGCTTCACTCTCATCAGGGTCAAATTGTATCAGCTGGGCAGACGTACTGGTCGAAGAATACAATTGAGGAGTCGATAAAAGTCTTGACAATAACGCTTCCATATGATGTACTAGGTCAGGTGTGGACGATTCTTGATCGCGCATATTTTCCTCAGATTGTTGCCCTTCGCATCTCACTTCTGATATAGGCACAGAGTCAAGATACGAGGGATTAATCCCACTATCTGGGTTTTGCGAGTCCATTGCATAATAACCGTAGATGTGGGTAGGCGTGGAACGTGGGTTAGCGGGCGAGGAAAATCAAATGCGCTTTCACAATTGATGACGAATTACTTTACTGTTTCAACGAAATGTAATTACAATTGGATACGCAATATTTTTACTAATCGAAAATCAACGACACTCCGCCGAACACGTGACGTACGAGCGCGATGCAGTACGATGTAACCGTCGTGGTGGCTGCCGCTCGACTGTCCGCGCGCGCCAGCGCCCGGCGTTGCGTCAGAGCGGGGCAAACGAGCTCGCCTCCCGCTCTCGAATAATCGATGCGCCGTCATGTTTATATAGGAAATGTAAACAATAACAAAGTATACTTACTGTTATACGTAGACGATGGCCTTCTGTTCTCAAGTTCTAGAGCTTCATTGGATATTGTATTATCTGAATTAAAGAATAACTTTGAAATAAAATGTTGTGAATCTAAAAATTTTGTTGGCTTGCAAATTGAAAATTCCAAGGGCCATATTTACATTCATCAGTCCAAGTATATTGAAAAATTACTTTACAAATTTGATATGTCTAATGCTAATTCAAGCAGCATTCCAGTTGATCCCCATACAACTCTAGAAAAGAGTGTCGAGGTGCCAGACAAGAACATACCGTACAGAGAGGCAGTTGGATCACTAATGCACCTAGCAATAGTAAGCAGGCCTGATATCATGTACGCAGTCAGCTTGGTGAGTAGATTTCTAAATTGTTATGATCACACACACTGGAATGTTGTCAAAAAGATAATGAAATACCTAAAGGAAACTTTAAATTATGGTTTACATTATATATCATCACAAGAAAACATGCTTGAGGCATACAGTGATGCAGATTATGCCAAAGACACTTGCACACGTCGGTCATTAACTGGATATGTTTTTATCAAAAATGGGGCTGCCATAACATGGGCTACACAACGTCAACAAAGTGTTGCCTTGTCAACGACCGAGGCTGAGTTTATGGCAGCGTGTTCCGCTACTAAGGAAGCAATTTGGTTAAAGCAACTTTTAAGTGATATTGGTGCTTTCAATAAGGATTCTGTGTGTATTAGTATAGATAACCAAAGTGCCATTTGTTTAATTAAAAATAAGGATTATCACAAAAGATGTAAACACATAGACGTAAAATATAACTTTATTAAAGAGAAGTTTGCAGAAAAACAAATTGATTTAAAATATGTTTTAGCAAAGAGCAATATGCTGATTTGTTTACCAAAGCTCTTCCTAGAGTAAGGTTTCAGTATTTAAGAAATAAAATAGGTGTGTTAAATTAGATGTGATTCATGTAAGTTTTGTTTGGGTGAGAGACCTGAGATAGGCAATATAACATTCTAAACAACTGATGTTGTTTTAATAATGTCTCTTGTTAGAGTTGCATTTGATGTTAATCTTATGTTTGTGTTCAATAAAGTATTAAACACTTGTGTTTCTTTAAGGAGTAAAATTTTGTAGTCAAGTTTAATAAGTTTACGAGGAATGCTATTTGGTGAGAGTGTTGCAATTATTTATTTAAGTTAAAGATAAAATAGCTTTCCTCTGTACCGGTTGTTGTCACCTCACTATTTGTTTGATACAACACTATGTCATCTTTAATCTATGATGTCCCTTTTGTCTAATTTGTGGTCTTTGTGGTAAAACCTTCCTTCTGAATAAAATAACTTTTCTGATAAAATCACGTTTAATTTAATAAAATAACAACAAGCGCGTTCAAACAAACAAACAAACAAACTCTTCAGCTTTATAATATTAGTATAGATTTTGCTTTAAACTTCCGCTAAGCGACGTAGGCGCTAACACGCAACATTTCGAACTGTACCCGCTTTGAGTATTAGTTCAGGATGCAGGATGCACCGCCCGCACTCCCTCAATTCGCATGCAATTCCTGCAGAGAAAATTCCGCTTAGCGACACCGGCGCAGGCAACTAACAATTCAAACCTTCACCGTGTTAAGTATTAGTTCAGGCAAACGCAGGATGCACCACCCGCTCCCCCTCAATATGCATGCGGCACAGCTAAGAGCACGAACTACTAAACAATATCACTGGACGAACAGGCCTTTTATACTTTTCCTCCTCTAATGAGGTGACAAATGTTCGGGAAATTGCGCAAGAGTGTCTACTCGTCTCAATTACCTCAGCGCACGATAGTCTATAACCAGTGTATGTTATCAGTAATGACATACAGATCCGAAACATGGTCTCTTACTATGGACCTTATAAGGAAGCTCAAAATCAAACAGCGAGTGATGGATAGGGCTATGCTCGTTGTTGCTCTATGAGATTGAATCAGAAATGAGGAGATACGTAGAAGAACTAAGGTAACGGACATAGCCCTGAGATTCAATAAGCTCAAGTGGTAATGGGCAAGGCAGATAGCACAAAGAACTGATGGCCGTTGGGGCAGAAAAGTTCTAGATTGGAGACCCAGGGTCGACGCGGCATAGGAAGCCCACCGAAAAGATGGCCAGAAGACCGTGTGAAGATCGCAGGATCTAACTATGTTCAGCAGTGGACGTCCCTTGGCTGATAATGATGATGATGATGACTGAAACGAATGTCTAATATTTTTCTCACCATTTATTTTAACAACACTATTATATGTAGTCAAAAACCGATAATACTGTTAGTCAAATAATGCTATTGTTATTCAAATTTCTCCCGTTGAAATCTTAAGAACTACTGTTTTTTAAACTCATACAAACTGCACAATATTATTTGCTTTTAAATTTTGATAAAATAATTACTCTTACAGTTTAATTTTATTATTAAATACTTAAACTACAGACACAAACCTATACGCGCTCTGGAACATTTGGCGTTTCTGGACCTACGCCTAAGTGCTGCTGCCTGGTCTTTTCAGACAATCCTCTTTGCATTGGCTGTGCTGCATGCGTATTGAGAGAGGGTAAGCGGTGCATCCTGCATTTGCCTGAACTAATACTCATAGCTGATACAGTTCGTGTGGTTGGAAGCCTGCACCGGAGTCGGGTGGAGAAAATTGGAAGCAAAATAATAGATTCATATCGCTCTCGCTCTCTCTCCATATAACTATTAGATAATTCATTTTAAAATAAGCTAAGAAGAAAACTCACAACCTACATAGGCAATTCATCGTTGAACACTAACAAAATCATATAACGATTGTTTACATTATTCGACGAGCAAAGCAAAACGGACTTTAGATCTGTTCAGTAAGCAAAATAGAGCGTACCTATCGTGTTGCTTTTCGTACCTGATACGCTCGTTGCACGGTCATGGTAGGGTACGGTGAAGCAGGCCCAAACCTTAACATAATGGTATGCTAGAGTCCGACTAATGAAAGGTGGCATCAGAAAAGAGTGGCAATAAAAATAAAATCGTGTAAACACGGTATTTCATAGAAAAATACAACTTGATACTAAAATTAAAAGTGTCAAGTTGTTTTTTTTACAGTGTTTTTACCGAACCAGGATAGGTTATCTATAATATAAAAATGATTCGTAAAATGTGTTGGTAAGCGCATAACTCAACTACGCCGCCTTGACTAATTTCATCATCATCATCATTATCAGCCAAAGGACGTCCACTGCTGAACATAGGCCTCCCCCACGGCTTTCCACAGCGACCGATCACTAGCAGTCTGCATCCAGTTTGATCCTGCGATCTTTATAAGGTCGTCTGTCCATCTTGTTGGTGGACGTCCCCCGCTGCACCTCTGGTCGAAGGGTCTCCAATCTAGAACTTTCCTGCCCCAACGGCCATCAGTTCTTCGCGCTATGTGCCCTGCCCATTGCCACTTGAGCTTACTGATTCTCAAGGCTATGTCCGTTACTTTAGTTCTTCTACGTATCTCCTCATTTCTGATTCGATCCCGTAGAGAAACACCCAACATTGCCCTTTCCATCGCTCGTTGTGTGATTTTGAGCTTCACTATAAAGCCCATAGTAAGAGACCATGTTTCGGATCTGTATGTCATCACTGGTAACACACACTGGTTGAAGACTTTCGTCTTCAGACACTGAGGTAGATGAGATAAGAAGACACTCTTGCGCAATTTCCCGAACGCTGCCCAGCCAAGATGGATTCGTCGATTGACCTCTTTCTCGACGTTGGACCTACCCAATTGGATCACTTGTCCCAGGTAGACGTACTCGTCGACAACTTCGAGAGTTGAGTTTCCAACGAATACTGGAGTGGGTACGACAAGGGAGTTCAACATAATTTTTGTCTTTTCTATGTTCATTTTAAGACCCATTTGTTGGGATACTCGGTCAAGGTCTTCGAGCATTGTGCCAAGATTGTCCAGCGTCTTTGCCACAAGGACTATATCATCGGCAAATCGGAGGTGTGTGATGTATTCGCCATAAACATTGATGCCGATTCCTTCCCATTCCAGAAGTTTGAAGGCGTCTTCCAATGCCGCTGTGAACAGTTTCGGAGATATGACATCTCCCTGTCTCACACCTCTCCGCAGTGGAATCGCCCTCATGTTCTGCTTCTGTACTCGGACCGACATGGTGGCGTTATTGTAAAGGCACTTCAACACCTCTATATACCTATAGTCTTTTTGGCACCGCTGCAGAGACTGAAGCACTGCCCAAGTTTCGATCGAATCAAAGGCCTTCTCATAGTCCACAAATGCTAAGCATAGAGGCATATTATACTCCTCAGACTTCTGTATAATTTTCCTAAGCGTATGTATGTGGTCTATGGTACTATAGCCTTTTCTAATGACCAATTTGTTCAATTCTTTTTTAAAAATGTTCGTTGAAGTTCAAGGATGGTTTTAGGGCGGGAAATAATCAAATAATTGCCGAAAAAAACATAAAAACAGCCCTTATCTTTTTCTTATACAAATGTTTCTAACTAAAACGTAGTAAATTTGAGCTTCATTGCTATTTTTAGGAACTAATGGACCGATTTGAAAAAATATTTTTGTGCTGGATGGCTTATCATTTAATAGAGCTGCAGGCTATTAAATATCACGCAGCGACGGGAGGGGAAGTTCAAAAAACGCGGACTCAGTCGCGGGTGACCGCTAGTTTAAAAAACAAATGCCGTTCTTTTCTTGTGCTACCTTTCATTAGTCAGACTCTACGTCTGTTACCTTTACCAACAGCTTCGCAGCCGACAAGTACCACCAGCGGTATCTCGGTGGTGTCGGCGGGAGGTGTGTGCGGTGACACGCGAGCTCTGGACAACTGCTCTATGTATAGCAGTCTGAGGAGACGACGGACCGCAAACGCGTTGATGTCCGGTGTCATGTCCATTTTGCAACTTCGCTGGAAAAAATGACGTTGATTATTTTTTAGGGACATTCAGGTAAAATGTTTACGAAAATGTTATGACTTTTCGAGCTGTCTTATCTCAGTTTTCAGTACCACAACTTCCACGGTTTTTTTGTATCCACACTATGTTTTTATTTAGGAAACTTCCATTCGTTAAAAAGGTTTATAAAGTGTGGTCATTGATGATAGATGGTAAATAATAAGATTCAGAAACCATCCACCAATAATTAAGGCTATGCATTTTGATAAAAGTAATTCAAAATAATTGATAACAAATTAACAAATTTCGTGTTATGGTATCACGGTTATGTTAAGCCCTTTCAAGAGCTGTATTTAGTTAGCAGCGTAACTATCCATTATATCGCAGCAAGTTAATTGATCTCCCGAGGTCGATCAAGGGTTAAGTTAAATAGTGATTAACTTGTAAATTAATTAACTCTCAACTAGTACCTAGTAACTACTGGGTTGAAATGTTTCACTGTGCTTAGATAAGAGTTCTTGATAAACTTATTAACAGCTTAAAATATCTACCTTTATTATAAACGGTATATCTATCTGGTAGATATTAACAATTTACAGTAGCCGTGTTAACGTATGACTAAGCGGTGTGATCATTTTATTATTTTTATTTAAAAACTTAATTGCACAAATAATGGTGGTGGTGGACTTAATGCTAAAATAATTCTCTGCCTGTCAATACTCTTGGTCATGCAGAGTGATAACAATGCGTGCAGTGAAAAAAAATAAAAGAAAATTAAAAAACCTACTGCAATGACTGCAATTACATTTTTTTGGAAAAAAAAAACATATGTTGTAATATTTAAAAGAATATTTTGCAACTACCGATTCTTTGAATATTTGTCGGACTTTATTCCATCTTAGGGATATAAGATACATATACCTTTAATTTGTTAAGAGAATTTTGCAATCGCTATCATTTTCTCATGAAATCAGAGGTTTACATAGGTACCATAATACCTACCTGCTACGAATTTATTTGTACGAAATACGTTTACGAATACTAAAATAAGTCTTATTTATTTAAAACATATTACCGCTACATGTGCTTCTTATAAATTATTATACAAATTCACTGTGGACTAACAACAAGAGTATTACTTGCACGACAGGGTCCAAATTCTCAGCGTCCAAGCTAAGCAGCACCGGAAAAGTGTTGACGACAACCTCCCGGTAGCCCGGCGTGGCGCATATCGGGTTTGCACGCAGGTCGATGATGATGAGCCGACGCATTTGACGCATGTACACCGCCAGCTCCAACAGCATGCTGAGACGGTTGTTGCGAGCGTAGAGCTCTCGGAGTCTGGATATAGTTAAATAGGAATATTAACTTACATTCTATTCTAAAAATATTGGACACCAATCACATACATTGCTCTGATCCCAAAGTAAGTAGCTAATTGCACTTGTGCTATGGAAATCAGACACAACGGTGGTACCACAATACCCAGACCCGTGACAATATTGAAAATTTTGATTTCTATATTCACCCGACCGGGAATCGAACCCGGGACCTCGGAGCGGCGACGCTTTGAAACCAGCGCTAGGCTTAGCCACGACACCACGGAGGTCGACAAATTATATATTTTATATTTATAAAAATGAATCCTTTTTTCACTTGGTCACGACATCACTCATGATGTCGTGACCAAGTGAAAAAAGGATTGACTGGATTTGATATTTTTTTGTTGCGTTTGTTATGGTCAGAAAGAGGTTCTTATAAAAAGAAAACAATGAAAAAACTGAGAGACTTAGGCCTATTTTCAAGATTTTGACTTTGACTTACAAGATTCGTCAGAAGATATTAACTATTAAAATTACGGGGCCGGGACGTGACAGGGTCGGGGGCGAAGCAAACTTACTAATAAAAATCTCCTATCGATTTCCGGTAATGGCGGCTCCACTCAACGAAAACAAGGTACGCAGAATTTATTATAGTGCCCAGATGTATTCACAAGTGCACTCTATTGAGAGTCTCACCGAATTAATTAGAGTGAAGGAATAGTCCTTCACTCTAATTAATTCTTCACTATAAATAATTAGAGTGAAAATAGTCCTTCACTCTAATTAATTCGGTGAGACGGCAGTTGGATATTACCGATGAGAGACCAGGCGTAGGAACAACGGCTTTACGAGCTTTCCGAGATACGGGGGTGTCATAACTACCAACTTCCTGACTCCAAGTTGTTTCTGAGTATTTTCAGGACAGAAAACCCGGAAACAAATTTCGACCCGATCCTGAATTCGAAACCGGGACCTCTTGGGAAGTGATTAGCGAACTAACCGAAACAATAACTGCTAATTAACACGCAAAAAAACAAAAAAATAAATAAACAGGTAGGTAAACTTTTTACATTAAGGACCGATTGTTCAATCACCAGATAAACAGATAGATAGCTTTTATTCTATAGATAGCAAGATTTTGAATTTTTCAATAGTAAGATACGAGTTATCTATCCAATAACTCTACTATCTGGGGCATAAATCTATCTGTCGCTTCAAGCATCAGATAGCCGCGTTATTCGACTGATAGGTAGTTTGACATTGGCATTGTTTTGGTTTGAGGTTATTTTAAAATTGTTATATTACAACTAAGGAAATAATCTTGGATATTTTCGATCCTGTTGATGACTTGGTAATCGAAGAAGAGGCCTTAGTGAGTGAATATGTCAATCCAAGTAATGCATTTGCAAGAAAAGTAAGAATCGTCAAACCGAGACCCGATCACTTTACTCAATGGGATCCAAAGAAATTTCATCGCAGACTTAGATTTGAAGGAGTCCTTAAAATGTTAACTATCCCTTATTGAAGACAGAATCAAGCTCAAAACACAAAGGTTTCGCTTTTGAGGATACTACCTAGGTATTACATCTGCCAGTGAAAAGAAAAAAAAACTCATTTTCAGGTTTAAATACAAGTTTTTATTTGATTTAGAAACCAGTGCATCTCACCCATGATGCAGTTATAAATACCGTTTCTTCTCTTTACGGTTTTATGCCACTGGGAGTTTCTACATCACTGTTGGTGATTTTGGTGGCATTCATAGCTTCACTATATGCCGTATCATAAAAAAAGTCACAGTTGCTATAGCGTCTTTAACGCAGACATTTATACAAGTACCAAGAAGGACCGAGGATATAATGCCACAAGAGTTAAAAGCGTGTTCAATTCTGTTCCAAGTGGCATCTTTTTCTTTGTTGGTACCCGTGTTTGCTTTTTGTTTTCTATAATTTTACTCGTAATTTCACTTTTGCAGTTTTGAAATTTGCCTCACGCACTCTTTTTAGGGTTCCGTAGCCGAAAGGCAAAAAACGGAACCCTTATAGTTTCGTCAAATCTGTCTGTCTGTCTGTCTGTCTGTCTGTATGTCTGTCTGTCTGTCTGTCTGTCTGTCCGTCCGTATGTCACACCCATTTTATTCTGTAACCATAAGCATTACACAATTGAAATTTGGTAGGAAGATGTATCTTGTTAACTGCTTACCGATACTCATACAAAAAATAAAAAATAATGACAGTTAAGGGGGGGCTCTCATACATGAAACTAAAACCAAAAAAAAAAATATTTGTCAAACCTATGCGTGTGGGGTGTCTATAGATAGGTCTTTTAAAATAACATAGAGGTTTCTAAAACCATTTTCTTTTAAAGTCAAACGTTTCATAGCTAGACGCTTCCAAAGTGGTAAAATGGGCGTCCCCCCCATCTAATTTCTAAACCAAGCAAGTGTAAATTTTGAAAAAAATATATGATGTAGATAAATACTTTCAACGAAAATTGGTTCGGACGGGATCGAACAAGTAGTTTTTGAGATATAGCACATTTTCAACAACCGCAAACAGAACTTTGTACTTCATACAAACACTATGAAAAACAAAGTTATGTTTGTAGTCAACAAAATATTGTGGTATTTTACTAAGTAGAAGTAAATGGATTCCCTAATTCAGTTAAAGTTGGCACGGAACCCTCAGTGCGCGAGTCCGACTCGCACTTGGCCGGTTTTTTTATTAGATTCCTTTAATTCCAAAATAATTCCGAAAGTCAACAAATAGACGATTTGCACCAAAAGACAAACATCAAGCATGACATAACCTAAAAAGTGAAGTGACACTGACCCTTGTTTGTCACTTGTCAGGCAATGATTACCAAATTCTGTCCCACTCTTACCTATAAGCTTGCAATATTTTTGTTTCACCAGTTTGAAGTTTGTGCTGATAGAGTTCAAATATTCACTCAGATAACTATTGCAAAACATATTGAAAAACTGCAATCGAATTATCCGTAGGACAAACAGACATATAAATCTATTCATTGGATAGTTATTAGACATTTTATCTGAAGATTGAACAATCGGCTCTAACACGAATAACAGCAAAGTTAGCAGAAAGGTAAATAACAATTGAGAATCATGTCTCCACTAATGAACAAATAACTTCAGGTCAGTTCGGTGGCAAACTTCCGTCGTACAAGTCTTCACAAACACAAAGCTAATTGATTGATTACCATCCACATAATTTTATCTGGTAAGTGTAACATAACTGAAAACGGTGTGGACGTAGATAATAAATGAATCAGGAACAAAAATGGCACGTGATAAATGATGAAACATTACGATGGTTGAAGTGCTCTTTGGAATATCTCAGTTTTTTGTAAAAAGTTTATGCGAAACTTTAATAGGGTACTACAATATTTCAGGCCTAGGACATCTTAAAATCTTGCGTGATGTGACGCGATGTGAGTACTAAATTGTGATATTGCTTTTTATACACCTTTTAAGGAGACTTAGTAAGTAACAACTTACAAAATTGTGATTGTGTCTTATGATCTTACTTAGGTATTTACTTGCCTCGTGCACCCAGAAAATATTTTCATCGACGTAAGGTTGTTTTCGTTTAGATTCAAATATTCAAGATGCAGTAAAGTGCAAAGGCCCGAGTTTATGCCGATTTCAAAGCTCGAAATATTAGTGTAGGAAACATCTAGCCACAGCAAACGAAGGTGATTCAGGTTTTCGAGCCGCTGAATGTGGTTAAACGATAAATCCAGACGGCGAAGGTAACTGAAATATTAGGATTTTGTTTTCTCATACAACTCTTAAATATTAAGTATTTTTTAACAAAAAAAATTAATTTTATCTTTATTTACTTAAGATTTTCGAGACCGCTAGTATTGTTATAGACCAAAACATCGTAAGATCTCTTATTTTTTTCACCGAATTAAACTCATAATGCACCTCAGTTAAGAACCAACATTTAAGAGTGTCGTATTCCAAAACAGTATTAAGTCGGTTGAAGGCGACTGAGAGATATTGTAGGTAAGGGAGATGGGAGAGTACACTCAATTCCGTAAGGAGATTAGAGGATAAATCCAGATAAACCAGGTACTTGTAGTGTTGTAGCACGTCTATGTTGATTAAAAGCTGCAAGGAAAAAAATATTCAGCTTAATACACCTCTTTCATTTCATTGCATTGTTGGCAAAATCAATCAAGTTATGGGTCTTCAGGAAAAGGGACTTGCGCTACAATACTATTGTACTCACTGAAAAGGGACAAAGCGAATCGAATGTATAGGTCAAATAAATAACGAAATCCTATTTAAGACTTCTCAAAACTGGAATTGCGCTTTCAAAGGATGATGGGACTAGCGTTCCGTAAAAGGGTATTCTTTAAGGCAATTTTTTGTATTTTGTTCTGAATGGTGCTGAGTTTTTACCTTTGACGAGAGGTCGAGCTTTATGTAGACGAAGTCTCCCAAAATTGGGGTTATTTTTAGGTAGGTCAGACATGCCGTGACCATGTCCCTGGTTAGGACTCCCCCCACCAGCTCTGGTACATCTTCGATTTTGCGTATGCGCACCACAGGAGAGTATACGTCGACGTATAGTTCAGGGAATGTATAGAAACAGCCCCACAGTTGGTCTTCGTTCATCAGAGGTGTTATGTTTACTGGGAACTGGCAATCAAAAAGTAAAAGCAGTATAGTACTATAGTCTCCCTAGTCGATTTCGACTACGGTGGCCAGACACAACGACTAACCGACTGCGTGGGACATGTAAAGTGCACAAGTGTGTGCGCAAACACAGGTACATTCTCTATTCCTTTCACTCTCATAGCCTGATGGGACAGCAATCTGACACGACCGGAGAGAGATCAGGCGCAGGACCAACGGCTTTACGTGCTTTTCCGAGGCACGGAGGCACGGGGGTGAAACACCGTTAACTCCAAACCCCGGGCTACCCTAAGAATTTCTGAACAGAAAAACCCAGGTATATTATTTGGCCCGACCCGGCGATCGAACCCGGGACCTCTGGCGCAGCCGTCGCTTTAAAGTGCGACCCTCTTACCGCTGCGCCACTAAGGCAGTTATAAAAAAAACAAACAGTATAAATACCTAGGTGGATGAGTGTTGATGACTCCCTGTGAAATTGGTTTTAACCAAAACTGCACGTTTTTGTCGATTTTATACAGTATATATATATATAAACCTTTATTTTAAAAGGTTAGAGGCTTCCAATTCCAGAAAATACATAGGTACTAATCGACTCGAACTTAATATAGTTTCATTAAGTAATCACGATTCACGAACACTGCTTATGAAAAATGAGAAACCCTGCTACGTCTGCTTCTATAAATATCTTAAATTAGAGTAAAATATGCTGAATAAGATAATGGCGCGATTTTAATAAGGCGAAGTCACAGGGGTAAAATGCAAAGATGAGAGGCTACGCCTCCATACTATATTTTAGTCCCCTTTAAAGATGTTAAAGGACCGTTCTCATATCTACCGCGTATAGCGCGCGGCGGGAATGTTGACGAAAATATTTCATAATAAAGTTTACATTCATGAATATTTCATTCGTGTAAAGTTGGTAAGAAGCGGCTTTTGGTTTACTTAGATAAACTTGTGGAGAATTTAATAATATATTAATGTTCAGTGGTGCCTGACAAATAAATAGTGTATTGATTGCTCAAAACATCAGCCGACTGATATGATCTTAGACCTAATGTTCTTACTAAATGTGTAATATTAAGGTATTAACCCACTGTACAGTACCATGCCATGACCATGCTAGGACTGTGTCAGGTGCGAACAGCAACACAATACGTTCCACCTTGCCTACTGGACGGATTGATAGCGTTCTGTGTCACATGTTTGCATGACACACTACACTGTTGAACGGTGACGGAACGGTCTAGTCATGGTACCATAGTTTTCAATACACTAAACTACTACTAAGACCGCGCTAAGAACGTGCTAGATGCTAAGATGTACCGGGCAAAGATCTTTACAGTGTACATTTTATGATGACTTATGTGCTTAGCGTTGCACCCGGGTGGCGCTTGCTGTCGCAACGAGTCATAGCCAGAAACAAGAACTGCGGACGAATGCTCAGGGCTTAAAGTCAGATCCTGGCCCGTCAGCTTATGGCTCACTAATGGCACGGGAGAACGCCGTCAGGTTATTGCGAGGGTGGGCGGGCTTCAAAACCTGAAGTCCCACATAACCCCCAACTGCCCCCGCGTTCGTGGGTATCTATGCATAAGAGAATTTTCCTGACGCAAACATTATATAGCATAAAAAATGTGGTGAAGAAACGTCATGGAAAGGTATTATAGACAAGGATGTCCCTTCATGAATATGCATAAAAACTCAACGGTGAGTTAACGTGAATGGTCCTCACCTGTTCCGCAAAAAGGTCCTCTTCACTCTTATTCCTAAGGTCTGTGGGCACGAAGCTTTGTATCGAGTACTCCTTAGACGGTATCCCGATGGTGCGTCGGCGGATGCTGTCACCTGAAATACATTACGGGTTGCGATAACAATGACCGGCAGGAGAAAGGGTGAGTCAGGCGATGTAAAGGTGACTTTAGAAATATATTTTCGTGTAATGCTTTATTTTGTATTTCGGTGGTGGAATTGAAAATATTGAATACTTTTTTACGGGGTCATAAAGTACTAACTTGCACTATTAATTTAATTCCTTAAACTTTCTTGAACAGTGAGTTGAGCAATCGTCTGAATTAAGCTTTAGGGCATTATTTAGTCATTTAGCCCAAATTGACTATGTACCTAACTATACTTAAGTAAGTTCGTTTGTTGCTGTGGAAATAAATTGACTTGATTGATTGATTCTGTACTACAAAATTCAACAGGCTTGTCTTTGTGTCGGTGGCTGAGTGTCAAAGGCATGCATGCGCTCGAATAGCGAAAGAGACAGGGTTAGAATCCTTCTCTCTACAGTTGCTTTTTACACGTGCATTTTATAATATTTGGTTTCTATACATAGAGAGAAATACTTTAAAAAAATATCAAATATATTAATAATAGTGGAGGAGACATGGAAGATCGACAGTCACTGATCCTATAACACGATGATTTTGTTTTTAATAAAATAATATTATATTAACTAATATGCCATAGCTATTTTTATTTTTTATTGATTTATCACTTTAACTCTTTTCATTACCGAATGAGTTTTATCTCAATTGATAGTTTTTAACACATTGAATATGCCTACGTAGGTAGGCTTACTTATGTGCATGGCTACCTGGTAGGAAGATGTGCAGGTAAGTCAATTTAGGTAACAACATCAATTTGTTACCTATCTAGGGTATAATCTGTGTGTGAAAAACTAAAAATTGAGACAAAAGTAATTTTATTTTGAATGTCACGAGAGAAGGTTATGAAAGAAAACTGATTAAAAAAAAACTGTAATCACTTTTTGATGATCTCATTGTGTTCTCTTTTTGATTCTTATCAAGTTTTCAGATTGGTGAATGTCGATCTTCATCGGCTCTTAGACTTTAATAAAAGAAATATTTAAAAAAATAAAACCACCCTTTAAAACTCATTAAACCGCTTAAAATATATAAGATCAACATGCTCAAATTTTATAAAAATTCTAACGATATCCCATACATACACATTGATTTGATTACCTCATGTTTTTTGAACTCTGTAAAAAGGTTGGGACCTTTTAAACCGAACCAGTAATAATTTGTAAGTTTAGGTGCCTACACGTTAAAAGACTATTTAATTTATTATTGATGTATTTATTTTTCATATTGGGAGCGCATCTACTTCGAAAATGACTTGGTCTTACGTCGAAACCATGTCATCGCAGAAATATTTTAATTAATTGTTGCACGATGATACTCCCTGACATACATATTACTGTTACAATTAAACTTTACCGTAAGAGTACTTAGCAATAAGATACCATAATCCGTGGGAGATTACGACATGACAAGTCCCCTGTTGGCCATTAATAAGCGTCTGTTTGGTCTTAACCAAGGCTTACACTTAATACGTAGATAATTTCACACACGGAAGGACCGGTTTCCAAGGAATTACACGCTATATAGGCAGTGCTTTAGTAGTTTTAAGGCTATAATCGCTGGTAAAGCACGATGTCTTTATTTGCAGTGACGCTCGTTTTTGACACGTAATTACGTGCAAGTGTATTTTGCCGTTAATATGCGGAGTTGTTTTGGAGATCGACAATAGTAAACGTAGAAAAGTTATTCGTAACCTATATAGGTGGGACGTAACATAACCCTGCGACTAATCACTCATCGTCACTGAATCATAAACTCCTTACACAATTATATCTCAATTAACTTGGTCCATCAGTGCCTGTCTCTTACAGCTTTTTCCTTTCAACCCTCCAAGATCTCTTTATTTAGTCACATGATTTCTCATTTAGGATTGCCCCCCCTTAAGTCATTATTTTTTATTTTTTGTATGATAAAAGTAAAGCTGTTAACAGGATACATCTTCCTTCTAAATTTCAACCGTGTGATGCTTATAGTTACAGAATTAAATGGCTGTGACATACGGACGGACAGACAGACAGACTTGACGAAACTATAAGGGTTTCGTTTTTTGCCATTCGGCTACGGAACCCTAAAAAGGAGGTTTTTAATTCAACCTGTATTTTTTGACATCGTTGGAATTGAATAATATTTGAGTATGATGATCTGTTTAGGTGTCCACATATTTGTGTAAAATTTCGCAAGTGTATGTTTCTTCGTATGTTTGATATTTGAATAATTATAAAATATTGTGTTTGTGCATAAATATATTAAAAACGAGATGTTGTGTCGAGATTGTAATAAAAAGTAAAAGCAGAAGACCATTATGCGATATTTTAGCCTTATTTTATCGAGATTTTGATAGCGGTTAAAAAGTTTGAACATATATTTTGTTTGATGAGTATTTGTTTTGGCCGCCCATATCTCAAGAACTACTAAACCAATTTTGATGAAACGAACACTGGTCCCTAAGTCGGTAGTTACTAAATTAATTAAAAAAAGAATATACGTATAATCATAAACGAACCCAAAATTTTACAAATATCAAACAAAAAAACATACCAAACATACCATAACAACGTTTTGAAGCCTTATCTTATCTGCTTACATTTTGTAAATGGTATCATGTCACTACAACGCATAGTGTCCGATAATTAAGAGAAAAACCTAAAAAATAACTTTTAAACTTTCCCTCTCCTCCCGGGTCAAGGGCTAAGAGCTGGGACTTATGATGTTGACCTCCTGACTAGTCCAAACTAGTTACGAAGACAAAAATCATGTTCCTTAAAATTTTCTCTACAAGGTTTAACAATACTAATGGAAATTTACGTATTTCATGGAGTTTCAAATATTCCATTTATTATAATAAAATATGATTAATCTGGTAAGGATAATTTCTTTTTAGACTTTGTTTTATTTTGTGATTGTGGTCACCCTACAATCTAAGTAGTGCGCTTCGGATAAACGTGGCCCGCCTTATTGAAGACCGTATCGCAATGACAATGCTTTCGCATATCGTTGAAACGCCGCATTTCAAAACCCCCCTGTTTTTGATAACGGCTAGCCGTATTGTAATATGACGGATTATACAATCCGCCTGCGACAGGCGCCGAGAAGGCGCTTACCGGCCGAATTCGGCCAGCGCACGTGACAAAGAATTATTAATAATTAATTAGAACTTCTCTAAAAATAAGGATAAATTTTAGGATAGTTCAATTTTGGAACAAATTTGCCTTCAGTCGTGTTACGCCTAGAACTTAAGAATAAAAGAAGAAGACCTTAGAAATAAAAGACTGCCTAGAAACCTTATTTGAGTTCAAACCAACTTAACTTTGTGTGTGAGGAGTGAAGTATTCTGATATTTGATATCGATATATGTATACGAGTAGTTTTGTTTCGATATCATTAAAATCTGATATGACACACGATATAGCACACAACGCTATCAGCCGGGACCAACAACGGCTTATCGTGCCTTCCGAATCGCAGGGTATAGTACTTATAATAATGTCAGGTAATGATGATGTACCCGAGGTAATGATGTCCAGCGGCTGATCAGACAAGTAGTTGATCATGGACACCTCCGCCCACGTCCGCAAGAGGCTGCCGACCCTGAGTCCACTCAATTTATTTAGAGACTGCACCGACGTGTCTACTTCCTCAGACTCAACCGGCTTTACCACTTCGCTCTGAGTCGCTTTCGTTGCCGTCTGCTTCTTGCTAAGAGCTGTTAGTTTTCTCGACTCTTTTGGTTGATTCATTGTGTAAATGTTTTATTTATTTATCAAAATGAGCAAATCAACACTTGATTATAAGTTTTTTATACCAAGATAATGTTATTTTGCTGTTATGTGTTATAATTTGACATGTGCTTAAACATTTAATAGTATGTCAAAGTATGAATGACATGCAGTGTGACATGCTGTATAATTTTTTTTTAACAGGTACTTTGTGATTTTTTGTAACCTGTATGCACTGACCTGTATGCTTGTGGGATATTTAGATTAAAGATAAAAAATGATTTTCAATAGCTGATCCCTGTATTATTTTAACAGACATAGAATTTCATTAAGAATAAGTCTTGATTGTTGTATAAATAAATAAATAAACATCGAAAGCTACAATAATCCATTAAATTTATTCTTATTTAAAAGATTAATAAAGTATAAAAAAGCTTATATTTATAAAAACAAACTTTAAACTCCAAATGAATTTGTTTCTCCTAAACATAGGGCAAATGTGTTATTGCGAGCTTCTTAGTCAGTTTTTTGAAAGCGGTTTAATTTTTTGAATTTCGCATACTAGCTATTACATCTGAGGATGCTTGTAATTTTATACTATATATTTATTTACTTTTTGATGTTGGTAAAAATACACATGATTTTATAAATGGACTCTCCATAGACGTTTCACGTTAGATTAGTAAAATAAACCAAGAAATTTGACTTTAGTATTTTGCAAAAAAATATTTATTATTAATATTAAACAATGTATTTAATTTGCGGGATGTAACGATTTTATAAAATTTCCTTTACCCGACAATTACTGTGTTTAATACAATGAAATTCAAAGGGATAAACAGGCTATACACCAACGTTAGAGCATTTTAAAGTGACACTTAGTGCTAATAGAGACAGAGATGAGGCATGCCTGTTGATAGAAGGAGATAAATATATAACATTTGTTACTTACTGATTGCTACTGAGCGCTCATTGGCGCGAGCGCGTGACATCTCGCTCTTTAGCCTAATGTCAGCCATTATCAAATTATGGTGAATACTAATTATACGTGTTTTAAGTTTTAATAAATAATACTTATGAATGCAATCACACGTTTTTTTGTCTCTAACAGTTGCAATGTAATGTAAACTCCTAAACACACGGGAAGGCATTTTTTTTCAGAAAACGAGAAATAATTCAAGACGCTGTCAGGACGTAACCGCAAAGAGTACTGACAATAATTTTACTAGTGTTGTGAGGGTGGCTGAAGAAACTGCGAGCCGCTATACTGACATTTCATTAAGTGATGTGAGGGTGGCGAAGAAACTTCAGACCGCCCACGCAGGCGATGCCGCGGTCCACCAGTTGGCTCGTGACCAAGGCTGTTGCAACACTGCCGAAACGTCGAGCAGTGAGTAGCATTTACTCATTTTAATATTTCATGTTTAGACCCGTCATGTTTAGTTTTAATTACTGTGTTTGGTAGAAAAAAGTGCTTATAAGCAAAGAGAGACGGTAGTGATAGAATTTGCACTCTAGAATAGAAAAGAATAGAAAACTCTTTATTCAAGTCATGTACACTTACAAAAAATAAAACAACAGTTTGATGCATAGGTAGGTTAGGAGGTACATGAATGAACAAATCTACTCAGCGTATGCCGCAGAATTATATTCTAAAGCGCTGGTCTTCCGTAGACGCCAGAAAAAGAAAAAGAGAGCACGGCTATTCACAATAAACATTTTGAAATAAAGATAAACAAATTTTATGAAACATTTTAAAATATTTAAAACAACGTTTTAAGTTAGGGAAACATTTTTCATATTTTTGAATCTATTTTTAACTACCAACACTTTATGCTTGGAGATATCATATGCTAGATCAACCAAGAAATGAATGAAAGCAAAATAAAACATAAGTAATTGCAAACGTATCCATAACATATGAGCACAGCAATTAACATGTCACAAACAGCGGATTTTCCTTTTGTAATTCTAGTAGATACTGTTTATAGTTACACTTAAAAATACGCAACACTCGTAGCTTTTTGAATGGTGGGGGGATGTTATTCCAGCATTTCGTCACAGAGTACCGGAAACTACCACGTAACGCTGCAGTGCTGTGACTCGGACAAATGAGACGGGATGCGTGACGCCTGCTATTTAAGAATATTAACTTGTTATACAAATATGGAGGTAACTTAGTCCGAATTATTCCAAAAAGAAGACAAGCATAATGAAGTTAGCGTTGTGATTGCATGTTGATAAGATTAGACTGGTTAAGAAACGGAGTAACATGAGCTCTGCGGGGGATAGTACTCTCTGACCGTACCGCTCAGATTTTGTGTTTCTCGACTATAGCAATACCTGTTATCAAACGATTGCGCGTAAAACAACGTGATTTTAACCCCGAAAACGTAAAAAAGTTTAGAGCGTGTTTACAACAATTGACATTTTCTGAAGTTTATTGCACTAGGGATCCTGATGTAGCATATGACGCTTTCATGGAAGACTTCAAACTATTTTATGAGCTATGTTTCCCATACAAAAATATTTATAGATCGTCACAAAAAAAAGTTAAAAATGGATTTCACGCGGAATAAAATTGTGCAGTAAAAAGAAAAGATACCTGTTATGGGAGTACAGAACTAAGCCCTCCAACGACGGTAGACTGCGCTTTACTCACTACTCTAAACTATTTAAAAAAAAAAACTAACAAAACGTGCCCAAAATGTTTACAATAAAAGGAACTCCTCAAAAACACAAAACAAACACACCGACGGGGAGTACCCCGACCACAGAACACGGCCCAAGCTTGGACCTTTCAGGTCTGCCGGAGGCCATACCAACCACCACCAACACTGCAACGGTGTCGGAATGGACCGTTGTCGCTCGGAATCGCCCCTGCAAAGGGACCGCCAAACCGGCGACAACTGCCAGCAGCCGAGGGCAAGAAGGCCGACCCGACCGCAACCGCCACACTGGCCGTGCCACAGAGGGGACCCGAAAGCCCAAAGCTGCAGCGACAAACCGGGGGATGGTGGGACAATCCCAACGTGATCACCCCACCGCGTGTGCGTCGGGAGTGACCCACCAGCCCGCAGAGTCGCGGCCCACTGATCGACACACCAACCAAGGGCTGGGAAGCCGAACGGAACGCGTTCCCTCTCGGGGGCACGCGGGAAGTAAAGTGGACCAGCCTAGTACCAACCAAACACAGACGCCGGCCGCTGCGGCTACAACGCCCAGCGAGCCCGTGCCCTCCACTTCCGCGGGGGTGACCTCCGCGGAGGCAGGACGGCAAGGAACGGCATCACCACTACCACCCACAACCACAAGACCAACATGACCACCCAAACTACGCCAGCGTAAACGGAAGCCGAAAGGTGGCCGCGGCCGAAGGTTGGAGGCGGAGGCTCCCGCTGCTCCCGCAAGCGAGCAACCTGGGGTCGGGAATGGTCCGGACGACCGCGCTTCCACGAAGCGAGCTCGTCTGGACGATACTCGGTCCCCAAGGGGGGAAGCCAAACGTCCAAAATCCGAGGGTAGGCAAAGGCGGGCGGAGAGCTACGCAGATGCGAGTCAATCGCACCTGAGGGTAGCGGTCATTACCGTCCCGCCGCGCGACCTCTCGCAGGAACAGGCAGTGCAGCTTAGGGAGGCTATCGATGATAGAATCCTTCAAGCTGTCCTGTCTCCACCGTCCCCGGGTGCGCAGGCTCCATCATTTCGGGGGCGTCCCTTCCTTTTGGATGGGGTGCTGGCGATGTGGTGTGAGAACGCGAACGCCCTTAACTGGCTAGAGAGGGAGGTTAGAAACATACCGTCACCAATACCACAGACCACTCTGACTGTCATTAGACAGTCAGACATGAAAAAGAGGCTCAAAGCAGGGCTTTTACTACACACCCGCATCACCGACTCCAGCACGCTTCAGAGAGTCCTCAGTGCCCAGAACCCGTGGTACAGAGTTGACTCCTGGCTGCTGTACGACATGACGGATGACGACAAACCAGGCGAACCAGGCTCCAGCGAGAGGGTAGTCCGCCTCATACTGGGGATCCCGGAAGACCAGCGGCAGACCATTCTGGATCGGGAACGTCGGATTGCCCACATGTCGGGAAGCGGATATATTCGCTTCTTCGCTCATGAAGAGGCATCCGCGCCGGCCGAACCCAGCACTGCAAGACCCAGTGAGACACCAGGACCATCATCAGCCGCTCCCCAACCGGGTCCGAGCTGGCTCGATATGATGAGTTCGCCTGCAGAGAGCGCGGGGGATACGAGCGACGAAGATGGCGTCCTGCGTAGCCCCACCCCTTAGCCTCAAAGTCCTGCAGACCAACCTCCAGCACAAACAGATCGTGACGGCCACACTACGCAGAGTGCTGGAGGTAAATAACAAGATCGTCGCGCTGATCCAAGAACCTTGGATCAGAAACAACACCATATGCGGTCTCAACAACATCAGTGGTAAGATATTACTCAAAGCACCGGTAGAAAAACCTAGAACCTGTATTGTAATACCCAAAACCACAAATACCACCTTGCTTAACCAATTCTGTTCCAGAGATCTAACCGCAGTAAAAGTCCTTGCAGACAACCAAACTACCCTGGTCCTGGCCTCGGTGTACATGCCGAACGAAGGCGATGTTCCAGCCAGAGAACTTGCTGAGCTGGTACTGCACTGTGAAGCCATGGACTGGGAGTTGGTCATCGCTGCGGACTGCAACGCGCATCATCCTCTGTGGGGAAGTAAGGACACCAACAAAAGGGGTGAGCTTTTAACAGAATACCTACTACAAACTAACCTCAACATCATGAACAAGGGCACGGAACCAACTTTTGTGACCTCTAGGTGCCAAACTACCAAAGACATCACTCTAGCAACACAAAAGGCTGCAGACCTCGTCGACGGATGGCATGTATCTAATGAACCATCGTTCGCAGACTACAGGCGTGTATGCTTTCAACTAAATTTTAAACTAACAGACCCTGTCCCATACCGCAATCTTCGGAGGACAGACGTGAAACAATATTGCAACATACTAACAAAAACACTAAACGATTCTTAAACAGTCGATGTAACCCTTAACACTAATAACATAGAACATACCGTGGAATCCCTAACAGCCACCCTCCTTAACAGCTATGAACAGGCCTGCCCCACCGTTACACCGAAAAACTCGGGCAACACTCAATGGTGGGGACCAGAAATTGAAAGGCTAAGGAAGGCGCTCAGGACACTGTTTACCCGAGCAAAAAACACCCGCACCGATGAGGACTGGGCGAAATACAAAACAGCACAAAAACACTACAAGAAAAGTATCAGGTTCCGGAGAACGGAGGCCTGGCACAACTTCTGTAGTAGCATAGACTCAACAAACCAAGCCGCGAGAGTAAAGAAAATACTGTCTAAAGGGGATCTCAACCTCCTAGGATCTCTTAAAAAAGAAGACGGTACGTTTACAAACTCAGACCAAGAAACCTGCAAAGTTTTACTAGAAACCCACTTCCCAGGCTGTCAAATCACGCCAGATCGAGAATGGCCAGACGAAATCCGGGAGACACCGACGTCACAGGAATGGGAAGTCGCAACCAAAATCGCGACAATGGATAAAATCAGATGGGCCCTAAAAAGCTTCCAACCATTCAAATTAGCGGGCTTAGATGGAATTTTCCCAGCCCTGCTACAATGGAACTCTCTAAATATAACCACCCACCTACTACCAATATTCAGAGCATGTACAGCGTTCAAATACATACCAAAGCAATGGAGAGAAGCAAAAATAGTCTTCCTACCTAAGCCCGGAAAGGGAGACTATACGTTGGCTAAATCATTCAGGCCAATCAGCCTGACTTCTTTTCTTCTAAAAACATTAGAACGACTAATAGACAGATACCTAAGAGATGAGTTTTTAAGAAACAAAATACTTCACCCACAACAGCACGCATACAGGAAAGGCAGATCCACAGAATCAGCATTACATACTGTCGTGCACAAAATAGAATCGGCCATTAACAACAAATCATCAACACTTGCCGCCTTCATAGACATAGAAGGGGCTTTTGACAAAACTATGCACAACAGCATTAACCTAGCCCTAAGAAAACTAAGGGTAGAACCAGTAATAACAAAATGGATAAACGAGCTGGTCAGTAAAAGGGCAGTCCAAATAACCACACAAACCACCACACGTGCGACAGTAGTCAGGGGATGCCCACAAGGTGGCATCCTCTCTCCACTTCTATGGAACATAGTGGTAGACAGCCTCCTGAGTAGGCTAAATGAAAGAGGATACACTACTATTGGTTACGCAGATGACTTAGTTATACTGATAAACGGAAACGCAGAAAACCTCCTATGTGGGATAATGCGTTCCGCTCTTCAGATAGTGGAAAAATGGTGTAACGAGCACCAGTTGTCAGTAAACCCGAAAAAGACAGAACTAATCCTTTTCACTAACAAAAGGAAATTACCTGAACTAAAGCTACCAATACTGTTTAACACTGAATTCGCTCTCTCATCACAGGTGAAATATCTTGGCATCACCTTAGACAGTAAACTGAACTGGAGAAGCCATATCGATGATAAATTGCAGAAGGCCTGTATAGCTTTTTATCAATGCAAGCGACTAGTCGGCAAGAGATGGGGTCTAAATCCAAAGATCACATTATGGTTATACACATCGGTTATTAGGCCTTCTTTTACCTATGGATCAGTTGTATGGTGGCCCAGAACGCAACTGTCCACAATCAAATCAAAACTTCAAGGCCTACAACGTTTAGCAAGCATCGCAGCTACAGGTTGCATGAAAACCACTCCATCAGCCGCACTAGAGTTTCTCCTGAATCTAAAACCGCTGCATCTGGTAACTCAGGAAGAAGCAAAGGCAGCTGCCCTACGACTCAGAGCAAACGGATTATGGAAGCAAAACATAGCGACCACACATTCAAAAATCCTAGATGGGCCTCTGAAAGAAAGACCACTTTTAGACGCACCCATGGACAGAATACCATGCCAACATGTATTTGATAGAAATTACAACATCCAACTCACGGAAGAGCCCAGTGACAGCTCAGGCACAAAAGAGGTCCGTATATACACAGACGGCTCCAAAACCTCAAAGGGTACAGTAGCTGGTGTGTTCTCAAATGACCTAACATTAAAATATCAACAACTTTAGACAAGCTGAACACTATCTTCCTAGCAGAATGCATCGGCATCACTAGGGCAGCACAGGCAGTTGCAGCCAGAGATGTCAAAGACCTACATATCAAAATCGTCTCGGACAGCGCATCGGTGCTCCAAGCCCTAAAAAACAACAGCATGACATCTGTCCTTATTTTGGAGTGCCATAAAGCACTACAATCCATAGCAAACACAAATGAGATCACTCTGCAATGGATCAAAGGACACAGTAACTCACTAGGTAACGACGCAGCTGATGAACTAGCCAAGAGGGGATCAGCAACGACAGTATATGGACCGGAACCTTTGCTGCCCCTACCACTGGCCTAAATAAGAACTTGGCTACGTGAAGAAACTGAAGCAACACAACAAGATGAATGGAGAAATGGCGATGGTTGCAGGCAAACTAAGGAGGCTGTTCCGGAAGCATCGAAAAGGCTTGCCCGCAACCTCATCCGATTACCAAGAGACAAACTACGCTTAGCCATAGGCACCATAACTGGTCATAGTCTCTTAAACAAACACCTTTTCACAATAGGTGTCACACACAGCCCCCTATGCAGAGGGTTCATGGGGGCGGAAGAAACACCACATCATGTGCTCATGGAGTGCACAAGTGTGTGAACAACGGGCAAATATTCTCAAATCCCCAGCTACTTTCCCAGAGGCCTTTTGCAACCTGAGCAGGTTGCTAGCCTTCTGGGAAAGCCTGGGTTGGTTAGAATAGAAAGGAGGGACATACGCACAATGGCCCAATCATGAGGCTAAGTGCGGAAAACACCCCAGCCAAACTAACTAACTAACTAACTAACTAAGGAACTCCTCAAACAAAGCAAAAACAATTTGGAATATTATTAATACCGCAAAACAAAACCCGCGGAAACCACATATCACGAAAATTTAAATCGAGAAGGATAGACTTGTACATGATCCTAAATTAATAGCAAACGGTTTCAATAACTATTTTATAGATAAAATAACACCCAAATTACAACGACTTTCAAATGTAATTTCTTATTTTCTGACAAGATGCGTTTCTATGTTTTTGGCACCAAGTTTTTCAAATTATAAAAAATCTTAAAAATACTATTAACGTAGGATCAGATAAAATTTCAACTTGAATAATAAAATGAATTAGTGAATTAATCTGTGGACATTTGAGCATTATTTTAAATTAATGTATAGCAGCAGGGAAATTCCCTGAGGGACTTAAAACTACAATGATTAAACCTCTCTATTTTTATCATCCTTCTTGATAAACTACTCATGCAAAACTCCATTGCTCTCAGTTCAGTTACATGCATAAAATTATTATCCCTTTGGAATAGAACGACAAAAGCGAGATGTCACTAACAGCGAGCTGTGTGATAAAAAGAGATGTGAGATGCGATGTAGCAGAACCATTTTTGGCAGATGTCAAACAGTTGAACGCCCTGCAGAGGCTCGCTGAAAATTACTTGCATTAGATTTTTTATATTCACAAGTGAAATTGTGTATATTTTGGAGAAATAATGCTTCTGAAACATGGTGCCTTGTTCGGTGATTGATTGTTATTCAACACAGCGAAATAATCCGAACAAATTTTCATTTCACAGGGAAAATATTTCAAATCGACTCGTCCTAATTTACAATTTATATTTGCCAATGTGCTTCAATTTTTAAGTAGTGTGTATGATTATTCTTTTCTATAAACGTTTATTTACGTAAAAAGCAAAGATCAAATAACATTTAATACGTTTTACGATTATTTTGTGTAAAGAAATAATTTTCGTTTTACACTAGGGATGCATCGAGTTACCGATATTTCGTGTCGACTGTTGATCACGCGGTAAACGAATATGTTTATCGCATCATTTGGTATAAGTCACCTGGGCGGAATGTTATCTCATTTATAGTTACTTCGCTGATTGACAAAACATCTGAGTTTTTAATGTTTGGCGCATATATGGCAGTCATTATAGGTTTTGACTATTATAATATCCTTTGGATATTATAATATCCTTTGGACATTCCCACACATCGCCATCTAGCCCCAAAGTAAGCTACTCAAAGCTTGTGTTATGGGTGCCAGACAACGGATATAATACTTAAATACTTTTTTTTTTTGTAAATACATACATGATATACATAGAAAACACCTAGACCAATACAAACAGACATGTTCATGCACACAAATGTTTGTATTGTGCGGGGATCGAACCCGCACCCGCTGCGTAGTAGGCGATTTCTCGACCACTACACCAGACGGGTCGTCAAACTCGACCTCGGTCGTCGACTATTATAATAGTGTAGGACTAATTGCAACCGTTACTATATTGTTTTTTTGTATTTTTTGATATTCTATTAATATCTAATAGAATAGTAAATAATACCTGTGTAACTGTGTGTGTATGTATCTTTTAGTTTCCTTACTGATTCCGCGGTGCCCGCGGCTTAACCTGCCCGAGAAATATTTCGGATCTCAAAAATATTGTTATGAATAGCCTAAGTACTATTGTGATGTATGAGCTATAGTATTATAAAGTTATACCACAATCCATCAAGTACTAGTGGCGAGAAGGAGTAACAAACATCCACTCATTCATCCATCATCACAAACTTTTGCATTATCATATAAGTGGTTAGTTGTATGGTATATAGTGGAATTATTAAATAAAACTTAAAAAATATACATATGTTGTTTTTATTTATTAAGAAATTAGCGGACCCTACGAAAACGAAACCCTTTGTGCGTGAGTCCGACTCGTACTTAGCCGGTGTTTTAAATTGATACCTACTATAACTGATACTAATGAAATTTATTGATATCGATATTAATGTAAAAGTCGGTATGGTAAACATCACTGACTCGCATACATAAACAATTTTACACACATAAATGTCATCGTAAATCGGTTTCGTTTGACAGCTTTTATTTGTTCTTCTCTTCCGATAAGGGATAGTACTTCTATAATACTACTTCTGGAATGAATAATTATTTAGAAAAACAGAAAATTCTGTGTGACGAACATGTGTTTAGACGAAATAAAATCTCTATTTTTGACTTTTTAAAAAACATAATGCCTAATATTGAAATAAACCAGTCAGTGCAGTATTTTGTGATATGACAAAAGCTTTTGCCTATGTTGACCATGTACATAGACCATTTGCATATACATAAACCATAGACCATGATATTTTAATAGAAAAACTAAATGCATATGGTATTAGAGGAAATATATTAGACTTACTAGACTCTTACCTAAGAAACAGGAAACAATTTACAGCTATTACTAGAATTGACCCCCATAAAAAACAAGAAACAACATGTATCAGAAGAACGCATTATCAAATATGGTGTACAGCAGGGCAGTGTACTGGGCCCCCTTCTTTTTCTTGTCTACATAAATGATTTGCCAAAAGCTGTAGCCCACCGGGCCACCCAATGACCCTTTTTGCAGACGATAGTATAGTGACAATAGCTTGTAAGAAAAGAGTCAATTTTGAATCTGTGACATAAATACATCTTTGACATCTATAATTTAATGGTCAATAATAATAATTTATTAATAAGATTAATTTAAATAAAACTCAAATCATGACATTCAGCCAAAGGTAATCTAATAGTCCGGACATTCACATCTATACATATATTATTATAAAGCTGAAGAGTTTGTTTGTTTGTTTGTTTGAACCTGCTAATCTCAGAAACTACTGGCCCGATTTGAAAAATAATTTTTACGTTGGATAGTCCATTTATCGAGAAAGGTTTTAGGCTATATAACATAAAGATACAACTCATAAGACCACAGCAGCAATGAAAAATGTCGCGGAAACGGGAGAAAGATATTCCTTTTGAGAGCTTCCGCTGCGTACGCTGCGGAAACCGCTTATTTTACACAAAAATCATGTATGACAGGATTGTTCAGCATCAAGAGTCCTATAATAAAGTCTGCGACAGCATATGTCTATCTTTCATGGTTGACTTACTACAACCTTTTTTATGTTAACCTTTAACTGGTGACAAGCGGTCTCACAGGCCGAGCGGCGTCAGTAAAACTTCATTTCAACCCCTTCCCCGCGCTTCCTTTGCTTAAGCGCCTGAGTAGCTTCGATTTTAGTTGCGTCCATGCCATTGCGGGGGATTATTGCGTCGGACAGGCCTAAATCGGTAAGTAACATGGATGTAAAGTTTGGCAGCGGCCTCTCAGACCTTATGTCACCACTTACGTTACTTTTTAACATATTTTTGCTGTATTGTTATTTGTAATGAATAATTCTGAACCTCCGAAAAAGAAGCGAATGGAGTCGGAGGCTAGGAATGTAGTGCCAAGCACTAGTAAACAGATTCCATTGGCCGCAAATTCTAGACATTCAATTTGACGATCATTCAATTTGATCGTCAAATTGAATGTCAAGTCAATTGAATGGCTAATACAGGAAGACTCAAGTAGATCGGAAGCCGAAGATATTCCCGAAAATTATATCCTGGAGCAAAGTGATCATAATTCTGAAAGTGAAGAAAGTGCCTCTGAAGACGAAGAACCAGTAATGCCCCAAGCTACGAGGCAGGAGTCGATTCAAGAAAATCAATCTTCAGAAAGTGACAGTGTCAAGTACACCAGCAGTCGCTGAACGAGGTCGATATAAGTACAGTGAATGCATATGTTTTGTATCAAGCTGATGGTACCCAAGATATTGATCGAGGACTGTTCATCAAAATATTGGCCAGAAACGCGGTTTTAGAACTCATGAAACGTAGAGTTTATAATACTCAAATTTCGCGCGATATACGAATCAAATTGGCGTATTTTGGGTTCTGATTTGCCACCTGAACCACAAAACCCCGAGAACATGCCAAAAATACGCAAAACCTGTGCCACTTGTCCTTCTAATTTAAATCGCAAATCAAATTATTAATGTAATTCGCGTGGAAGACACTTGTGCTTGCAGTTTGTGAAACAGTTATGCCCTGACTGTCAATGAAAATACCAAAGTTTGACCACTGTCAATTTTGTGAAAAGATAATTATAATTAGTTTGTTATTATTTTTTTAGATGATTGTTATCTCAACTTCATGGAAATAAAGTATTTTTTTTTATAATATGTTGATATAATTTTTTTAGACACTAGGTAATTGTTAAACTTACATCATTTTTTTTAATTGTAGAGACTAGATACGTTGTGATGGAAAGTTTTTAATAAAAACATATATTTTAAGTATACTACTGAGTTTAATTTGATCATTTAATATACTACTAATCTGTCTTTAAGCACTGTGGTATGCTACCATACTTAATTTCAATGCTATAGACCAGAAACGACAGCGGTCTCTCAGACCGCTCGTCACCAGTTAAGTTACACGAAAACCATGTCACCAGTTAAAGGTTAATAAATTTGTAAAAAAATAATGCATTATTTTAAGAGGTTTATTATACACACAGGTATTTATTCTTATCAAAATTAATAGATTCATCATCACGAACATTTCATTTAGAACAAAGTGGCCCTTTATATCATTTGATTTCAATAAATATCTTAGGAGCTATCACAGTTTTAACATAACTCCGCACCAAAATAATGTTCGCAGCTTAAGTATAACGTACGCTTGCGCTAATTGCTTCGGTTGCCAGCTTCTTAGTTACAATAAAACTGCGTATGTTTTGCGTTAAAATATTTTACTATTTTTATACGACCATTTTTTTTGCAGGTGTTTTATACACACGGGTATTGATTCTTATCAAAATAAATATATTTATCATCACAAGCATTTCATTTTGAAGAAAGTTCACGTCATTTGATTGCAATAAATATCTTAGAAGCTATCACAGTTTTGAAATAACTTTACATCAAAATAATACTCGCAGCTTAAGTACTTACAACGCGAGCTTGCGCTAAGTATGGTTGGTGACTTCTCACTTACATTAAACTATGTGTTTTACGTTGAAATATTTTCCTTATACATACCTATTACATTAATTTAGTGGCTCCCTACGGTACGGTTGTCCCGCGCAACTGCTTTTTTTGCGATAATTCAAGTGATTTCAGCGCGTAATACATAGTTTTCCTTTCGCTACTGAGTAGTAAAGGAGTTAAGCTCATTATTTTGATTGCAGATTTTTTTTATTAGGTAGATTCAGTAATACTTTTGGTTAAAATTCTTTCTTCAGATTTATGCAGGTTAAAGTTTTCTTTTCGCCACTGAGTAGGTTTTGATTTTGAATGCATCTATTAATTATTAAGTTTAATATAAGATTTAGAAGGTAATTGCTTTTGTTATTCTTTCTTCTGATTTACGCAAGTATAAGTAACTGCGATAGCTCATCTCAGCATGTAATAAAAAAATCTTGACTTAGTAATAAGTACCATTTAAAGTAGGTAGGAGGTAGGTATTAAATCTAAATGTGCATCTATAATTTGATTCTGTAGTAGGTAATTTGATTTGTTATTGTTCTTCTTATTCTCTGTAAAGTTATTTATTACATTAGGTTAATGCTTAATAATAGGTTGGTTGACTTAATTTATATTTACAATTGGGTATTGTTTTGTTGTATCTCTACAAAGCTTTGACGTTTTGGTCATTTTTTATGACAAAATTGTTAAGTTTTGTTTATCTTCTCACTATTTTTACATTACCTAACAAATTATAATTTTGAATAAAAAAGTACCACCTGAATTAATTAGTAGAATGCCTAGAAAAAGGACTCGGCTTTCTCGGCAGTCTGCCACGACTACAACGTCCATCCGTCTCAAACTGAATGCTATTATTTGAGAATATTGCTGCAACATATTCGCGGTATATCTTATTTGTAAAATAATAAGCCTGAATAATTAAAAAATCTACCTAAAGTCACTATCCCACGCGGACGAAGTCGCGGGCACAGCTAGTTACTTATAATGTTATAGTACATGGTTCTTAGACTTGATTATAGGCAAAAACTTGGTTGGAAAGTCGTATACTGAAAAGCTTATCCAAACCATTAGCTCGTCTTCTTATGCTTTGTTTAAGCCATAAAATTAATATTCCTATCGGAATAGAAGGACAAGTAAAAGCTGTCAAACGAAACCGATTTAAGATGTCAGTAACTAACATAAGTAAGTAACATTAAGAGCTTTAAATGAGATAACCTTTCGATCAGGTGATTAAAAACAATGTTCCTAAGATAAACATATTAGTTTACTGCATGATAAACAGCCGACACAAAATATTGAACATGCAGCTCTAGTGTAAAACTAAATATTATTTCATTATATAAAATATTCATATATACATTCCCTGTGTTATTCTGTCTTTACTTTTTACGTAAATTAACGTTTGTGGAATAGAATAATCAAACTGCGTACTTTAAATTTGAAGCGCATTGGTAAATATAAGTCGTATATTAAGAGGCTTCGCTTTGGACTAATTTACCTGTTGAATGATTATTTGTTGGGTTATTCCGCTGTAATGAACAACAATCAATCACCGATCAAGTCACCATGTTTCAACAGAAATATTTCTTCAAATTATACACAATTTCACATAAATTTTCAAAAACTCAAATGAGAGAAATTTTCAGCAAGCCTTCCTAAGCCTCTGAACTGTTTGACATCTGCCAAAAATGGTTCTGCTACCCATCTCTTTTTATCACACAGTTTGCTGCTAGTGACATCTCGCTTTTGTCGTTCTATTCCAAAGGGATAATAATTTTATGGTTTAAGCTCAGGCAGTTGAACAACAAGGATGCTTTACTAACAGCATACCATGGCCTCGTAACGTCTAATCTTCGATATGGTGTTGTCTTTATTGAAAATTGGTTATTATTAGTAAAAGAAAGGATAGAGCGAAATCATTGAATATATTATAAATTGCTAAGCTAAGGCACAGACATCTTGTTCACGGTAATCTCACATCACACTAGTACAATCAAAGAAAAGAAATAATCATAGATAATTCCCTAAGAATATACAAAGAAGATGCAATACATTTCCATAGATAGGTACTTCTAACACTCCCTCTCAATTACAAGTTTAATGAACTTTTAATTGCAAGTTAAATAATCTTAAACAACATTAACTTAAATAAACAAACTTTAATGTAACTATCATAAGAAATCCTAGAAAAATAAGTTTAATGAAAATTTCATTCAATGACAACTTATGTCTCAATGATAAATAAACAAACTTACAATACAATAGGTACATTTTACAAAAATAGTTTATCTCAGAAATAATTGAATTTCACACTATTCAGAGCTTTAGTTAAAATATCAGAAATATTTTCATTCGTTGCTACGTATTTTAAAAGAATAATCTCCTTGGATAAAACGTCTATTACAAAGTGAAATTTTACATCAATGTGCTTCGTATATCGCGTATTTTCACTGTTCATTATCATTTTAATTGCACTTTGATTGTCCACATATAGAACGGCTTCACTCTTTTCTTGAAAATCGGTTGCCAATCCTTTGACAAATAGTAGCTCACTCACAGTTGTAGCGGCTGCAACATACTCGGCCTCAGCGGTAGATAAAGCCACTGACTGCTGCTTCTTCGATGACCATGAAATGAATTCCCTGGTGATAAATAGTCAGGCCACTGACACTCTTCCTGTCAGATTTATCACCGGCCCAGTCTGCATCTGAAAAAGCTGAAATAGAAACTATTTTAATATCTTTTTTCTTTGAGTAAATAAGTTCTTTATCTTTAGTACCCTTCAAGTAACGTTATATTCTTGTAGTTGCATTCCACAAGCTTTTAGTTGGCTTGTCCAAATATCGACTTAGAAAAGATGTTGCAAATGTAATGTCTGGTCTCGTCATTGTTGACAGGTAATTCAAACTTCCCATAAGCTCTCTGTATGGAACATTACTAATCAATTCTTCATTTTCAGGTACTTGGAAGTTGTGCTCCATAGGCGTTTTCATCTCTTTGCAGTCTTCCATATTATATTTCTTTAATAAATTACTTATAAATGTCTTCTGTGATAAATGAAAAGTTTTATTATTTACATATACGTCAATTTCTAAATATTTGCTTATATCGCCCAAAACTTTAGCATTAAAATCTTCTTGTAGTTGTTTATTAACTTCTTTGACTTCTATGTTACTATTATTATATATTCTTGAACTATCAACTAAATATATTTTCCAATATATAAGCAAATGTCATTCTTTGACCTGGATAAGTTAATTTTATTGCAAAATTCGTCAAATCTTTTGTTCCAACACTTAGGCGATTCTTTCAATCCATATAAAGCTTTTCGTAGTTTTAGTACTATCGAGCTTCCGTTGTTTTTTTGTGTTTCTACTCCCTCTGGCACTTTAATGTAAACATTACTTTCTAAATTGCCGTTTGAGAAAGCTGTAAGAATGTCTAATTGTTTTATCTTCCAGTCATTATTCAGTGCAACTGATAAACCAGTGCGAATGGTTGTCATTTTTGCCACAGGAGAATATACTAGATCTGAGTTTTTATCAATTTCTTGCTGAAAACCACGTGCGACAAGTCTTGCCTTTTTAATTCCATCAGACTTTGTTCTGAATATCCATCTTGTGTCTATAGCTTTTTCTCTCTTTGGCAATTCTGTTTCAGTCCATGTCTTTAAGTTTTCTAATGACTTTATTTCCTTTTGTATAGCAGTTACCCACTCGCTGTGTTGTATAGCCTCTTGATAGTTTGCTGGATCTTCACTAGACAGTAAACAATAGGCTTCATCAACAGTCACATCGCAATAATTATCAAATCTTGCAGGTTTTCTCACCACTTCCAGTAGTAACACGTTCTCTTTCTTGTTCATTGTTACTTTCAGACTGTTCTTCCTGTTCAACATCTCCTACATCAATGTCACTGTGACTTTCATTTATTGTTATTCTTCTATCATTTCTATTCTCTTTATCGTTGTTGTTGTCTTGATATTTGTAATCAGATTCGTCAAAACGGACATCTCTTGATACTACAATTTTGTCTGTTACCGGATTCCATAAAATATAACCGTTTGGCGCATATCCAACCATTCTTGCTGTTATAGCTCTATTGTCGAATTTTCCTTGTTTTGACATTATGTGTACCCATACTTTCGATCCAAATACCTTTATTTTATCCATGTGCAACTCTCTCTGTTTCTAATCTTAGCTGAAACTTGATTATATATAGCTGAGCATGGTGACCTATTTATTAAAAATGTCGAAGTCACTACAGCGTATCCCCAGAAATACCTTGGTAGGTTTGACTCATCCAACATGGTTCTTGCCTTATCATTAATAGTTCTATTCATCCTCTCTGCTTTTCCATTTTGTTGTGGACTATATGGCTGAGTGTTTTCGATCTTAATTCCTTTTTCATTACAAAATAATTTTAAATTTGTTGCTGTAAACTCTCCACCATTATCACACCTTATTCTCTTTACTTTTATTCCTTCTAGTATTTCCATTTCTTTACTAAATTCTATTAGATTTTCTGTAGCTTCGCTTTTGTTTTTCAATAGATAAGTTTGCGTAAAATGAGATTTGTCCCTCTTTTGTTGGCACCCTTGCTGGTCCAGAAATATCAGTGTGAATTGATTCACCTATTTGGCTTGATCTTGGTCTATTTAAGAATCTCAATGGCAGCCTTGTTGATATATTTTTCATACATGCATCACACGTCTTCCTGCTATAGGGTAATCTTAATATTGCGAGGTTTTTTCTACACATATGTCCCATTCTTTTGTGCCATAAGTTGTCATCCTTTTCTTGAGTCAAGTCTGCACATTCACTATTGTCCAATTGTAGTGAAAATGTATATAATAGTCCTTTCTTTTCTCCCATATAAACTTTACCGTTATCTGCTATAATCAGTACTTTGACCTTCTTGAATATAACTTTCTTTTTATTTTCAATGAGTTTTCCAACTGATAAATCTTGAAATTTTAATGATCTGTTTCTTAAAAACAAAGAAATAGATCTGTATAGGTTTAATTTGCGTAAATTTAAGAAATACATTCTAGAATGCATCATTGATCTACCACTTTAGCTGATCTTCACCTTTAGTGGCGCATCGTTGGTGCCTTCATATTTTTATTTTTGTTTGTTTTAGTTGCTTGTTTATCATTGTTTAACTCGAGTAGTGTGTTGATATTGATTCTTTGTGTATACATGTTTGAGTGTTACAATCTGGAACATTTATGTTGTTACAATTATGTTTTAATGATATAAAGATTGTAATATGTTATGTGTACCAAATAAATAAATAAATAAATAAAAGATTATGTGTAATGCCAGGAACTAATATGACTTCCAATCGTAATATCTGTTTTTTGTAATGTTCTAGGTATCCTTTCTTAGTAGCCATCAGTGTGCCACCGTTCAACGTTCTTATGTTAATTTTGTTTTCCAAATCTTGGATGTTCAGCAAACAATCCTCATAACATTCTTTTACAAAATGTTGAGTAGCACCTGAGTCTACAATAAATAAAATTCTATCTTCATCATTATCTTCGTTCATTATTGCGGCAGTACTTGCTGTAAACATATACTTGCTATTACTAGGAGCAGGTTGATAAGATGACGCTGCTGATTGTGCCGAATTAAAATTTTGGCGTCCTCCTCTATAATAACTTCTGCTTCTGCCTCTGCTCCTGACTCCTCTGCTTCTGCATTCGAAAGGTTTGTGGCCTTTTTTATGGCATCTGTAGCAAATGAGAAAAGATGACTGTGGTTCCACATCATTATTTTGCCTTTTTATCTCCTGATTAAGTAATCTAGATTGAACGAAATCTAATTTTATTTCTTGATTGACTGTCTCCAGAGCTGTTATCAAGTGATTGTACTCATCTCCCAAACCAGTCAGTAGGTAGCTAATTTTTTCACTTTCAGCTATCTTTTCACCTCCGACTTCTAGCTCTCGAATCAGGGTATCAAACCTTACAAAGTAATCCTGTAATCCTTTTGCGGGCAATGGCTTCATATTTAATAGTTTTCCTCGAATATTTATTTTTGATATTACCGTATTTCGTTGAAAAGTTTTTCTCAGAAAGTCTAGCATTTCTTTTGCTTTTTTTGCATTCTTTTATCAAATTCAAATGCTAATCTGTCACGCTTTGGATAATAATGGATTTCGCTTTTGCATTTAATATTATTTTTGCCTCATTGTAATCCTCTAATACCGATTCTAATCCTTTTTCCTCCAATAATGCCTTTATTCTGAATAATCAATTATCGAATTGACCCGGAGATAGTTGGGGAAATTGGGTCGCCATTTTTTATTTTCTCCATGGAAATTTTATATTTTCCGTGTGCCATAAAACTTTCCCTAACATCTAACTATCGGGCACTCTATGCCCATAACCTATTGAAAACTGGTTATTATTAGTGAAAGAAAGGATAGAGCGAAATCATTGAATATATTATAAATTGCTAAGCTAAGGCACAGACATCTTGTTGACGGTAATCTCACATCACACTAGTACAATCAAAGACAAGAAATAATCATAGATAATACCCTAAGGAGATACAAAGAAGATGCAATACATTTCCATAGATAAGTACTTCTAACGGTCTTTTGGGGTAACACAACAAATATGTCGAATTTGCACGTCTCATCCAGACGAAACATGCTGAACTTATATGTATGAAGATCTTTTACCATGTATCATGTTTTATGCAAATAAATTTAATTAAATTGTATTGTATTGGAGTCGTTATCAAGGCACAGGGGATATGGTTCCCCCCCTTTAATTTGAGTATTTTTTAGAAACCTTTCGATAAAGAATCTAACTAGACATTAAAATGGATTGTTACGTGATTGTTTTCATGTGCTTTATTATTTTTGAACCTAAATTATTATTTCTACCATGTACCTTGGTAGCAATCCCGTTACAATCTATTCTAATTTTAGTAACCATGTAAGTTAAAAAAACCGGCCAAGTGCGAGTCGACTCGCGCACTGAGGGTTCCGTGCCAACTTTAACTGAATTAGGGAATCCACTTACTTCTCATTAACTACTGGATATGAAACGCAAGAGCAAATGTATGAAAATAACATTAGCCAATTTCTGCGGGGCGGGGGGAGCTTGTCGTGTCAATTATTGACATTTAGTGCATAAAAGTGTCGATATTTTTTATCGATATGTGTGGAACGAATGAATGAGCGAATCTTTTGTAAAATTATATAATTTTATCACGAAAACAATAAATTACATTATGGGCATGTAATGCACAAACCATCAAATGAACAATTGAAACATAGAACGTCGTTTTATATAAACGGTCTACCAAGTAACACTAACTAGAACTTCCTTAGACATATTGAAACAGCCCGTAAATACACATAGCCTTGCACCATATGTCTAAGGACGCTGAGTGACATAATACCTGTTATAAATGTTAATTATAATAATCTATCGATTATGTGGTGAAACGTTTTTGTGGTAATTTTGGAACGTGACCAGGTACATATACTGGCAACATTTTATTCGTGCTTCTATCTTGTCTGTGTTGACGTCCAGGTTATTTTACTTTTTCGCATTTTAAATTTAATGGGTGTGTATTTTGGACAATACATTTTCCTAATATCAACCGCTGAAACTGAAATCTTTTATTTACTGATCTCCATACATCCACTGCCTAACCTGCCACCCACTTTAATAATACCAATGCAAAAAAATCTTCTGGTTAATTACCCAGAAGATTTTTTTGCATTGGTATTATATCACTCGGTGATGTTTTGTGGGGATCCGTTTTGCCTCTCTTCGGACGGCTTGTACTCACTTTATTGTCCATAATGGATCTACAGGAAATCTGAAATTATATTACAGGGTTTGTATTGTCATATAATATGAAGTTTAAATTTTTAAAGCAAACTGTTGTATATTTAAGATGACCTTAATCTACTCTCTGGTGAAACTTTTACAGATTTATAATTTTATTTTAAAAGTATTTATTATATTCAAAAATTTAATAAAAGAACGTTTATCGATATGATTTATCGACATTTGTCAAAAACAATGAAATCTTTATTAATAACAAACAAGAAAAAATTAAACTAAGACATGCAACATAAAAAAATAACTTAAAATTAATACCTATTCAAACACGAAACCATTTCCTTGCGGCAAGGAGGCTATGATGCTGGCTGCGTTGCCGCGTTGGATAGCTATGCTGATCCTTTGGGCTAGGAGCAAAACAATTGAAATTAAACTGACAAGAGAACGAATGATAAACAAACGACAATCCTACCGTATAAAGTATACGTTATCTTGTTGATTTCGTAGTAACAGACCACCACTTTTTTAAATGGCAATGTTACTTTTCTCTTGGAAAACACTTTTCACTATTTTCATGAAAAATAACAGCTTTTTTGGGATAAAACGTTACTTACGAATGAAAATAAATATTTTTAAACTTGCGGCTATATTTTTTTCACTTAAATAAGCCACATTTACTCATTTTTTCTGTTAATGTTTCTCACTGAGCTCTATCACCGTACTGACAAGACATCACCTGCAAGTGAGGCCAAAAAGCCCACTTCGTGGCTAAGGGGGCACAAGCGAAATTGCCCGTCATTGCGCGTCCAGTGGTTTATTCGTCCAAGGTAAAATACCACAATATTTTGTTGACTGCAAATATAACTTTGTTATGCATAAGACAATTATGGTAAGTTGAAGTTATGCCGATGAAACCATTATAGGTCTAGAAAATTTTGCTCATCATCAATTTATGCGAAAAAAGTTTATGCTGAAACTATTATGCCAAACTAAATAATGGCGAAAGAGAGAATGCGACCGAAAGGGCTTCCTTACAATCAATAGCACAAGTTCAGGAAAGTCAAAGAATACTTCGACGCAAGAAAAGCTTTCAGAGCATAAATATTCAGCAAAGTATTTTTCATACTAACACGGATGTGTCGCCGTGACTCGCGGCAGTATTACCACCTAGGGCTGATGGGCTTTATAAAAACTCGATGAGTTAGAATATTTGGCGTTTGTTCAGTTAAATTAAACGACCGGTCTGCCCTGTTAGTCACCGTTTTTTTGGTCGGTGATTCACTGTGATAGACAACTGCAGTATTTTTACTAAAGGTGGATTCGATCCAACACGCATGGTTGCAACCTGCATTTTTCTACTGCTATAAATCACGATATACATATAGTTTAGTTATACCACCTGGTTATAGGAATGAAACTGTCACTGTCACTGCGCGGTATGAAAGGTGTACAAAAATGAACTGTAAAAAGTAAAGATAGCTTTCAGCGTCCCACTGCTGGGCAATGGCCTTACCTAAACTATGAGGTAGTTCGAGGTATACTCCACCACGCAGGCTCAGTGCGGATTCGTGGAGGGTTGTTTGCAAGGCAAGCGCCTAGCCCTGCTGTCAGATGTTATCAAGCCGCCTTTAAGGCTTCTGACTTATTTTTTAGAAACCTGTTGGTCCCGGCTAATATCGGTTGATATTAGCCGGGACCAACAGCTTAGGCTTCAACACCCGAGCAGTCGCATGAGACTGCATAACAATAGAATATCTATTGTGTCTTGTTCACATACGCTTGAGGAATTAAAACAAGGACCCGTATTGTTGCGAACCGGTATTTTTTTTTGATGGCCCGGTACCGGGTCGCGACCCGGCAAATGGGAAATGCAGAACTTGACAAATCATGAACATGTCTGTTTGTATTGGTCTGTTTTTTTTTTCTATATATATCATGTATGTATTTACAAACAAAGAGTATTTCAGTATTATATCCGTTGTCTGGCACCCATAACACAAGTTTTGAGTAGCTTACTTACTTTGGGGCTAGATGGCGATGTGTGGTAATGTCCAAAGGATATCAGGTTTTAGACTATAGCTAGTGTCTAATTGCCTCCATTGCCTTAGACAGAAAAATACTCATACAAATCACAAACCGGAATACATACGTCGTTTGGTCTTGTACGTTTCGTCTAATCGTTTCTAAGTAGTTTAAAGACCTTCTGCAGTGCCAACATATTATATTTTGTAACAATTTAACTGCATTTTTTTTATCTAAATAGTGTTATTTACATTAAAATAGTGTTTATGTAGATATATGCAGAGTTTGGCATATAATAGAAGCAAAAATTTAAATATAGGCCCTTATATATTTGTAATTTATTCTTAAAGGACCTATATTTTAAGTTTTTGCTTTGCTTTGCTTTTCAACCAGTAATCAATTCTAAATGAATTTAATTGATTCTAACGAAAAAATTGTTTCTTGAAATTTTATTTATTATCTTCTTCTTCATCTTCTTCTTATTATTATCTTTAGATTACTAGAACTCTGATATAACAACTATAGGCCAATATCGCTAGCTACTATAATGGTTAAAGTACTAGATAATGGCTAAAGTAACGTATACTTCATACGGATACTGGATAAACATCAAACCAAGCACTTGCATCTCCACGACGCTCAGTTCGGATATAGGCCCGGCCTGTCCACCGAGAGTGCGATACTTAGCTTTAAGGAAACAGGTACTATTTGGATAGAAAGACACCAGTCTATGCCTGCTTTTTAGATCTGTCGCGAGCTTTCGATACCCTCTTATGATGTGCTGTGGCGAAAGCTTCGCGACACTTCCCTTCCCATAGAGTTAGTTTCAGTTTTTGAGTACTGGTACTCGAAACAAGTTAATCATGTTAGATGGTCTGCATGGCTTTCTGAATCTTATGATTTGAGGTGTGGAGTGAGACAGGTGAGATGTGTCTTCTCCTGGCCTCTTTAACCTTTATGATAAGATGACCTGATAGATGATCTCAGCAGACAGCCAATAGGATGTAACATTGATGGGACTCCCATCAATAACATCAGCTACGCTGACGATATGGTGCTGCTGGCACCATCTGTCAGTGCCTTAAGAAAGCTCATACAAATATGTAAAAAAATTGCAGATAACCATGGACTGTGTTACAATGTTAAAAAGAGCGAGGTTATGGTATTTACACCAACACCTCTGGCCAGTGTATACTCAAAAATCTATCAGTGCTCTTCGTGTTCAGTATAACAACGCCTTTAGGATGATGTTGGGACTTCCTTGCTTTTGTAGTGCATAGTATGTTCGCCGAAGCTCGAACGAACAGTTTTCGAGCCTGTTTACGAAAAAAAAACTGCGTCACTACAGAGCAGACTGTGAGCAAGTGCCAACACCATCTTGAAGACGTTGTCTGTCAAATTTGACAGTCTATTCTTCAGGCACTGCAATCGCATAGTGACGGCATAATCATGTGATTGCCCAGTGCCGCTAGTGCTTGTTGTAAATTCAATTTATACTAACATTAGAATAAGTGCATACCTACTAACATACTTTAGATCTATGATCTGAAATAAAGACTAATTTAATTTAATTTAATTTTAATTTATAAAGCATTTTAGAGTATTATGACTAGCGGGCGAAGTCTGATGCATCATTTTTGACATTTCGCGTCGACAATTTCAATTATATGATTTTCTAATTCATCAAATATCATTTTAACTTACGTAGCTATATCTTTAATAAATCTTAAAAAAATATTTGTAGTTTTTTAAGCATCATTCAAAAATTCTTCTCAATCAATAAATACACGAAAACACCAATTTTGTCTCAGCATTTTACGAGCGCCACCTGGTGGTTTTACACGGAACTATGTCGAGACTTCCGACACAGGTCAAGGTAACTACGTATACTTTGTCGAAGCGTTGATTAAATTTTTGCTCCCATTACAGGCTACACACTGCAGGATGTTAAATTCGTTATTAAACAAATAGGTACTTCACCTTGTACCTAAAAAAAACATCAGCTTTTCAGGTCGTGCGCTGGATGTGATAACCCTGCTGTCCTAAGCAGACGGTGGCCACAAGGCGGTGTAACGAACTCTAGCTTTTGTTTCACAATCTCTTTGACGCCGCCAAAGTATTTTGTTGTGCCTTGCGAAGCGATCTTGCCTCCGTTTTCGCAGTCTTATGCACCAGAAGACTTTAGTGCAGACATGTTGTTTTTTTAATTGCAGGAAGTTTTGCTTTCATGTTTTTGGTACATGTATTATAATACTTTCAAAAAAAAACTTTATTGCACAAATAACAGTGAAACAAAACACCAACATCTTTGATGGACTTAATGCTAAAAGCATTATCGCCCAGCCATACCTTTAGGTCATCCAGAAAGATTGTAATGGGTGCAGGAGAATGATTAGAATAGATTGAAAAAACGCAAAAAATATTATAATAATAATATGAAAATACAATACATATCAACATATATATTCAAGTTTAAAAACAATAAACATCAGTATAGTATATATATTTAAAACATAAATTCCAAATACTTAATTAACTTAAAAATATACATACGTAACCACATTTTACAAGTTTCACAATTAGTCAGCCAGAAATTGACGCAGTATGTTTCTGAAAGTCAATTTCATCACCTATCTCAATCTCCAGAGTAAGTGTATTCCTTAGCCGTGCAGCCGTAACTGTGAACAACTTATACCGATAAAAGGGCATTACTTGACTATTGTTTCAGACATTTAATATGAAAAGACGTAGAATTTAATAAGGATTTCTAAACTAAAGGTAGCTTAATCAATTTGAACTTTCTGCTAACCGGGCGTGCCGCGTAGCATACAGTTCTACGCGCTACGAGCTACGAGTGCTACGAATCGCTACGAATCGTGTCCTGTGTCTACAGTCCGTCGTAGCGTTACGGTAATGTAGGGTGGTGCCTATTCGTAGCTCTACCATTATCAAGAGTTCAAGGCGGTTTTGCTCGCTAGTGACGACGTAAAAAAAGTGTATGGAAAATTGTAGTTCTGCAAATGACCGCTAGAGGCGCTGTGCAATTTTCCATATACTTTTTTTCGTCGCTAGCGAGTAAGATCGCCCGTAAACTCATGTTAACGGAACAGGGCGTAGTTATAACTTATATCACTCCCTGTAGTAATGTATCTTGGTTGTCTGTGAAATCTAAATTCTGAATTCAGTTCGCGATATTTTTTTTAACGGACTTCAAATAAAGGAGAAGGAAAAAAATCGCCTTCTTAGACGTTATAACTTTTAATTTGTCCCGTTTTTACCAAGTGGGGATCTGATGATGGGGTCTTGGTGCAATCGAGGGAAACCCTTAAACTTTTAAGGCACGTATATTATGATTTTGTACTATAATCTTAATGTTGACATATAGTGACGTCTGATAGTATAGTCAATATTGTATGGAGCTAATGGTGGAACTCCTTAACGAATAGGAGTTTAGTGATTGTATGAAGAGAACTTATTATAGATAATTTGTAGCTTTTTAAAGAAAAAAGTGCAACCCCCTCCCCCTTCCCTCCTATAATCATTAAAATCTAAAAACCAACTTCAAAACCATCAATGCAATCGCTTTGTCCATCTCAAGCATCATCTATTAGGGCACCGACTCTTTTATTTCCTGAATCACACGGAATTGCTCACTATTTACTCTGGAGATAATATAAGAGCATAAAAGCAACAATGAGGCAGCCGTTTATTATGCTAATGAGCCGTGATTGTCGACATGAATGCAGGCTGATTAATCCTTGCGTAACATTGAATGACGAAATTAATACGGTGACCTGTTTCAACACGAAATGGAAAAGTAATGAAAGTTAATTCTGTCGGTCGCGTAAACAATATGCTTAATTTCGAGATTGTATTTGTTATAAATTAAATGTATATGGTATCTATTTTAGAACGAAAAAGAAACGCCAGGATCTAATGGTTTTTAACTAAAGTGAATTATTTTTATACCTACATGCTACCAAATTAAAAATAAGCACTTTCAGTAAAGTTCGAACCGCAATTTAAAAAAAAGACGTAGGCACTCGGACTGCCGCGGTAAAGCTATTGTATAGCATTTTTTATCAACTTATGCAATTATAATTATTTACTTATTCAGTTTATTTGTGCAGTTTTTTTCTTTGATATTAATTGAAGTTACATACATCCAATGCCATCTAAAGGCGGGTTGCTAAACTAAAGAGACAAGCGTGATATTTCAAAAAGTCATTAAAAGTTCTGCTATTCATCGATAGATGGAAAAACCAAAAAGTATCACTGCTGTGCCGGTCGGAGTGCGGGGTGTTAGGTTATTTTCGTTACGGAATTTCTGGATTAGATCTCCACGCTCAAGGCCCGCGATGGAAGCTATGCAATAGCTTAAAAAAATCATGTAATCTATTTAAACAAATGGCACATACATGTTTGTTATACGAGGGTCAAACTGAAAGTTCTTAGAAAATCAAAAACTGATTACATTAGCCAGTTATTAGTTTTATTATATCTTTTCAAAATATTGTCCATTGACGTCAATACACCGCTACATGCGATGGAACCACTGGGAAAAGCACTTTGCCCACTCGTCCTTAGGGGTCTCTTCAATGGCATCGCGATACGCAGCCACCGCTTCTTCAGCATTCATAAACCGCTTTCCTTTAAGTTTTTCTTTAATTTTTGGAAATAAATAAAAATCACAAGGCGCGAGGTCGGGGCTATACGGCGGGTGACCCAGTAATTCAACGTTTGATGTCGCCAAATAGTCGATCGTTCGCTTGGCGGTGTGCGACGAGGCGTTGTCGTGGTGAAGGAGGATCCTACTGCGAGGTCGTTTCTCTCGAACTTTTTCCAAAGAACGAGGCCACCATTTTTTTTCCCGCACTTCGATCTCTCTTCACTTTAGTTGGCAATTCCTCGAAAGGAAACACCCACTGAGCAGATTGTCTTTTGGTTTCAGGATCATAACAGTAAATCCAGCTTTCGTCACCTGTTAGTATGTCGAACACAGCATTTGAGTCACCTCCGTTAAATCTTTCAATCATTTTACGGCACCAATCCACACGATGGAGTTTTTGAGCCTTAGTCAAATTATGAGGTATCCACCGGGCGCAAAGCTTCCTGACCGCTAAATGTTCGTGGAGGATTTTGTGCACTTGACTCATACCGATGCCTAAGCTTGTCCGAATCTGCTGATAGGTCACTCTTTTGTCAGTCTCTATCATACGCCGCACAACACAGATGTTATTTTCAGTCGTCGCCGTAGAAGGCCGTCCCTCACGTACATCATCAGTGAGATTAGTGCGACCACGTTTAAACTCATTAAACCAGTTGTAAACAGTTGCACGAGATGGGGCTTCATCGTGAAAGGCCAATCGTAGTCTATCATAACTTTCTTGTTGACTTAAATGACATCGAAAATCATAAAAAATCATTGCACGAAAATTTTCTCGTGTTAAATTCATGTTGACGTGACACAGACAATTTTCAATTTGCCGCCAAATCGTAAAACAAATGACAAATGAATGAAATATATACTCAGTAATATTGGCAAAGAGTTCTATTTTCAAATTTTAGAATATTTTTTTATTATATTGTTTATAAGTGGCCAGTTCTAAGAACTTTCAGTTTGACCCTCGTAAGAATCTCCTGTTAAGCTAGATGCTTGTGATAGGAATAACTGCTCTCTCTTTGTCCTTACAATAAGCAGATAGGATTAAGATGTAAATAATAAAACTTAGTACATAAATATAAAAGATTGAATTCTAATTTATCTATATTTTCCTATTATATTGTACAATATCAGGATTTTAGGTATCAATTAAAAAGTGTTATGCAGTCTGCATCAGCTTAGGTTCAAAAGGGCTGTCCACATTCTGGTTTTAAACAATTTAAACTCAGCCACAGTTCCGAGCAAACCATTCAATGTTACAAACTATCAGCTGGAGTAACTATCATAAAATGTTTACGAAATAGCACGTGTAAAGCTGAAAATATGTTAGTTATACTTGTTTCTGAAGTTTACGCGAATATTACTCATTGAAATAAAACAACTTTTGTACGGATTAACTTTTCGCGTGTTTATTAATTTTATCCCGACGTTTAAAGAAAGGAAACGCTACGGTTATAATGGATACATCGGATTATAAACTCAAAATATCACAGTTGCTGTCGGACGAAACAACCTACAAACATGTAAAAATAGATCAAACGAGCAAAATATTAAAGAAAACCAGCGACCTAGTGAAAAAACATAGCGATAGTTTAAATCTTGATGCTAAGCAATTAGTACCAACATGTGCAAAACCACCTAAACTGTATGGGCTGCCTAAAATACACAAAACCAATGTTCCTCTTCGTCCTATTGTAAGTCAGATTGATTCCCCAACGTACAAGCTGGCGAAGCATTTGGCGAAAACACTATCTGTACTACGAGGAGAAACTACGGCACATGTTAAGGATTTCTATGACTTCATAAGCCAAATAAAGACCTTGCAATTGGCAGAAAATGAAACAATGGTTAGTTTTGATGTACAGTCCCTATTTACAAGTTTACCTGTGAAAGACTGCATTGAAATTACCAGAAGGAAGTTAGTTGAATTGGATATGCCCATAGAGTATGCAGAACTTTTAGAGCATTGCCTTACATCTGGCTATTTATTATGGGATGGTGAATTCTACATACAAATTGATGGTGTAGCGATGGGTTCCCCAGTATCACCTGTTGTTGCTGATATCCTCATGGAAGATTTTGAGGCCACAGCTTTGAAAACATCACCTATATCACCAAGGTTTTATAAACGGTACGTAGATGACACCTTCACAATATTACCCACAGATAAAGTTTCTGCTTTTTTGAACCATCTTAACTCTATTCATCCACAAATACAATTTACTATGGAAATTGAGGCAAACAATAAACTAGCTTTCTTAGATGTTTTACTTACTAGGAATTCTGATAACACACTTAGCCACACAGTTTTTAGAAAGGCCACCCATACAGACAAATATCTCAATGGTGCATTTCACCATCATCCTTCACAGTTAGCTACCGGGGGCAAAACTTTGTTTCAGAGAGCGTTGGGCATCTGTGACGACCGACACCTGGCTGCTGAACTTCAGCATGTAAGGAAGGTACTACGGGACAACCAGCTTCCAGTACCACGTCGTTGCAGACCCCGTGCCAGTGCCAAGCCCATGACAGTTGAACGCCCACCTGCCGTACTACCTTACATCAAGGGGGTCACTGACAAGATTGGGAATATCTTGAAGCGAGCTTCCATCAAGACTTATTTCAAGCCGCCTAAGAAGATTAACCAATTTTTACCACCTGTCAAGTGCACCATACCTCTTCAAGATGCAGGGGTGTATAGACTGGAATGTGACTGTGGCCTTTCCTACATCGGGCAAACCAAACGAAGTATAGGCGTGCGGATAAAAGAACATATAGCTGACGTTAAACATAGACGAAACATAAAATCTGCAGTGTGTGAACATGCCTTAGACAAACCCAACCACTTCATACGCTTTGACCAACCTAAAGTACTATCAAAAGAACGTCGGTTCATTCCACGTATGCTACGCGAAGCTATAGAAATAAGAAAACATCCAAATTTCAACAGAGAATTCAAGAGAGAAATGGTTGGAAAATTCCACCTGCATGGGATCCAGTTCTAACTAGGACCCAAGCTAGACCACTCACTGCAAGATCACAAGACACAGTTAGCTCTTTCTGCGTGGATAGGAACGTTAATTAATAATATGAGTGACGGTAGTGTATATTTTTCAAAACTCTGTAAATGACAAATAACATCTTAGTCTACCCGTGACCACGAACGCTGTAAAGTGTTCGAAACGTCGGGAAAAAATCAATAAACACGCGAAAAGTTAATCCGTAAAAAAGTTGTTTTATTTCATATGTTAGTTAGATTGGAGACTCAAAGTATGCAGACAAACAAACTTCAGCTCTAAAATAACCATACATGTATAAAGCTTATATGAGTTGGTAATATAAAATGTCTGGTGTTGCTGTTTCATAAAAAAGATGGAGTTTTTCTAAAAACATGACACAAGCACTACGTACTCGTACTCATTATGAATTTCTGTGGCCATGAAATGTGATGCACTTTGCAAAAAGTCTCTGCCAGTATTCATAATGGACCATCTGTTCTTAATGTTTATTTACAAAATGTTACAAAATGAATAACGTCTCCTTTGTTTAACTCGAGTTTACAAGGAATACCGGTATTTCGAATAAATTATAAATTTGAAAACAGTCTCCAACAAACAATCTTATGTATTTTTTAAATTATATTAATCGTATTTTTTACACAAAGAAACATGAAACGTTTTTAATTTCGCACACCGTAAAAGAAGGAAGCCACCAAAGTGTCTCCATAAGTCTCAAAATATAAGCAACGAACAGCAAATTTTAAGATTGTCGTAATAAACTCGCGCTATAAAAATAATAAGGCCATTAAAGTGTCGAGTACAGGCGAGGAAATCATAAGACGAGTGGTAACTGTAGGTACCTGCCAAATTATAAATTTATATTTGGCAGGTGTATAGTGGGGAGTTTTCTCGATTATTCATTGTCGTTGCGTTTTAGCGAGTCGCCTTAAGATCCCCGGAAAAGTTTTTTAATTTATGTTAAGACGTCAAATAACACCAAAGAGCCGTAATTCATAGTTATCTGGAGGAAAGCGGAAAATGAAAAGCTGGAGACGGGCGTCGCGCGTTCAATCAAATCACATTATCCAGGGAGAATAGGTTCTTTTTACGAAAACGGTCTCGATTAATGCAAATCGAATAATGCACTTTCTTAATTAACTAAGTACTTCGGCTTACTTCATGTCTTTTATATTTAGTTAGAATGTATTTAACACCTATATTGCTATTTTTGTATTTTTATAAGATGAAATAAGATACTACGACTGCACGACGATTGGAAAGAGCGTTAGCCCGGCTAGCCAAAGGTTGCGGGTTCGACACCCGCCTGTGCGCAAATTGTGGTTTCTTATTGCCCCAAATACAAGAATCCATTCTATTAGTTTTAGGTGTACTTACTATTTGTTTACGAACAATACTTAATCGAAACAAACGATAAGTTCGTTGCTCGTAAGAATTTATTGAGGTTTAAATGGGGGTTTTAAAGTCTCAATTAGGACCTACATGCGCAAATCACGGGTCACTACTTGAATCGTGGTAAATTAAGGTGAGTACTTGAATCGTGGTTGTGCGTAGGTCGGGCCATTTAACTTGTCGGCTTCAGTTCTAAAGATGGCTAACACCCAGGAAACTGTAATACTGTTGGGTGGAATGGGCTCACTTACTAAACCAGGGAGCAATGGATACATGTCTGTTAATACTTACAAGAGTTACCCTTCTGTGCTGATTTAGTTTAAATACTTTACCTAATTCATTTGGTAATTGTTCTTTTTTTGCATATTCCTTTGTTAGGAGGGTCGAAGATAGTTCTATGAGAAATGCTGTATTGAATTAAATACAAGAGTACCTAACTACTCCCCTTCCGCCGCAGTGACGACGTGTGATCGACCATAGTATTGGCACAGAGACCTAGATAATACCTATTTATTTACTTCTTCGACGGATATTCCCTGTCCAAAGAAACACGTTAAAGTAGAATATGATGATTTAGTTTTGCAACTAAGACATGTAACATAAAAAAATAACTTAATATCTACCTATTCAAAAACGAAACCATTTCCTTGCGGCAAGGAGGCTATGATGCTGGCTGCGTTGCCGCGTTGGATAGCTATGCTGATCCTTTGAGCTAGGAACCAGCCAGCTTTATTATTGGCTGTTAAAGAATTTAATTTTGGCGCAATTTTACTAAACAGCAATTTAGCAGAGGGTCCCCACGGCCCAAATGTTTCAACGCCAAACGGCGCAAACACATAATCACTTGCAAGTGAAACGTACTTGCGACGCTTGGCGTTTTCAGCCAACTCCGCTGCTGCTCCAGCTTTAAGGGCTGATTCTCTGAGATGGGAAGGGGCCAAAGTATCGACACAAGTTGCATCCCAAACTAAGGCCCGACCCCGTTCCCAGGGAATAAGCGTTAGGCCATCGGGTCTCTTGCCATCATCACGGACCAAACCACGTGGTTCCAACGTGGAAGGAACATTAATGGTCGCAAGAGCTCTTCTGATGGCGTCATTAAGGGTAGCGTGACGGGCGAGACGCCCAGCGCTTTGCTGGCAACAAAGGCAGTGGAGACCAAATTTATCAACCTCCTTGCCACATGGACACGTAAAAATTTCACATATAGGGGTACCAAGGCGGAGGCCCACACACACCCGGAAAGACTCACTATCGAAAAGAGTGCCCAAATTTTTCGACGGTAAAGCATGAAGCCAATGACCAGAATCTTTGCAGGAAACTGCCAAGAGCCTTGCGCGACCACTGTCACTGACGGAATTTTGAAGTAAATAGTTGAAGGTCTCTCTCGCAAGAGGGACATCCCAAAGTTTTTGCTGGTGACGTTCCTTTGGGATGTCTTCTCTAGGACAGAGGCCTTGCCAAAACTCCTCCGCCTCTCTCACCTCAGAAAGTTGGCGAGGATGTTCGAAGATTTTTCCGGCTAAAACGGAAGTGCTATGCAAAGAGGAGAGAAAAGCGGGGAGGGCTATACTAGAAATTTGGCGAATTCCGATACCACCAAAACGAATAGGAAGCGAAGCCTGAGCCCAAGAATTATTATCGAAATGTAAATTTAATTTTTTTTCCAAACTATTTTTAAGGGTGGTGTCAAATAGTTTTAAATAATTATTTTTTTTTCCAGATAGGACTAGCACGTAAGAAATATGTAAATTTAGGCACAAAAAGACACGGTTTAAGTATAGTAAATGTAATGTGTGAATTTAGGTGTTCTAATCTGGGGGCTGAAAGGGTGAAATCATTCAATTTTTTATCAAGAAAAGGTTCGATGCTGGGATCAAGAAGAGGGGCACCCAGGAGGCAAAGCGATTCAGAATTCAGAATTTTGATGTTAGGAGCAAGGGAATTGAATTTATCAATGATTGCCTGACGGGAACCAGACGAAACGTGATTATTAATAAAAAGTTCACATTTTGAAAGGTTCAGTTCCAAGCCTAATTTCTTAAATCCTTCAATAATCAGGACAAGGTCTTGGAAAACAACATCTGCTTTGCCTCCAAAGGAGCCGTCATCCAGATACCAGGCATTGAATTTAGAATTTAAGGATGAAATGACAGGATGGATGCCTAAACTAAAAAGGGCTGGACCTAAAGGGTCGCCTTGCTGAACACCGACTGCAGAAACAATTGAATGTTCATTGTAAAGTAATTTTGATTGATTATGGTAACACTGAAAAATAAAGGGATAAATCTGTGGAGTGTTAGTCTGAACTTCATTCAGCAAGGCAGACCTGTCAAGAGAATTGAAAGCATTCTTCACATCAACTTTCAAAAAAACTTCAGATTCGTCACAGGAGAGGAAATTGCGAGCGGAATGAACCACGGCCTCGCAACCTCCCTTACTGCCGAAACCAAGTTGAATGGGTTGAAAATACTCTTTCAAAGGAGAAAAAAGATCATGACAGGCTAATTTGGCTGCAAGACGACGAAACGTTGAGCCAATAGCAATAGGGCGAATGCCACCATCTTTTTTTCGAAAGGCACAAAGTCTAGCACCAAATAAAAATGGGACAAAACTTTCAGTTACCTTGCCAGATAAGAGAAAGTTGCACAATTTCGTAATGTTGGAAAGCAAAATTCTACTGGCGTCAGCAGCGGAAGCACTCACCAAGTCCTTAAGGTGTTGGGGAGTGATGCCGTCGATGCCGCCAGCAGAACCAGCCGGAAATGACATGATGGCAGCAAACGTGTCGCCGTCATCAAGTATCTGTAAGGGTTGGAAATTTTGAGGAGGAGGAACAGATTTTGTTTTGCAACTTTATAATTCTCTAACGTAGCTGCAAATATTAAATGACGCCATACTTTGTCATCTTGTCAATCTTCGAAGGGACCACAAAATGTTCCATTATATAGAAAATAAATAATCTTTACGGCTTGGGCGTCGTCAATATTTTTCTTTGAAAGATTGTTCGTTAGTGATGTTCATTAATCAAACTTTAAGGGACACCTTGTATTGTCCGGCTATTTCGGAAGCTGCACCGGTGATTATTTACGGAATACAACGGCAAATGATAAACGACCGCGACGCCTTGAGCGCGTCGTCAGTAAAAGAGTTCTTGAGTTCTTTAATATTTCATAAGAATTTCGCTGAATAAACTTTTTGTTGGTGCTCAAGATCTTTTGTTATTGGTAACTAAGTAATATTTTGAGGATAACGTGCTGTTGCGCCATGATGTAAATATTTTGGGACTACAATAAACTTACATAATGATTGCTTTATTTAGTCGTGACGAAGGTAGCTATTACAAATTTGACCCATTTTGCGTATCCGTACGGTACTGTTTGTCTTCTCAAACGTATTTTAGTTCCATAGTTAAAGACATATCATATGCAAGAGCTAGTCAATAATTTCTATGTTGTTAAAAATCTATTAAGTGTTCCGTTGCTACTATCACATTTTGAGGATCGAATCTTATATACTTCCTAAAATACCCTATAACTTGTAAATTTCGCAATAATACGGTACACGTATCGTGTAACCATTTAAATGGTTACACGATACGTGTAATTCTTCTATTTCGAATTGACCGGAAATGTTATAAAGTACAGGAATTTCAAAGGACTCGACAACAAGACCGACCCTGATATTAACTTATTGCAAGCTTTTTACTAAATGGAACTGGTTACTGATAATGGAAATGAAATACAAATTGTTTTATGACCACTCCACGACTGAAATTCTTTATTGTCGATAGGAACTTTACTAACGCAATAGTGACTGTTAAAGTAATGAAGTAACTAACATTCCAATAACAGAAATTGAATCAAAATAACTTATTTCTCTGAAACGTTTTTAATCCTGTCCATAATCAATGTTTTATTGAAGAAGACCAGCGGAAAACTATATTGTCACTTTACTTTTGTACTAAAACCGCTTTTATGAGGTTATTTTATTATTTATACGGAACGCTCTAGCAAGTTAAGTGTCCAAGGAGAGAATTGTGTTATTTTTTGGATTCCGTACCTTCAAGAAGAAAATCTGAACCCTTATAGGATCATTACTTTGTTGTCTGTCCCTACCCTTTTTCTCAGGAACGCGTGAAAGGTCTCAAGCTGAAATGTATATCAAATACTCAAATCTACGGTCCTTTGAAACTGTGAAAAAATAAAATTTCAAAAGCAACGCAATCCTAAGATACAGGCGTTTATGTGACAAATTTTAGACACTCGCAAGGGAATCAAAACCTAGGGTACCTCCAGTGAACTTAGAATCTTGATCTTTGGAACATAGTAACATTTTATAGAACAGAGAAAGAAAAAACGAAACATTTTAGTTTTATCATATAATAAAGTTATTATTAAAAAACTTACAACCGCTTTCCTCAAGAACTCCCCCTTTCCTCCTTCGCTTGAAGAATTGAAGCTGCATATTTTCAAACCTGCTACTACTCGCAGGAAATAAAAAGCTAAATAGTACTTTCAGTCGACCTAGAATATTAAAATTTTGCATGAAGCAATGTTTTATAGCCCATGTAAAGGAAAAATTCCGAAATATGGAACCCTCGGTGCGCGAATACAACTCGCACTTTCCCGGGTTTTTGTTCCTATTTATGCGTACCCATAGCTGAAATTTGCGTAAAATCGCATTTTACCACAAGCTTTAACGGTGTGCAGATAAATAAATTATGGAGCTCAGAGCGGACAGACTATGGCATAGTTTCAAATTAAATATGAGAGAGGACAACACATTGCTAGACGCGGAGCACTCTACGGATATCGAAATCGGATCGGATATCGGATATCGATACGAAATCCGCTTTTTATAATGTTCAAAATTATTTGTTCAAATTTAAGGAACTTTGAGCTGAATATTTCATAGCCTTATATTATCTAGTTTTTTTTAGTAGTTATTATTTATTTTATCTCTTATTATACACTTCTCTGCTTTAATACGCTATAAAATAATATAATATAATGGATGAATATAATATACTATATAACGCGATTGACGACGCGTTTGGTGTATTGTTTAGAGCTCCTGACTATTATGCCGGCCGTCGCGGGTTCGAATCACGCAAGGGGCAAATGCTTGTGTGATGAGCACGAAGATTTGTACCTGAGTTATGGATGTATCTGCGAATGTGAAAATGAACCCCATATGGGGAGAGTAAGGGCGAGAGGGTTAATCTTTGGAGAATTCAGTGAGTACAGTTTTAATTTATCCTTAAAAGTTTTTATTGAAAAAGAGTTTTGCAATGGCGGATGTATGTTGTTCCAACACTTTGTTGCTAATTATCTAAAACTACCACGGAAGGCAACAGTTCTGTGCGGAGGACAAAGCAAACGATAAGAAATACGAGATCTTCGTGAAGAGAAGGTTAAACTTATTGAGTAAGTAAGGTGGATCTTTACCGTTGATAACCCCGAAAAGCAGTAATGAATGTCGTGACTCAATATTTATCAAATAACTTTTGTTTAGATAAGGTGAGACGTAAGCTTTAGGCGAAATTTGAAAACAAAATCGAGCAAAAGAGTTTTTGACACTCTGAATAAGCTTTTAGTATGAGCTAACAAACACCCGCCGATCACCGTGTCATCATAGTTCAACGTTGACGATCTATGATAAGGATAACGTAACAATCGTCGAATTATCTTAATTATGTATGTGAATCGAACAGCATTATAGTTCTAAATTCGTCAACTAATTGCATTAGTGGCGCGATTGCCGCCTGTACACACTTTACCTCACGACCAATGCACATTGCACAATATTTGATTGATCAAGCACCTATATGAAATTGATTTCACGCATATGACATGACATATCTCTGTATACATATCTCTTTCACACATATGACGTGATTGCGACCATCATTGTATTTAATCGCGATCGATTATAGATGGCAAAAATACGAAAATGGATGAACAAAATCAAAGGAAGCAAAGCACAGCTTATAGAAGTATACGAAGGACTTTTCGTAGAATCTGATTTATACGAATTAGCGTTTTTGTGCATTGATTTTAGTTTTTTTTGCTTTTCCTTAAAACTATGCTGGAAAAATTGTATACGTTTCCGCACACTCATAAGGAAGTCATGATTTCAATTTATCCTATTTAGGAACTCTTGTCCGCTTTGTATCGTGGGAGCAAACACAGAATGAGAGGGCAGCATTTATCTTCAGAGGAAATATGAGGCGCGAGTCGTAGAATAAAGTAATGTCTCTTTAAATATAAATTACGTCGGCATCACGCCGGGCCTTCCGCCTTCAGACAAATGACCTGCCTAGCTTAGAATACGGACATTAAATCGTATTATGCATGAAATTACAATTTGCTGCGAAAGTAGCAGGTACAAATGTAACAGTTCTGAATTATGACGTGATGCATTGTTATATGCCGCCCATTGTGGGGGGTGTCATAAGGCAAATGAACAAGAATAATCGCTGCGTAACTATAATAGATCAGTTGAAACGTACGTGTCATTACGCATCTTGATATCTTGATTCACATATTGATTAAGAGCAATTATTATTATGATATTACAATGCTTAGTACATCAGAAAATAAAATGGTTCCCGACTTTTCCTCATTCCGAGAAACAAATCTAAATAATATGATAACTAAAAAATAAGTGTGAATTAACGTATGTATACCAATTTTTCAGACTCTTTTAGCTTCTTTGAACATACTTCCGTATAACTAATCTACTATGAATACAACCATGCACTAGTCTGGAATAACATAAATGTGACCAAAACAAACAGTATATTGGAATGTTTGGAAAGGTTTATTTGATTGCTTCACAGCGCACGGTGGTGGAGGTCAACAGTGACCCGGGAAAACACTTAGTCCAAATGGGCCGATACGTAATAAAGTTAAATTTATCACCGCAGCGGTTAGTGATAAATAACTGTTATCAGTTTGCGGGAACGAGGTTAAATGCTCAGTTAAGAATCAATGTCCCGAAAATGACATAGTTTAAAAACTCCTAGTTCGATCTCGTACAAACCTATTTTCGTTAAGAGTCTTTTCAAGATCTACATTATGTATTTTTTTTAAATTTACACATGCTTAGTTTATAAGTTGGACGGGGGGGACGTCCACTTTACCACTTTGGAAACGTCAATCTCTCAAACGTTAGACTAGAGAAAAGGGTTTTAGGACACTCAACGTCATTTTAAAATTCCTATTATAAAGTTTTTTTTAGGTTTTTGTGTCATGTATGGGAGCCTAGCCCTCTTAAATTTCATTATAATGAGAATCGTAAAGCGGTTAACAGGATACATCTACCGACTAAGTTTCAACTGTGTTATAGTTTCAGAATAAATTGGCTGTGACATACGGAAGGGCTGACTTGACGAAACTATAAGGGTTCCGTTTTTTGCCATTCGGTTACGGAACACTAAAAATGCGCATAAAGGTCAATTCACTTTGATATTTATATAAATATACCGAGTTATACTCGATATCGCTTACCATTAATGAGATTTAATTTTGATGTGATATTTTCATAGGTAAAAACCTATTTCTTTAATTTAATAAATCACTGCTTAAAAATAGTAACTAAAATTTTAAACTTGACATTTGACAGTCACTATTTGTCAGATAAACCCGTTGGGGGATTGATAACCTTTTCGAATTTTAGTTAAACAAGTATGTACGTGACGAGAAGGCAGAAGTACCTACTTGAAGGGCAACGAATGACATGGCGATTTGAAGCATCCGCAGCAGAGAAAACGACAGGTCCCGCGATTTGGTCAGTGCGAGCAGCGCGCTTTGCGCTGCGGCTCGACTTATCTATAAATACAATTTACTTTAAATTTGAATTCGATAAGTTTTTTATTGGTACCGTTTTTGCCAAGTCGGGATCTGATGATAGGATCTTGGTGCAATCGAGGGAAACCCTTTAACTTTTAAGGCACGTATACATATAATGTTTTTGTACTATAATCATGATGTTGACATGTTGTGACGTCTGGTATTCAACACTGCATGGAGCTGAGCTGATTATGGAACTCCTTAACGAATAGGAGTTCAGTGGTTACCTATATTAAAATAACTTATGATACACAATTTGTACGTTTTAAAAACCATCAGTGCAATTGCTTTGACCATCTCAAGCATCATCTTTCACGGCACCGACTCCAAAAATAAATTATTGGCTTTAATTGAATTTAAAGAGTTTAAGATTTTCTAGTGCATTAAGGTTTTGAAGACGGTTTCTTTTGTTAAAAGTAAATTTTATATTAAAACATCTTTCAGTATCAACATACAAATCTCTTATATTGTTATATTCGTGTTACACGATTAAAGCGTATCTAATGAATCTTTTGAGAACCAACCTTATCTTATGTAGAACAGTGCAGTTTGTATTTTCTTCTTCTTCTTATCATGTTGATGGTAAACGACTTAAATTTGTTGTGTCCAGTAATTGGCGACTGATGCCTTGGCATTTGCACACGTGAGGTCTCCTAAAGAACAGGGATCAGCCTATTTTTAATTCGTATGGTATGGCGTGTGATTTTCGTTCATAAGCGAACTTAAAATCAACGAAATCAGAGCAAAATTAATTCGTGAATTCTTACAAAATAGAATATCTTCTCCTTTGTGGAATTAAATTGTTTTTCATTTGTAAATCGGACACTAACCAATGACTGTCACACACCATCTTGATGTGAATGATTAAAATATAGGGCTCCAGGGTACGCAGGGCAAGACAGAAGGTGAGGCATTGTATTGTGGACCGTAGCCGCAGGCGCACTTGAGCATGTTGGTGTACATCTACTCACCTGAATCGATTCGGTTGAGAGACATCTACGTGGGACATACTCTGGCGGGTGTTCAGCAGGAGGTACTATTTATTTTCTGACTCACACGGGATTGCCCACAATTTACTCTGGAGATAATATTTATTTATTTAAAACACTTCATGCACAAACAAAAGGTACATATGGCGGACTTAATGCTAAAAGCATTCTCTACCAGTCAACCATAGCTCTATACAGAGAAATTGCTAGCGGCGCGAAGAAAGTGATAGAAGGGCAAAATGAGAGCTTGATTGAACCTACAATAGGTATATAAACAAAAAATAAACATACATAAATTACTTATTACATAAATACCGTATGCATTATTACATAATTATGGAATAATAAACATACACATAATAATAATACTAATGGTACACATGTGATAAAAAAAAGAAGAAGAGGTCAGTGAGACAAGTTCGATATCTCTTTCTTGTAAAGTGCTCGGAGGGCCATCTTGAAAGAGAATTTGGAGGTGGATGCTTGTACTGTCTTTGGGAGGCCATTCCAAAGTTGAATGGCTGTGAGGGTAAATGAATAATATATGAGCATATCGACACGCAGTAGTCGCACAAAAGTCACAATGAGGCAGCCGTTTATTATGGTAATTAGCCATGATTGTCGACATGAATGCAGGCTGATTATCCCCGCGTAACATTGAATGACGTAATTAATACGGTGACCTGCAGGGCGATTCAGAACCATTCAATAAGACATTCGGTTTGGGTTTGGGACAGATTTTTTAAAATTTCTATTCAGAACAACCCAATCCGGACAACATTTTCCCAAACCCAAGACCAAATTGGGTTCGATTACAGAGATTTTCATATACCGACCATTGTTTGACATTTCTTGCGTCACAGTATTTTCTCTCTGGTGTCCGTTTTCTTTGAAAAATCGCTCAGAAATTAACATTCGGACGTATATTTACCCGTAAAGTGAGTATTTATTTGTATTCAATGTTCTAATTCGTCAATATATTATACAACCCTAGATCTATGGCACGGCCTCCAGTACTTGCTTACATACAAATCAACGAAATAAAATGTGTATCAATAAGCTTTATTTTAAAAACTATTGGACGCGGCAAAATTCATACCGTCACGTCCCTGCCATTGCCATTTCCATTGGGGTTTACAGGAATCATGGAAGGAGGAATAGTAAAACGTAGGCGCCGGTGACGGGGGCAGAATCCCCGGATGTGTATTTTGGACACTTCAAATCCTTTTAATTCGACGGTTGGTGTATTCACCTACAGATTAACTCAAGATATGGTTTTATCTTAAACCTCTGAAATAAAACAGTTTACGTCTTGAAGAAACAAAATATTTGAAGTAAAACCTGAAATTAGGTTATATTATCGTTGAACTACTTAGTTACTTTACCAAACTATTAGTTGACTCATTACAACTTATTTTCACAACTTTATTTTCCCAATCCTAATTCTAACGTAGGTGTCGGAGCAGTTCAGAATAACATTGGGTTTGGGTTTCGATTACAGAAACGGTATCGGTTGTTTCATTTACGAAGCCTCGAAAAAAAATATATACATCAATTGATGAATAAAATACATACTATATATATTCAATTTGTGTATTCTATATTGCTACAATATATTTTGTGAGAACAAAGTTATTGATATGTGATTAAATGAGCTCAGAGTAAGGGTTAATATGAAATTAAATAATATTGTATATTTATATTTATTTTAATGCCTACCTTATAAATGCACTATATCAGTCAGTAATATTGGGTACGTTTCAGTTTTCAGTTTCCGTGCTACAAACCTCTTGTTCGCTTTGCTTGGTTTGCAATTTCTGACAAATGTCTCTTTCTAAAGCGATGACAGCGACTTTCGACAAAATCGGAACGCGATCATACATTGTCAAAAACGTGACATGTCTTATATCATTGCGATCATAACAAATTGTGTATGACTTATATATAAATCAACTATTTTTCTATAGAGAAAACTTAATTTCCAGAGTAGGTACATGTATTATTTGTCTGAATCAATGGCTTTGTAATTTGACTTCATTGAGAGAAAGCGATCAATACATATTAACCATAGGTACAAACAATGTCTAAATTGGGATTACTTATTATCTTTCTTTCTGTTGGGAACCTATAGTATTTACGGAGGAAGAGGATGAGAGATGGTACTGTCTACTCTTGGATCGCTGTACTTTGCTTGGTTATTTGGATTGTCTTTTAAACTCAATTAAACAAAAACAAAAGAAGTGTGCTTACAATTAACTACAGACCAGTGAAATACGATAGTTTTATAATATTGTATTATAAGTAACAAACATTGGATACTATTACTATGATGTATGTTAAAAAAATCTTGTATAAAAGATAACTTGTTTAATTTTTATTAAGTAATTTATCACCCTTTATTTTCAGGGTTACAAATAATTTATTTAAATTTACCACTAGACTCTCTTAAAGTATTTGTTATGAACAATTAGAGCACAGCCAATGTCCTGAATGATGAATTATGTTGCAGAATGTAAATAAAATAACTGCACTGTCGACCGCGTCCTGTTTACATCAACCTTTTACAAGATATCTTGGCATCCTCTGTATTGCTAAAAGATGCTCTGTATTATAGAGATACACTTTTTATTAGTATTCTATCGACACTGATGACGATGTAATTTTTCGTGCTTGGTCAACTCACTGCACCTATTTATGTTTGTAGCAACTTATTATATTCACATAGCGGAGAAATACACCTAAATAGGTCAATTCTACCAATTTTATTTGGATTTTTCGACATAAACGGGTGCTACAGGGCACCCGATTAACTTTGACAGAAAATACCGTGACGTTCGGCAACAAATGTCAAAAAAAATGTTCTGAATAGCGTCGAGAACTAAAACTACGCTGTAATCTCTGTAATCGAACGAAAATGACGTCATCAATAAATTATTTTTTCATAATTATTAATTAAAACCATTTAGAATTGATTGCCGGTTACTCAAAGGGCCTATATTTAAAATTTTTGCTATATTACTTATAAAAGTGAAATATTTTTAGTTGCAGGCTTCATAAATGCAACAACTGAAACCGGTTTTGTAATCGAAATCGATTTCTATGTTGTTCTGAATTGCTCCGAAAACACAGGTTGGGTTTGGGATTAGGAATCGTATGCCGAAGGTTGGGTTTGGAACCCAACGGTTCTGAATCGCCCTGCTGTTTCCTCATGAAATGGAAAAGTAATGAAAGTTAATTCTGTCGGTCGCGTAAACAAAATGTTTAATTTCGGGATTTGTTATAAATTCAATGTATATGGTATCTATTTTGAAACGAAAAAAACCCTAGGAACTAATAGTTTTAAACTGAAGTGAATTATTTTAATACCTACATCCTACCAAATTACAAATAACACTTTCAGTAAAGTTTGAGCGTCACTATAAAAATCATTTTTTAAGTAGTTTATTTAAATATAATTATAAATGGCACATAAATGTTTGGTATAGGAAACTCCTGTTAAGCAAGTTATGCTTGTGATAGGAGTAACTGCTCTCTCTGTCCTTAGAATTAGTAGAGACCATTAGCATCACGATGTAAACTTGGTACATAAATATTAAAGAATGTTTTTTTGTATTATTAATTATAACAGGATTTTAGGTATCAATTAAAAAGTGTTGGATAATCTGCATCAGCTTACGTTCAAAAGGGTTGCCCATATGCTGGTTTTGAACAATTTAAGCTCACCCACAGTTCCGGGCAAACCATTTAATGTTACAAACTATTAGCTGGGGTAACGTTCATAAAATGTTAGCGAAATAGCGCGTGTGAAGCTGAAAATATGTTAGTTAGATTGGAGACTCAAAGTGTGCAGACAAACTTCGGCTCTACAATAACCATCGATGTATAAAGTTTATATGAGTTGGTAATATAATATCTTTGTCATTGCTATTTCATAAAAATAGGCTAAGTTTTTCTAATATATGACCTACAAGTACTACGTATTATGAATTTCTGTGTCCGTGAAATGTAATGCATTTTGCAGAAAGTCTCTGCCAGTGTTCATAATGGACCATCAGTTCTTAATCTTTATTCAGAAAATGCGTAACATCTCCTTTGTTTCACTCGAGTTTACAAGGAATACTAGCATTTCGAATTAATTATAAATTTGATAAAAGTCTCCAACAAACAATTTGACGACCCGTCTGGTGTAGTGGTCGAGAAATCGCCTACTACGCAGCGGGTGCGGGTTCGGTCCCCGCACAATACAAACATTTGTGTGCATGAACATGTCTGTTTGTATTGGTCTGGGTGTTTCCTATGTATATCATGTATGTATTTAGTAACCAAAAGTATTTAAGTATTATATCCGTTGTCTGGTACCCATAACACAAGCTTTAACTATCTTACCTTGGGACTAGATGGCGATGTGTGGGAATGTCCAAAGGATATTTATTTATTTATTATTTAAACAATCAACTGTCTTTTTAATGGTACCAATCGTATTCTTTACACAAAGAAACATAGAACGTTTTTAATTGCGCACACCGTAAAGGAAGGAAGCCACCAAAGTGTCTCAATAAGTCTTAAAATACAAGCAACGAACAGTAAAATTTAAGATTGTCGTAATAAACTCGCGCTATAAAAATAATAAGGCCATTAAAGTGTCGAGTACAGGCGAGGAAATCAAAAGACGAGTAGTAACTATAGGTACCTGCCAAATTATGAATGTATCGTTGGCAGGTGTATAGTGGGGAGTTTTCTCAATTATTCACTGTCGTTGCGTTTTAGCGAGTCACCTTAAGATCCACGGAAAAGTTTTTCAATTTATGTAAAGACGTCAAATAACAACAAAGAGCCGTAATTCATAGTTATCTGGAGGAAAGCAGAAAATGAAAAGCTGGTGACGGACGTCGCGCGTTCAATCAAAATACATTTTCCAGGGAGAGTAGGTTATTTTTACGAAAGCGGTCTCGATTAATGCAAATCGAATAATGCACTTTCTTAATTAACTAGGTACTTCGGCTTAATCCATATCTATTCTATTTAGTTAGAATGTATTTAACACCTATATTGCTATTTTTGTATTTTTATAAGACGAAATAAGAAACTACGGCAGCTCGATTGGAAAGAGCGTTAGCCCCGTTAGCCAAAGGTTGCGGATTCGACACCCGCACGTGCGTAAATTGTGGTTTCTTATTGCACCAAATATAAGAATTCATTCTATTAGTTTTAGGTGTACTTACTATTTGTTTACAAACAATATTAAGTATTGTTTGTAAACAAATAGTTAGTACGAAACAAAGGATAAGTTCGTTGCTCGTAAGAATTTATTGAGGTTTATATGGGGGTTTTAAAGTCTCAATTAGGGCCTACATGCGCAAATAAGGGTCACTTAATTAAGGTCAGCAGTTGAATCGTGGTTGTGCGTAGGTTGAGCCATTTAACTTGTCGGCTTCAGTTCTAAAGATGGCTAACACCCAGGAAACTGTAATACCGTTGGGTGGAATGGGCTCACGTACTAAACATGGGAGTAATGAACACATGTCTGTAAAGACTTGCAAGAGTTACCCTTCTGTGCTGCTTTGGTTAAAATATTTTACCTAATTGATTTGGTAATTGTTCTTATTTTCAATATTCCTATGTAAGGAGGGTCGAAGATAGTTCTATGAGAAAAGCTGTATTAAATTGAATACAAGAGTGCCTAACTACTCCCCTTCCCCCGCAGTGACGACGTGTAATCGACCATAGTATTGCCACAGAGACCTAGATAGTACCTATTTATTTACCTCTTCGACAGATATTCCCTATCGAAAGAAACACGTTAAAGTAGAATATGATGGTTTAGTTTTGCAACTATATAATTCTTTAACGCAGCTGCAAATATTAAATAACGCCTTCCTTTGTCAACTTGTCAACCTTCGAAGGGACCACAAATGTTCCATTATATAAAAATAAATAATCTTCACGGCTTGGGCGTCGTAAATATTTTTCTTTGAAAGATTGTTCGTTATTGATGTTCATTAATCAAACTTTAAGGGACACCTTGTATTGTCCGGTGATTTTGGACGCTGCACCGGTGATTATTTACGGAATACAACGGCAAATGATAAACGACCACGACGCCTTGAGCGCGTCGTCAGTAAAAGAGTTCTTGAGTTCTTTAATATTTCATAAGATTTTCGCTGAATAAACTTTTTGTTGGTGCTCAAGATCTTTTTTTATTGGTAATGAAGTAATATTTTGAGGATAATGTGCCATTGCGCCATAATGTAAATATTTTGAGACTACATTAAACTTGTTTGCTCTATTCAGTCGTGACGTAGGTAGGTATTACAAATTTGACCCGTTTTGCGTATCCGTACGGTACTGTTTGTTTATTCAAACTTATTTTAGTTCCATAGTAAAAGACGTATCACATGCAAGAGCTCGTCAATAATTTCTATGTTGTTAACAAATCATCAAGTGTTCCGTTGCTACTATCACATTTTGAGGATCGAATCTTATATACTTCTTAAAATACGCATACCATAAATTTCACAATAACACGGTACGCGAATCGTGTAACCATTTAAATAGTAACAGTCTTCTATTTCAAATTGACCGAAAATGTTTTAAACACGGGTTTTAAAGTACAGCAATTTCAAATGACTCGACAACAAGACCGACCCTGATATTAACTTATTGCAAGCTTTTTATTAAATGGAACTGGTTACTGAAAATGGAAATGAAATACAAATTGTTTTATGACCACTCCACGACTGAAGTTGTTATTCTTTATTGTCGATAGGTACTTTATTAATGCAATATTGACTGTTAAAGTAATGAAGTGACTAACATTCCAATAACAGAAATTGAATCAAAATACCTTATTTCCCTGAAATGTTTTCTAATCCTGTCCATAATCAATGTTTTATTGAAGAAGAACTGCGGCAAACTATATTTTTGTACTAAACTGTCACATTACTTTTGTACTTAAACCGCCGTTCTGAGGTTATTTTATTATTTATATGGAACGTAAAGCAAGTTAAGTGTCCAAGGAGAGAATTGTGTTATTTTTTGGATTTTGTACCTTCAATAAGAAAATCTGAACCCTTATAGTATCATTACTTTGTTGTCCGACCGTCCGTCTGTCCCTACCCTTTTTCTCAGGAACGCGTGAAAGGTGTCAAGCTGAAATGTATATCAAATACTCAAATTTACGGTACTTTGAAACTGTGAAAAAATAAAATTTCAAAAGCAACGCAATCATAAGATACAGGCGTTTATGTGACACATTTTAGACACTCGCAAGGGAATCAAAACCTAGGGTACCTCCAGTGAACTTAGAATCTTGATCTTTGGAACATAGTAACATTTTATAGAACAGAGAAAGAAAAAACGAAACATTTTAGTTTTATCATATAATAAAATTATTATTAATAAACTTACTACCCTTTTCCTCAAGAACTCCCCGTTTCCTCCCTCGCTTGAAGAATTCAAGCTGCATATTTTCAAACCCGCTACTACTCGCAGGAAATAAAAAACTAAATGGTACTTCCAGTCGACCTAGAATATTAAATTTTGCATGAAGCAATGTTTTATAGCCCATGTAAAGGAAAAATTCCGAAATATGGAACCCTCGGTGCGCGAATACAACTCGCATTTGCCCTGTTTTTGTTCCTATTTATGCGTACCCAAAGTTGAAATTTGCGTTAAATCGCATTTTACCACAGGCTTTAACTATGGAGAGAATAATAAATTATGGAGCTCAGAGAGGACAGACTATGGCATAGTTTTAAATTAAATATGAGAGAGGATAACGCATTGCTAGACGCGGAGCACTCTACGGATGAATAAACATACAGGAAATCTGCTTTTTAAAATGTTTAAAATTGTTTGTTCAAATTTAAGGAACTTTGAGCTGAATATTCAAAAGCCTTATCTAGTATTTGTTTAGTAGTTATTATTTATTTTATCTTTTATTAGACACTTCTCTGCTTTAATACGCTATATAATTATATAATATAATATAATAGATAAATATAACATACTATATAACGCGATTGACGACGCGTTTGGTGTATTGTTTAGAGCTCCTGACTATTATGCCGGCCGTCGCGGGTTCGAATCACGCAGGGGCAAATGCTTGTTTGATGAGCACGAACATTTGTACCTGAGTCATGGATGTTTAATATGTATTTAAGTATTTATAGGAGACGCCCCCGTGATAATCGTTGTCTGGTATTCGTCACACAAGGAAGAAAATTCTTTACTTCGAAACCACGACAATTGGTGTGTTGTATGGCCCATATTTAAAAAAAAGCGACATAGTCTACGTGTATATCTTAATTTGATACAGCAACCACTAAGAACAATTGTTATGGAAATGTATTGAAACACGAGACCGTTTATTTTTGTAACGTATATATTTTTTGGCTGCCTGTGAACATAGTGGCCTAAATGATATTTTCCTTGACACCCGACACCTTGGTACAATTTGGGCATCCTTACATACAAAAAGAACTTAAGCTTTTATACAATTAATTCCATAAACTTAGCTGTAGTTTGAGTTTTATCTGTCTGTCAGATACAGAATATACGTAGTTTCAAGAATCAGCCACCCGATATGGGCCTATTGACTATATTCATATTTTACGTTTTTTACGCTGATTGAGAGGATGCTATAGTACAAATTACTGTCAATGTAGACGTGCACGATGAAAGATCAAGAAAAAAATAATCAGTACCAATATTTTTTTTACAAAAAGCTGGTCATTAGTTTAAAAAACCGGCCTGCAGGGCGATTCAGAACGTTCGATAAGCCATTCGGCTTGGGTTACGGCTAGATTTTCTATTCATTTTTAAATTAATGTCGCAGTTTGACCGGATGTCGATATGTCAGTTCGATAACAAATATAATAAAAGAACATAATAAAATATTTGCATCGGATAAATCCATATTATTATAATTTTATTAATATGTAAAAGTTATCGAATCGTAACCCAATCCGTAACCGAATGGTTCTGAATCGGGGGGCAGGTGCGAGTCGGACTCGCGCACTGAGGGTTCCGTGCCAACTTTAACTGAATTTGGAAATCCACTTATTTCCACTTAGTGAACAGCAAATACCTATAACTTTGTTTTTCATAGTCATCATCATCATCATCATCATTATCAGCCAAAGGACGTCCACTGCTGAACATAGGCCTCCCCCACGGCTTTCCATAGCAACCGATCACTAGCGGTCTGCATCCAGTTTGATCCCGCGATCTTTATAAGGTCGTCTGTCCATCTTTTTGGTGGACGTCCCACGCTGCGTCTCTGGTCGAAGGGTCTCCAATCTAGAACTTTCCTGCCCCAACGGCCATCAGTTCTTCGCGCTATGTGCCCTGCCCATTGCCACTTGAGTTTACTGACTCTCAAGGCTATGTCCGTTACCTTAGTTCTTTTACGTATCTCCTCATTTCTGATTCGATCCCGTAGAGAAACACCCAGCATAGCGCTTTCCATCGCTCGTTGTGTGATTTTGAGCTTCATTATAAGGCCCATAGTAAGTAGTTTTCATAGTGTTTGTATGAATTACAAAGTTATGTTTGCGGTTGTTGAAAATGTGCTATATCTCAAAAACTTCTCGTTCGATTCCGTCCGAACTAATTTTCGTTGAAATTATTTGTTAAGATCTACATTATATTTTTTTTCAAAATTTACACTCGCTTAGTTTAGAAGTTAAATGGGGGGGGGGGGGGGGGACGCCCATTTTACCACTTTGGAAGCGTCTAGCTATGAAACGTTAGACTTTAAAAGAAAATGGTTTTAGAAACCTCGGTGTCATTTTAAAATACCTATCTATAGACACCCCACACGAATAGGTTTGACAAAAAAAGTTCTTTTTTGGTTTTAGTTTCATGTATCGGAGCCCCCCCTTAAATGTCATATTTTTTATTTTTTGTATGGGAATCGTAAAGCAGTTAACAGGATACATCTTCCTACCAAGTTTCAACAGTGTGGTGCTTATAGTTACAGAATAAAATGGCTGTGACATGCGGACGGACAGACAGACAGACAGACAGACTTGACGAAACTATAAGGGTTCCGTTTTTTGCCATTCGGCTACGGAACCCTAAAAACATAGATGACAATTATTGGCACTGAAATGGCCTTCGCTCAGTATGTGTCAGAGACGGCAGAAGCACGTCACGACTACTGGTATTCTGCGAAGAACATTTAGGATTTGCCCCGAGACCACCACTTATCACAATAAATATGTTATGCTTAGTAGTTTAACATCTGGCTTTGTTTATATAAATAAATAATAGTTTATTTGACCATTTACAATGATTTTGCACTAATAAGGTACAATCATAAACATTGGCTACAAAAACATGACGGCAAAGTGGCACCTTCCCTCCGCGCTAGTAACAAAACTGTGTTGCGGCAGAGTAGTTGTCGTTTGCTAATGGCGAGTTATTACAGTGAGTTATTACAGTATATGTAAAAATAACAGACAATTTTTATGCTTTCTGTTTTATGCAATTAAAAGCTAATGTTAATTAAAACTAAATGAAAAGTGAACAAATTAGTTAGTTGGTGATTGCGTCAATTCATATTATTATTTGAAAATTAAATATATATATATATATATACACAAAAAGATAATTTCAAATTTTTAATACGAATTAAGCTACACAAGTACAGAGGAGAGAAGTATATTTAAATATATCGATTATATATATACCTATATATATATATATATATATATATAGGTATTTCATATGCATATTTTTATTAAGTCCTGATTTTAATAAGTCCTCTGTACTTGTGTAGCTTAATTCGTATTAAAAATTTGAAATTATCTTTTTGTAAGTTATGAAAATTTTATCCTGTAAAAGTTGAAAGTTGGTGTTTATTTTATTATAAAGCCATGGTCCCAGGTAAAAATGGAAGCCCCTCGAGAAAGCCGTTTTGCGTACCGGAACCTCATAAACGGGTGGTATACGTCTTTTTACATATGTACCATCATTATCATTATGTACCACAATTCAAGCAAATAAATAAATCAGAATCTGAATGTAATTCATTGTTACTTTGGAAATTCAGTGATTACAGTTTGAATTATTCGTTTGTATCTTATCTTAGAGGTTCTCAAATCTAAGGGGTCTTCATATAGAGGCTTTGTCAGGGAAACTAAACTCAGCTGCTTTTGCTGTTAGAAAGATAAGACATTTAACTAATAATAATAATAATAATAAAATAGCTTTATTCAGAAAAAGTTTTTTACAAAGGATTACAATGGAGTCTTCCCATTAAGTATTTAAGAAAAACTTGTGTTGGGAATGACTCGCTACTTCCCGTTGGTTCCATTTAACCTAAACATTTATAAACAAAGAGTTTAGCTTATAAGCATAGTACAGAGTAAACATTTATAAACAAAATACAAAGTAACACAATTAAAAGAGATATGTGTGTGTGTATGTCTGGTGTGTATGGTATGTGTGGTGTGTGGTGTGTGTGTGTGTGTGTATGTGTGTGTGTGAGTGTGTGTACCCACCGTTAAGTGACTCTGGCCAATATTTGCTCAGCTTCCTCGAAGTCAAGTATTTTTAACCAGCTTGTTACAGAAGCTTTGCAGTGTAAGAGTGTCATAGGATATATATTAAGAATACCGTTAATTTTATTGTATAAAAATGCGGACCGAGACTCGAACGGACATTAACTGATATATAAACAGCTAGGTTAGTTTATTTTCGTTATTTCCATAGCTTGATGTCTTACGGCATTTAGCTGTGGGGCTCGGCTGCTGATATAGAATCAATTTTTGTATTACAAAAAGAAACCGTGCGAGCTATTTATAATCTAAAACCTCAAGATTCCCTACGAGAGGTGTTTAAAGAAATTAGAATATGAACTATAGCCTCACGGCATATTTATGAAAATTTAATGCATGTACGCAAAAAATACATTCATTGACGAAAAAAGTGATATACGAGTACACAATTATAATACTAGGAATGAGAATAAGCTTTCTATTCCACAATTTAGGCTTCGAAAGGTTGGTAATTCTTTCATAGGGAAATGTATACAATTTTACAGAACACATTATAAACTTACCGGTCAAATAAAATAACTTTAAAACTGTCATCAAAGAAACCCTAATGACGAAAGGGTATTATAAAGTATGGACTTGCATGATCACTACAAACATTGTAAACCTTTTAAAAAGAGGCATTGACAATAGTGACTGAGTTTGTTGCGCAACTTCTTCTCAGCACTAGCCCAAAATTGTCCCGAAGCTGTCCTGGGTTTATATTGGGACGTGTATTAGCGGGGATAAAGCAAACAAAAAGAAATACCAGATCTTGATAACCCCGTAAAGCAGTGTTGCAAAGTGTAATGAATGTCGTGACCCAATATTTATCAAATAACTTTTGTTTAGATAAGGTGAGACGTAAGCTTTAGGCGGAATTTGAAAACAAAATCGAGCAAAAGGGTTTTTGACACACAAAATAAGCTTTTTAGTACGTGCTAACAAACACCTGCCGATCACCGTGTCAAACAATTGTCGAATTATCTTAATTATGTATATGAATCAAACGGCATTACCTAGTTCTAAGCTCGTCAATTAATTGCATTAGTGGCACGATTGCCGCCGGTCCTCATCGATAACACACTTTGCCTAACGACCAATGCACATTGCACTATATTTGATTGATCAATCACATATATGCAACTGATTTCACACCTCCACCGCCATACGTAAGTATGACGTGATTGCGACCTTCATTGTATGTGTATTTAATCGCGATCGATTATAGATGGCAAAAATACGAAAATGGATGAACACAATCAAAGAAAGCAAAGCACGCCTTATAAATATATACGCAGGACTTTTCGTAAAACCCGATGTATACGAATTAGCGTTTTTGTGCATCGATTTTAGTTTTTTTTTGCTATTCCTTAAAATGCTATACTATGCCGGAAAGATTGTATACGTTTCCGCAAACTCATAAGGAAGCCGTGATTTCAATTAATCCTGTTTAGGAACTCCTGTCTGCTTTGTATCGTGGAAGCAAACACAGAATGAGAGGACATCATTTGTCTTCAGAGGAAATATGAGGCGCGAGTCGTAGAATAAAGTAATACATACTTTAAATATAAATTACGTCGGAATCGCGCCGGGCCTTCCGCATTCAGACAAATGACCTGCCTAGCTTAGAATACGGACATTAAATCGTATTATGCATGAAATTACAATTTGCTGAGAAAGTAGCAGGTACGAATGTAACAGTTCTAAATTATGGCGTGATGTATTGTTATATGCCGCCCATTGTGGGGGGTGTCATAAGGCAAATGAACCAGAATAATCGCTGCGTAACTATAATAGATCAGTTGAAATGTGTGTGTAATTATGCATCATGATATCATGATTCTTATTTTGATTAGGAGCAATTATTATAATGATATTACAGTGCTTATTACAACAGAAAATAAAATGGTTTCCGAATTTACTCATTACGGAAAACATATCTTAATAATACGATGACTAAAACATAAGTGTAAATTAACATAGGTACACCAATTTTTCAGACTTTTCAGCTTCTTTGAACATACTTCCGTATAACTAATCTACTATTAATACAACATGCACTAGTCTGGAATAACATAAATGTGAACTAAAAAAACAGTATATTGGAATGTTTGGAAAGGTTTATTTGATTGCTTCACAGCGAACGGTGGTGGAGGTCAACAGTGACCCGGGAAAACACTTAGTCCAAATGGACCGATACGTAATAAAGTTAAATTTATTACCGCAGCGGTTAGTGATAAATAACTGTTATCAGTTTGCGGGAACGAGGTCAAATGTTCAGTTAAAAATCAATGTCCCGAAAATGACATAGTTTAGGAAGGTACTTTGTTTTAATGTCACGTAAGTTCTGCTTCAGCCCTAGTTTGGAATTTCTGTACAAACTTACAACCCCACAACTTATTTGCGATTAAAGGTTTTGATGTTCTTCAAGATACAATCTACCTTTACAGTGATCAGTATTTTAGCAGATGGGTTTTGAATGGGGTATTTGTAGATTGTCTGTACCAGAAGAACTTGCAATCTGAGCTTCTCATCGAAGAGTCTTCTCTGGTTTTAGAATGTTTTTGCTCTGACGGCTATGAGTTTTCACTTTCTTGAACTTATCCACTATCATTTGAGCCTATTTAAATTGAATTTAACTTTTTGCAAATTTTCATTAACGTAATAAACACTAGCGGAAACCAAGAATGTCCCTATTTTACCGGCAATATGTGGTTTTATAACTTATAAACTGAGTATAAGTTGTCAATATGATTGCAAAGGAAGGAGGAATGAGTAATAGCATCGTTCCGAACGTGAAATTGCCTCATGTGCTGTGTGAAACGAGTTTTTTTAAAATTTATAACTGCTTAATCATATTTTTGAACATAAATACTGGGTAAAATAATACCGCAGATGCGCTAATGCAAAATCAATACGAAAATTCATTGGTGGTCCCATATGATTCATAACTTCGCTTTGTCTGTATTAGCATATTGGTAGATATTAATTAGATCCCTTCGTCTTTGTCAATGATGTACAAAATCATACGGATCCGTGAGTCGGACATTAATATCCAAAGCCGGCTGGTTCCTAGCTCAAAGGATTAGCGTAGATATCCAACGCGGCAACGCAGACAGTATCATAGCCTCCTTGCCGCAAGGAAACGGTTTCATTATTGAATAAGTAAGTTTTAGGTTTATTTTTTTATAATGTTTTTTTCGTTAGTCATTATAAAGTAGCTTACCTAGCTATAGATACAATATTATGCAAATTTGTCACGAATCAAAATCTTCTCAAATGTTCTCTATGTAAGTATGATGATATATTGTACAGTTCGTGAAAATAGATCATGCTCAGTAGCTATACCAAAACTTTTAAATTGTTTCTGTTTACAAGAAAACGTATAAATAAATGGCTGAACCATATACGTTAATGGAACGAGTTTGGAGCTATTAGTGTTATCTCTAAAGTTGCGTATATCGCGCGTAAAGCATTTTGAGCATGAATGAAATGAAATTAGAGAGCTTTGATTTTATTCTTGTTGGGTAGGTCAAAAATTAATCCATTTCTATTTATAAAAACCGGCAAGTGCGAGTCGGACTCGCGCACTGAGGGTTCCGTGCCAACTTTAACTGAATTAGGGAATCCACTTCTACTTAATAAAATACCACAATATTTCGTTGACTGCAAATTTAACTTTGTTCTTCATAGTGTTTGTATGAAGTACAAAGTTATGTTTGCGGTTGTTGAAAATGTGCTATATTTAAAAAACTACTTGTTCGATCCCGTCCGAACCAATTTTTGTTGAAAGTATTTGTTTAGATCTACATTATATATTTTTTCAAAATTTACACTTGCTTGGTTTAGAAATTAGATGGGGGGGACGCCCATTTTACCACTTTGGAAGCGTCTAGCTATGAAACGTTAGACTTTAAAAGAAAATGGTTGTAGAAACCTCGGTGTCATTTTAAAATACCTATCTATTGACACCCCACACGCATCGGTTTGACTAAAAAAAAAATTTGGTTTTAGTTTCATGTATGGGAGCCCCCTCTTAACTGTCATTATTTTTTATTTTTGTTTGAGAATCGGTAAGCGGTTTACTAGATACATCTTCCAACTAAATTTCAATTATGTAATGCTTATAGTTACAGAATAAAACGGCTGTGACATACGGACGGACAGACAGACAGACAGACTTGACGAGACTATAAGGGTTCCGTTTTTTGCCATTCGGCTACGGAACCCTAAAAAGGGTGGTCTTTTGTTTCGGACTTTATCGAAAATTTTATATTATGACCATAAAATTATTATTCCTTTGGAATAGAACGACAAAAGCGAGATGTCACGCACAAGCAGCAAACTGTGTGATAAAAACAGATGGGAGATGCGAAGTAGCAGAACCGTTTCAAGCAGCTGTCAGTCAGTTCGGAATCCTTATAGAAGCTCGCAGAAAATTTCTTTCATTTGAGTTTATAAAAAAATATGTGAAATTGTGGATATTTTGAAGAAATATTTATGTTGAAACATGGTGACTTGATTGGTGATTGATTGTTGTTCATTACAGCGGAATAACCCAACAAATAATCATTCAACAGGTAAATTAGTACAAATCGAAGCCTCTTAATAAACGACTTATATTTACCAATGCGCTTCAAATTTAAAGTACGCAGTTTGATTATTCTATTCTACAAACGTTAATTTACGTAAAAAGTAAAGACAGAATAACACGGGGAATGTATATACGAATATTTTATATAAAGAAATAATATTTAGTTTTACACAAGAGCTGCATGTTCAATATTTTGTGTCGGCTGTTTATCATGCAGTAAACTAATATGTTTATCTTAGGAACATTGTTGTTAATCACCTGATCGAAAGGTCTTCTCATCTCATTTAAAGCTACAAATGTTACTTACTTATGTTAGTTACTGACATCTTAAATCGGTTTAGTTTGACAGCTTTTACTTGTCCTTCTATTCCGATAGGAATATTAATTTTATGATTAGGACTCAAATATTATCAACTGGTACACAAAATATACCGAACCACTATTAGTTTGTAACATTACTTACCCAGCTTGTTTTCATAGAGTCCGGAAGCTAGCATTTCCCTTAATCGCCTGACTTGACCATGGGCTCGATCACCAAACGTACAGGGCGAAACAACGAAACTAGTTCCATCACCATCAAATCCCCAAATTTTATGATGCCCGTTGTTCGACCCTAATAAAATCAAAAATAATCAATTTTAAATAAAAAATATCTGTTTACATTTTTACGCCATGCGCATAAAAATTAAAAATTCTTCATGACTTACATTTTCACGAATAAGATACCCTGAAAGTGCGTAATAAAACGAAAGGGATGATATGAATGCTGACACTACTAATAACTGTAACATAAAAAAATCTCATTTCAATTACCTGTTACATGAAACAGTTTAGGGTCAATGTACCTACATGTAATAAATATTAAAGCGTGATTATATATTTACCTGCCACTTTATTACATTTACTTAAAAAGATAAGCGTTTATAATATATATTCATAAGCTTCTTCATTTCAGTATTTTTATCACAATTGAAGGATCTGAATTCTTCTACATCGGGATATTAAAGAATCTTTCCATGAAATATTGCTGACTCCACCAAATAATTAATAATGTTTAGGCGAGCTACTACAGAGGCTTAGCAGAATAGCAGATGCCATTAATAGAACAACTCCAGACAATTGAGCAAATTGAGTGGAATTGCATGGAAATAAAAAAGAGCACCCGGCGGGCTACACAGATATAACACACAGTGCGTAAATGTGAACACATTAAGCAACACCATAACAATGAGATTGTGAAAAGACTGTCTAATAACGTTTGGTCTGCAATCCATCTTCTTTCCAAAATTGTTAAGCTCGCTTCGTAGTATCGCTGAATTCTTGAAGAAACAAAACTGTATGTTGTATTAAATAAAGATGTATTCAATTAAAGCCATCACGGGGGACCGGATGTGTGTGATAATTGAAAAATTTGTACCAAAACATAAGAATACTGTATAAAGTACAGTTATGGAAGTCAGAATGTAATTGGTCTCGTTGAGTATAACTGGCAGCCTATTCTCGTTGAGTATAACTGGCAGGCCCAAAATGCTTGCAGCAGTTATTGCCATTTCCTCTTCGTATTCTCGCTTTTGCTTTTTAGTCATCGGTTTCTCTGGTTCCGCTTCTGCAACAGTCTTCTTTGCTCCCACTTTAATTAACTTTGAGATTGGATCAATGAATGGTTTTTCTTCCGGTTACAAGAAAGTGTTAACTTATACAGTTGGAGACGCGATTACGTTAGACAGTTTTAGCTACAATGACTATAGCTGGTATTTTTTCTTAGTGATCGTCAAGAAACTGTGTCATATTTAATATTTATGAATGTTCACATTCACCTTGTGTGTATGTAGATGTAGCCTAATCAATCAAGTGAGCGACCATAAAGTTAATAAATGATCGATATATCCGTTTGTGCATTATTTTGAGTGCTTTTATAATTATAAAGTACAAATATTACGGTGTAAGTTTAAAACATGCACCATAACATACATATGAGCACTTGAATAACATAAATTATGTCATGCATATTTAATCACACGCATACATAAATTGTATATGTTCATACTTATATCTTATTGTTCAGAATGAATGTATGTGGAAAAAATAGTAAGTAAGGAGACAAGACAAAACCGTCATGTTGTATATTTTGTTTTGTTATATATTTTTTATTTTTATTATGTAAATCGTTAAAGAGTAATACTAAAATATTTGAAATAATTGAATATAGGGTGAAGTTTCAGTGTTGAGACATGCCACGCCCAATCAGTATGCATGCAGTTTGCAGTATGCTGTTTGTCCTGTTGAGCTACAAAATGTTTAACTGTTAAGAATATACAAATACAAATGCGTTTGTTTGCGTATTTTGGGTGTATTATATAGGTCTAAGTTGATACATACATTTGAGTTCACAAAAATTTGAATATCATATAGTATTAATTAAACCATTATGTCAAAAGTGAAAATTATCGCCATCGGATCAATCATATATTTATAGCGAGTAAAATATTCATTAAGATGATAAAAAAAAATCTCAATTAGCCACAACACTTCGTTTACTTTGTTTTAAATGGGGACCCCGTTATTCCTCTTATGTCCTCTGATAATGCATTAAAAACGTTTACTGCCATAATAAATACTTTTTTTTCAGCGAATGTCAGTCTGTATGCTGGAACTTGAAGGCGATAATATGTAGAACGCTTACGTAGACATTCACCCGACACTGGTAATATTTCTGGAAAAAAAAAACTGTGTTGCTTCACAAATAAAGAAGAAAGAAAGAAAGAAAGAAAATATATTTATTCGACTCACAGACACATACAAAACACTTACACGTAAACACCTAAACAATAAACACACACACACACACACACACACACACACACTTATTATATATACATTTACGTCGAGTATAAGTCGAAAAGGCACCCTCTAAGCATTAATTGTGCCTTGTGGGTATAGATAGAACACAAAACAATACAATATAATATATCAATACAATATTAAACATAATAAATTAACAAAAAACAAACATAATAATAAAAATGAACTAAGAATAAAAAAAAAAAAAACAAACGCAAGCGCTTACTTAGCTGCATATTTGTATAATGTAAAGGCTAGTTAATGTCAGCAATCGAAACCGTTCAAAGAGGGGCCTGCAGGATTCTGTATAATCAGGCACCACTAGTGGCCCTAACACATTTTATTTGATTTTGAATACCAGTTCTATATTAGGAGAATTGCCCCATATCATAAGCCCATATTGTAAAACTGAGGCAAAGTTGGCAGTAAGGACCATTTTTAGGGTTCCGTAGCCGAATGGCAAAAAACGGAACCCTTATAGTTTCGTCAAGTCTGTCTGTCTGTCTGTCTGTCCTGTAAGGCTGGACGCGGGAGACACAATAAAACCAGTGTTTCGCGCACGGTTTGTATATTAAGAAGAGTAAAATTACAGTGTCCGTCGCTTAAATACTAACTTACTTAACCTAATATGGGGTGAGGCAGCGCACACACTACACCTCCCCCTTTTTTTTTAAAGAAAAAAAAAGAACTACGTACATTTTTTTTTACTATTTTTAAACGGTATTCATCTGATTCACAAAGACATCCAAATTAAATTAAATTTAAACATTCTGTATTATGATATGATATTAACTATTTTACGCATCAAACAACCAATTAATGAAAAAGTGAAAAGGCATATTACCGATCTAATAATAAAGTATAAAATAATAAAATTAAGTATTCATTACAGATTGGCATAGGAAATTTTATTAAATTTAATTACACAAATTTCGTGCCTATAATTATAATTTTGAATACAATGTATGTATTAACAATGATTTGATTACTTCATGGCATTGACAATTAAAAATAATAATAAGTAACATTTATGGTCATCCTTTTTATTTCTTGAAAAATTTTTATCAATAACATTTAAAAAAAAAAAAACCTTACGTAATGAAAGCAAAATAGTAACATATGGCGTGTAGCATTTTCCATTTTTTTTTATGAATATAAAAGTAATATATTAGTAAGTGTACTCATTTACTTTAAACTTATTATTTGCTTGCCTACACCTAGACGGATTACTCATTTAAGTTTTTCAACAACTATATAGATTACTGTCTATTTCAAAAATATAAGCACAAGATAAGGATTGTTAACAAACATCTAATATTATGTTGATTAGTTACTGACCATTTAAATTTGTTTTATACTAACATATTATTTTTATTACTCACTATGAATATCCATGACCTATCCAACAGTATTACTGTAAACATTGATTATGTATCTATTTCGCAACGATTTTTCTAAGCAAAATAATGTCTGTTACAAACAAAATAAAAAAGTTTAAAAAAATCTAAAACATACAAATAGTGTATCATATCATGCATAGTAAACTACATATCGGCATCACTTTCATATTTCAATCACAACACAACACAATCTTTATTTCCATATCACATATTTTTCACCTAAACTTAATAACCTTGACTCATAAAAATGGTACTTTTACCCCTTGGGTATTTATTTTTATACACTGGGCCGGCCCCATATTATATTTTATACATTTTATTATTTTAAAGGTACAGTTAATATTTATGTCGACATTATTTATTTTAATATTTAATAAGACATTTTGCCTTATTAGCTGTGCACAGCATTTTAATAGGTGTACAAGTTTTAACATCTATTTTTATTAATATTTGATGTCCAACCATTTTCACGGAGAGAAGCTCGTCTACACCATGATAAAATTGAAGGATCTGTACCCTATACTGTACCCCGTACCATTTTAATGTGTCAAACCTCCGTATGGTTCATCTTTTAAGATTCTTAATGACCTCCAACTGCCTTCACAGAGAAATCTCGTTTGCACCATGATCAAGCCGAAGGATGTGAACCTATACCTGCTTAATACCTCTACAATATTACCTCTTTATTTCGATTACGTCCTTGATTTCATCAATATATCACTTTAACAACATGTTACGTAACAATAATACAATTTCATTCAATTTCAAAACAAACAAACTTACACAAACAATTTGAATCCTTCAGCACAAATAATGTTATTTCCTTTTGGGTGATCAGTCCAACCGGTTATCAATAAATCATTTTTACTGAAGTATTCAACACTACCTGATAAATCGTATCGCAAAAAAATACCAAACAAGCTATTCTCTACTATGCAATGTCACTTTCATCCATTTACTTTTATCTATCTTATTACCATACTTATTATTATGTTTTTATTTTAATTAATGTCATTCATACATAAAGAAAATATTTCGCATATAAAACAATACAAATTTTCATTTAATGTATCAAATCAATATAAATGATTATAAAGTATTCTCAATCTTGCTTTATTTAAAAAAAAAAATCTTTATTTTGACTATATTGGTCATGTTTGGATATTCATAGCTTTCAGTTTTAATAATCCTATAATAAATAGCAGCTCCACAAAAATAAACTAATCATATTTGAAGTATTAATACAAATGTATTTGGTATGTAACATAATTATCATTCTAGAAACAAATCCAAACATTAACTAAAACCGATAACATAAATGAGAATGGAATGTCGTTGTGCAGTGAGAAATTTGAAACACAAAACATTTGCTGACCTGACACGCGGTGCTCTATGTTCGGTAGGAATTGCAAAAAGATACGAACCTTATATGTATCAATCCGATATGTACCTAAGTAACTTCATGGGTGGTTTCATGAAAAATACGTAACTACTTAAAATCTCAAACTTTACAAAGATTGTCTGTTAAAATAAAAACTCTTTTCTACACATGTTTTTTAGTAAATCAATAATGTGAACTTATGAAAGGTGGACTTCACGTAAAAAGCATTATCTATGAGGAGCGATAAGTCTATTGGGCTATTGTAAGACAAAACATATATGAGTAAATAATCCGGAGTAAATGATTAATCTCAAAATATGCAACTTTAAACTACCAAGTAATATTGAGATTAACGTAATTAATAAAAAATATATATCAATCCCAATAATCTATATCTATCGGTAAATAAAATGCAAACTCATTTAAATACGTTAAAATAATAACAGAAATTAAGTTAATTTTCAATTTAACTTAGTTATCAAATCCATTTCTTATAAAATTTGAGGGATAAAGTTTCCTTAACTTTTATTAACGGAACAAAAGTAAAGACCTGAAAAGAAGTAGGTAAATATACTTACGAAAAATTTTTAAACTAATATAAGCATAAAAACTTGCACTGATAGCTTTCTAAATAAGTATGTTTATGTAGTTGCGTAAACCAATGTGTTTTTCAGAAAAGTAAATATGATTAAGTACCCTGAATTTACAATATTATGCAACATTTATTAATTTCATATTGAGGTATTTTCAGTTCAATAGTTTGTCAAAACATTTGATAATAAAAATGAAGGCTCTACTTTTAAAAACCAATAAAAAAACTAACTATAAAAATACAAGTAGTAATAGACATTACTTTCATAAAAGATTTTAACACAAAAATAAATTGTACTCGGGAATACCGATATGATGCAAGAGTAACTTGAAACCTAATTATACCGGTGTGGGAAGTCTCTACTTCGCGTATAGTCTGATAAAATGGAACAGAATTTATGCAAATGTAAATAATTTTCTACAAATACCATTTGTTGCCGTTAAATAAATAAAAGAAGTATGATTCTATTAAAACATTTTTCATCAAATTAAATCACGAATGCTCAAACTTCAGGTCATCTGTACTATTGGATAAAATTATAACAATAAAATAATCTACGTCATTTGGTTACAGTAATTGAGGTTAACGAATTCCCAATAACCATCGATTGATAAATTTTAGAAACAGTTGCTACCATGAAGATTCCTAAAAAAAATGATAAAACAATACTTACTGAGGAGACTGTCGTCATAACTAGGGCACGGTACCTATTGTGTACTTACGGTGTCTTGTTGCTTGCAAGTTGTTTGTCACATATCTTTAATAAATCCTGCATAGTGATAAACTAAAAACTGAATACTTGTAATGAATAATATTTTTGTCAAGGCCGTGGATTACAAAAGTAAATTTGGAAAATATTGACCTAATTTAAAAAGCTGTAACTATCATAAATAAAAGACTATAATATTTTGAGAATCAATTTGAACTACAAGAAAAGAAAAGTAAAAAATAGTATTTTTTTTTAAGTTAGATGAGTAAACCAAAAAAAATATTTATTACCAACCAAGAGAAAAAAAAACATGACTATGATTCTTTATACGCAATACAATCGGTGTAAATGCTTCAATGACTTTTTATAGGTATAAAATCAATTGCTCAGCCACAAAATATGATGGAACAGAAATGATTTTTATTTTATTTTTAGGCTAATAATCATGTTAAAGTGAATAAAAGGTTATTTTTTATGCAATACCATTGTCAAACCAAAGCACAAAAAAAAAACAAATAGAAACATCTGTTAAAAAATTGAGATTAGTGAAAACTTATAGATTTTTAAAAACTTTATAGGTCAGTCACTGAAACCATTATATGCTATAAAAAAAATGTGTGATCGTAATAATCCGTCTGGTGAGTACTTAACATAAACGAGTAATATAGAAATCTTATGTTACCTTACGTATACTAGTGCTAGTGTTAGTGGCCATTAAAAACTTAATTATTTTATGTATACTAACATAATAAAACCTTTAAAAAAAAGACAGATTTGATGTCGTGTATCCCGATCTTATCTTATCCCGGTGCCCGTCCTTGATGTTGCTCTTATCCTTGTCCCGCATAGTATGTCCTTCACGATACGACACGAACTTGCTCCCGGCAGCCAGTCGTCCCATCATTGGACACCAACATCTACCGGCCGACTGCAATCTCAATCATACTCGGACACCATCATCTCCCGGCCGCCAGTAAATACTAACTTACTTAACCTAATATGGGGTGAGGCAGCGCACACACTACAGTCCGTCCGTATGTCACAGCCATTTTATTCTGTAACTATAAGCATCACACTGTTGAAATTTGGTAAAAGTATGTATCCCGTTAACCACTTTACGATTCTAATACAAAAAATAAAAAAAAATATGACATTTCTCCCATACATGAAACTAAAAGCAACAAAAAAATACCAAACCTATACGTGTGGGGTGTCTATAAATAGGTCTTTTAAAATGACACCGAGGTTTCTAAAACCATTTTCTTTTAAAGTCTAACGTTTCATAGCTAGACGCTTCCAAAGTGGTAAAATGGGCGTCCCCCCCCATCTAACTTGTAAACTAAGCAAGCGTAAATTTTGAAAAAAATATATAATGTAGATCTTAACAAATACTTTCAATGAAAATTGGTTCAGACGGAATCGAAAAAGAAGTTTTTGAGATATAGCACATTTTCAACAACCGCAAACATAACTTTGTACATCATACCAACACTATGAAAAACAAAGTTATATTTGCTGTCAACAAAATATTGTGGATTTTACTAAGTGGCAGTAAGTGGATTCCCAAATTCAGTTAAAGTTGGCACGGAACCCTCAGTGCGCGAGTCCGACTCGCACTTGGCCGGTTTTTTTTAAATTATTTGCAAAGCAGCTAACTGAACTCGATCGCACCCAATGTCAGGTGAGGATGAGGTCTAGGGTAACGCATGCAATGTTGTTATGACGAGTCGTTTTGTTAAAAGGCTCTCCTCACATGTATATTTTTCACTTGAAATGAAAACATTAACAATAAGCATACATATATTTTACTCATATAACTCGTGTACTCGAGTGTGATAAATTACACTACAATATAATAAATTTAAACATCTATCTGTTAACAATTTAACACTTTGCAAATATGTTGTGTAACTGTGTAATACTTTTATTTTTGTGAATAACACACGTCATTTATACCTATAGATAGAAGATTTCATCCAATTATTTTAAGGGGATGCTTCAGTGGGATAAATGACTTTTTGGAATTGAATAAGAATACTAAGATAAGTGAAGAGTAAGCGTATGAATTTGAATGGCAAAGATATGTCGCCTTGCACCATTCGCAGCAGTGAAAACGACAGGTCCCGTGCTTCGGACAGCGCGAGGATGCCACGAGCTGCGCTGCGGCCCGGCTTGTCTGGAATTAAAGAAAATATTTTTTGCCCGTCCCGACGAAAAAAAAGAGGGAAGTTATAAGTTCAACGTTAGACACATTCACGTTCTGTGGTATCCTAACTCTTTTCTAATTCAATTTTAGGATTAGAGGGAATTTAACATTTATGATTTTTGAAATAGATAAAATATTTTAAAGCGATGCACACATACCTCCACTCCGGTAAGCTCCGTCAACAAATTTAAAGTGCAGGCTGCATCTCGTGGAAAAGTAGTTACCAGCTTCTATCATTTAACGCGTATGAATGCTTATGAACTGGGATAAAAATATGATATAGCAATGCGCCAAGAAATCTGTGTAAGAGCTTTGTTTTCATATTGCTTACCAAGTTTTCTGCCATTAATACGGCCAAAAAAATTAAGGAGGTGATTAGTGAGCGTTTAGTTGTGTAGGTAATTAAGAAACAACAACATACAGAGTGACTTTGTATGGTGAATGGAACCATCAATATATAAAACTTTTACTCTGGGGTTGTGGTCAAAAGCTTAATTTTATTGATTGATGCCCCTGGCAGCACCTTGCAAAGTCGCCCAGTATAGACAATAGCTTGCCTAATGAATTTTCATAGAGCCTTAAAGTGAGCAAATGCCGCAGTCTCTTGACCTTATCTTGGACTTCGTCGCAGAATATGCACGGGGAATAAAGTGGCACCAGCTTCGAAGATGACATTGTCTTCATCAAGTCTTTCATTATACTCAAGAGGGACTCCTGGAACACAATTCTAGTGTACAATCGGATTTATTAAATACATAATGTGGATACCTAAATAATCAAGCACTACCTCCTAAATGTACAATATGAACATTATTTACCTTTCCAGTAATACCTTTCACAGCAATATTATAAGTAAAAGTGAGAGTAGATATAAACGTTGTTATCAGTACTACCAACAACTGAAAAAAATCAAAGGAGCTTACATTTTTCCACAAAATTTTGGAGTACCTACTATTGGATAAATAGGTATCAACCTGCCATTTGATTGCATCATTTACTTATTGTGGGCCTTTATAATAGTGTGGTAGAGTTCCATTAATCTCTGCATCTTTACAGTGTTTTTGAAGTTTTTAGTTCTAACAGACGTGAGCAGTTTAATATTCTGAATCGCGTCATGTTTTCCTTTAGATAAAGCCGACTCCACGTAGTGCTTGATAAGATTCAGGCGAGGCACCAAAAGACTTATCAAATGACCGTAATAGTGAAGCTCAAAATGATAGAGCAAGTTGATCGGTACACTCACAAACAACACGTAAGCACTAAAAAGCGTAAGCCCCATGTTAAATTTTAATGATGTGGTAAACAACAATATTGCTATTTTGTTAAACACCATAACGAATGAAATAATTGCTTTAGACTTCCATGTCAGCTTTGGTCGGCATCCTATATCTGCGTCGAAATGGTTTAGCTCCCTGTAGTAATGCTTTACCCTTTTCCAAGTTATACCACTTATTATGTCATTAAATATGAATTCAAGCAAACTCATCGATGTTATGATTGTCGTAAAGGGACTTCCTAAGTAAGTCATATATTGAACATAAGCAAAGAAAATAACAGAATACACGAATGCTAAGGAGTTTGAATATTTCGCTTCATTCAATATGATCGGCAGCCTGTTAAGACCTAAGACACTTGCTACTATTATGTACACTTTCGAGATGGGGTCAATAAATAGCTTTTTATCTTTTTGAAAAAAAGTATTAACTTTTACGTTTTGGACCATCATGACTCGGTGCGTAGTGAAAGTGTCTGGATAATTCTTATAACCCAAAATCTAAGTACCTACCTTCAAAACCTTTTTACAAAATTACTGCCAAGAAAACCGTCAAGATAACGTAATAATAACGTTCCGTCGCTAAGTTGAAATTTATAAAATTATTTTGCTTTAAATTTCCGCGAAGCGACGCCGGCACAGGCAACTAACTACACGAACCGTCACCGCGTTTAGTATTAGTTCAGGCAAATGCAGGATGCACCACCCGCCCTCCCTCAATACGCATGCGGCACAGCTGATGCAATTAATATTACCCAACACCAACGTGCAAAAAACCTCGACGCGTTTCGCCACTACACGTGGCATCCTCAGGAGATGTTGTCGCCTCGGCGGAGCACGGACGACTGAAGTGTGTCGTACGTACGTCGGGTTTCCTCGCCCCTTCTGGGCGGATCGGGTTCGAGCTTCAGCTCCTTCCCCGGGCTTCTTCTCATGAGCCTACTGGCCCACGGTGTTGGGAGCCGCTAAGCGGCCGTCATGTGACGACAGGTCATTACTTTCGTCTTCTGCCAGAGCCGGCTGCACAGTCGCTGCGGGCTGCCCATCAGATGAGACCCCGTTCGGGGAGGCCCGATGAGCAGGGCAAGCTGACTGCGGCTGACTCTGGCTGGGGATGGGACGAGAGTTGGGGGGGGGGGGGGGGGGGGTTGTGTTTGGGACTCGGGTAGGTGGGAGGGCGGATTTAAGGAGCAGACCTGTCGTGGGGTTGGCCTCTTGCTCGACTCAGATACTGTGGGCATGGGGGCTATATTTTGGAGCCCGGGGAGCGGCTCGTGGTCCGCGGCTTCGTACATCTGTTTGGAGGACCAGCCCAGGAGGACGATGTGGGCGTCCTGCGACTGGGCGAGCTGCCGGGGTTGCTGCTGCTTCCCGCTGATCCCTCCGGGGTAGCTGATCATGCGCGGTGTTACATCTCGAGCTGGGCCAGCCCGTTGATGATGGCCGCGCCTCTTGGGAAGGTTGGGGCCTCGAAAACGAGATCGGGGCCGGTGGCACCCGACTTGCGAGCCCGCACGGGGCCTGAGAAGGCGATTGGGGACGAGGGGGTGGACGGAAGGCCGGCCGGCTGATGGGAGGTGGGCCTCGTTGGGCCGACTTCGGCCTCTGGGTGGGCCAAAAAGCAGGGCGGGGGGGCTGGGCTACCCCGGTGGTCCTCTGAGGAAAGGGGAGGGGTGTTGCCACTGCCTGTGGGGGGATGGCGTGGGCTGCGGTGTTGGTCCCCCCGCAGGCAAAATCCTGGGGTGCTTGGGGGGGGGTAGGTGGTCTGGCGGCTTGCGTCGGGGTGGACGCAGCCGCAGGTGGGCCGGTATTAGCCTCGGTGCGGCGGCGGCGTCGGCGGCGCCTGCGCCGAGATACGGCGGGGGCGGGGGCGCCCCTCGCGGAGGCGCGGTTGGCCGGGGGGGCCCAGGTAGTCCCCGTCTGGACGGTCACGGGCGCCCTAGCGGCCTGTGCTAAAGGCACCGGAGCGCGCCTCTGGCCGTCGGTGTGGGCAGGCAGGCGCGCGAGCGCGCTTGGGAGCGGTGGGGGGACGGTCGTCCCCGTCCGCCTTGCCTCGCGCAGGAACGCCTTGCAGCGGCGGTCATTAGCGGCGTGGGCTTGGGCGCAGTTCGCACAAGTCGGTGGGTCCGTCTTCGGGCGTGGGCAGTCGGCGGCGGGGTGGTTGCCGGCGCAACGCACACACTTAATGGGACGGTGGCAGTTGACCGACGAGTAGCCAAACGCCTGGCACCGATGGCACTGCGCGGGGCCCTTGCGGAGGCGCCAAGCATCGACGATGACGCCGGGCATGTTGAGCAGCTCGTCCACTGCGTATAGGCGAGCGAGCTCCAGGTTGGACAGGTGCTCAAACTCGACGTGAAAGAGGCAAGCCGGGTTGCCCCTCTTGCCTCTTATCCCCAGAGGCATAGAAGCCGCGCTTTTCAAGGGCTTCGCGTATGAGGTCGTGCGGGGTGTCGGCCGGCAGCCCTCTGATGGCCACCTTCGATGGTCGCTCTTCGGGTGGGGAGTAGCAGAACCAAGCCACAGTCGGGTCTGCTTTCTCCGCCTCCGTCAGGTAGGCCTGGACGGCGCGGAACTCCTCGGGGCTTTTTGGGAGGAATCGAATCCCTTTCCCAAACGGCTGGGCGTTGGGCGGATGGCCCAAGGCTCTCAAATACAAATACAAATGCGTTTATTTGCGTAATTTTGGGTGTACGTTACAACAAAGTTCTTAGATAAAACATTCGAGTTCACCAAAATTTGCTACATTAGTTAGCGTGCAAATATAAAATTGATAAAACGATGTAAAAATAATCGATATTGGATTAATTATATTTCTTACGTGTAAAATATTCATTAAGATTATAAAAATTATTGTCAATTAACCACAAATGTAACTTTTTTTTAAATAAGGACCCCGTTATACCTCTCACATCCTCTGGTAATGCGTTAAATACCTTCACAGCCATAATAAATACATTTTTTTCAGACAATGTCAGTCTATACGTAGGAACTTGAAGGATACATGTAGGACGTTTACGTAAGCATTTTCCCGACACTGGCAATTTTGCAGAGAAAAACTGACCGTGTTGTTTAACAAATAAACATATTTGTTTGATGTAAAGGCTGGTTAAAGTCAGCAATCGAAACCGTTTAAACAATGGCCGGCAGGAATCTGTATATTCAGCACCACAGATGGCCCTTACACATTTTTTTTGAATTTTAAATACTACCTACTCTCTTGATGCGTTGATCCTACCCTACCTACCCAATTGATGCGAACGCACCAATTGGGTAGGTTCTCCACAACAATAGGGGGATATCCCCTTACCTTGGGCTGTCCGGGCGGTGTGGCTGGGAGTCGGTCCTTGTGATAGCCGGTGACGTCGGAGTGCGGCGAGGGGAGGCAGGCGGGCTCCTCCATTCCCGCAGCGCACGGGCGGTCGGCGGCTGAGAGGCCATCGTCGCATACGACGTCGATGAGGACGCCATAGCGGACGATGCCGAGGGCTGTGAGGTCGATGTGGACGGGTGCGGGTGGTCGTCCACTTCGTCGGACTCGTCGTCCGACTCCGAGGAGGACGACTCGACGGCGTAATGGACCTCCTGGCAGAGACGCTTCTCATCCTGGGCCGAGCTGAAGCTGTCCTCAGGAAGGGGCCTTCTGCGTGGGTCACGCGGGTGCGCCTCTCGTCGGACCAACACGGATGATTGCTCAGCAATCACCGTTGTTGGGTCCTGGCGCTGGATCGGCCTGAACGGGGACGGGGCCGGGGCAGTCGGGCGCATCTCGGTGCTCGATCTGGGCGGTCTTGGCAGCGCAGCTAAGATCGGGATCGCCGATCTCGCGGGTGGGTTGGTGGTGATGGGCGCTGTGGACCTACGGGGCCACGAGCGTCCTGGGTCCGGTGGGACACGGTCTCGATCGCTCATTATCACAATAAGTCACGATTCGAACACAAATACACAAGTAAAGGAAATATTAAAGTTAAAGAGGGTAGGTGCTAAACTATTTTAAATGAAGGTAGATGATAAAAAAAGGCTAACCTAATGGTCGCACGAAATATTTTATAACTAAAATATTCGTACACTAAACACAAACTTAAAACTACACAAGCACAAAGCGTCAAGTCGCGGAAAAATAGTCTCAAGTTAGTGTTGGGGGGCGTGTCACTCGCGGTACGCGGGCACTAGTAGCAGGGAGGGTGTGGCACAACCAGCCTATGAAGGGAGGTGTGTGCGCAACAACAGCCAACGTCCTACTGACTAACTGTGTCGACTGGCGAACAGGCCTTTTATACTTTCCGTCCACTAATGAGGTGACGTAATCGTTGTCACGGAAATTTGAAAATGAAGTTAATCCGTTGGTAGTTGACGGTTATTATTAATAGATTGTTGATTTGAAAATATATTTAGAAGTGGAGAGGCGGTATAACTGACCTGTTTGTTCAACAATGTAAGCGTATTATCTTTATTATGTTTTATTATTTCTAATTGTTCCAAAACAGATAGTTTTAAGCCTTTTTCACAAGTATGAAGGACAGAAAAAGTATGATTATCAGGAATACTATGTCCTGAATCTAAAAGATGTTTGGCGAAATGAGACCTCTCAGGATGGTTGTTTCGGTAAGCGGAAATATGTTCTTTATAACGTGTGTTGAAGCTACGGCCGGTCTGACCTACATAAATGGCGTTACATGCACTACAGTTAAGCCTATAAACACCAGATTTTTGGTGTTTATCAAGCTTATCTTTTCCGTTACAAACTAATCTTAAAGAATTATTAGTTTTAAAAACTACGCAGATATTTTGACGTTTTAATGTTTTAGAAATACGCTCCGACACTTCTCCTAAGTAAATCAAACTAGAATTATACCTGTCTACACTTTCTTCAGGAACAGAGTATAATAAACTAGTTATGATTTTGTTAGTCTTGTTTTTTATTAAGTTGTCAATAATGCATCTCTTGTATCCGTTTGATATGGCGATATGATACAAAATATTAAGTTCTTTATGGTAATTGTCCTTACTAAGTGGTACAGTGAAGAGACGATGAATATATGAATTGAACGCGGCCATCTTATGTTGCCACGGATGACAAGATGATGCATGAATGACAGTGTCAGTATGTGTTGGTTTTCGATATATTTGAAATTCATGTTTACCCTGCACCCTTGTTATAGTTAAATCTAAAAAGTTAATACTATCGTTTTGTTCTATTTCTAATTTAAATTTAATTTTAGGATGGATGTTGTTAATTTTAGAAAGAAAAATATCTAACTGTCTATTAGTTCCGGTCCAACAAATCAAAATATCGTCAACGTATCTATAATAATAAAGTATTTTTCTTTCTTGAATTAAATATTTATTTTCATAATAATCCATAAAAATATCTGCCATTAATGGACTTAAAGGAGAACCCATTGCTAAGCCCTCCTTTTGTCTGTAATATAGATTGTTGAACCGGAAATAATTTTGTTTCATGCATAATAATGTTAATGATATGAGATCTTCTATCTCCCCCGGATGCAATCGCTGTTTTTCTAAGTGATTCTTTAAAATATTAAGGCATTCTTGATAAGGTACGTTGGTAAATAAACTTTCTACGTCTAATGATATCAACTTTGCATTCCGAGGGAGAGAGACAGATTGTATTTTCTTAATTAAATCTAAGCTATTTATTAAAGAATATTTTGGTTTGAATGACGATTTCTCCCTTAATATTGTATTTAGTTGTTGGACTACGTGGATTCATTTCT